>CM069857.1:200566536-200919036 GCA_036172795.1 Pelodytes ibericus | reverse complement strand
TATGTCAGCGACTTGCACTCTATGCTAGTTCAGAGAGAGACTCTCGTTTTGCATGGGATCAACAGAGGGAACCGTGAGCAGCCCCTTCTCTGGTTTGCTGTGCATGTGCTGACAGTGTCAGTGTCCGCCAGCATCCAGACGAGCTGTGCCTCAACTGTCAGACATAGCATAGAGTAAAGTCGCGTGTATCTATTAAGATATATTAAGTGTCTGTGTCTTTAAGTGAGTATAATGTGTGAGAGTGTGTCTGTGTGCATTGGTGAGTGTAATTTGTGAGAGTGTCTGTGTGAATAAGTGAGTGTAATGTGTGAGAGTGTGTATGTATGTATTAATGAGTGTGATGTGTAAGAGCACCTGTTTGTGTATTAGGGAGTGTAATGTGGGAGAGTGTATTTGTGTATATTAGTGAGTGTAATGTGTGAGTGTGTCTGTCAATAAGTGAGTATAATGTGTGAGAGTGTGTTTGTGTGTTTTAGTGAGTGGAATTTGTGAGAGTGTGTCTGTGTGTATTAGTGAGTGGAATTTGTGAGAGTGTGTCTATGTGTATTAGTGAGTGTAATGTGTGAGAGTGTGTATATGTGTATTAATGAGTTAGATGTGTTAGAGTGTGTGTGTATTAGGGAGTGTGATGTGGGAGAGTGTGTTTGTGTATATTAGTGAGTGTAATGTGTGGGAGTGTGTCTGTGTTTATTAATGAGTGTGATGTGTTAGAGCGTGTGTTTGTGTTAGGGAGTGTAATGTGTGAGATTGTGTCTGTGTGTATAAGTGAGTGTAATGTGTGAGAGTGTGTTTGTGTGTATTAGTGAGTGTAATTTGTTAGAGTGTGTCTGTGTATATTAGTGAGTGTAATGTGTGAGAGTATGTATGTTTTTATTAATGAGTGTGATGTGTTAGAGCGTGTGTTTGTGTGTTAGGGAGTGTGATGTGGGAGAGTGTCTCTGTGTCCATAAGTGAGTATAATGTGTGAGAGTGTGTTTGTGTGTATTAGTGAGTGTAATTTGTGAGATTGTGTCTGTGTGTAGAAGTTAGTGTAATGTGTGAGAGTGTGTCTGTGTGAATGAGTGAGTGTAATGTGTGAGAGTGTGTCTTTTTGTATTAGTGAGTGTAATGTGTGAGAGTGTGTCTGTTGTATTAGTGAGTGTAATGTGTGTGAGTGTGTCTGTGTGTATTGGTGAGTGTAATGTGTGAGATTGTGCCTGTGTGCAGTAGTGTATCTACCGTGAGGCAAACAAGGCGCTCGCCTACGGCGGCGCCTTGTTTAGGGGGTACTTTCTCAGAGGTTGTTAAAGCACACTGGTGCTTTAAACCCTTCTGGTGCGGCGAAGATTTTAAACTTCTTCTCCATTGTGTAAAAAGTTGTTCCCTCCCTCTCTTTTCCCTTCCCACCCCCTCCCCTCCCTCTCTCTTCCCTTCTCCGCCCCCCTGCCTGTCAGAGTACAGCAAAAGGTAAGCTGGTTCAAATGGAAAAATGAAACTGGTGGTTGTGAGTATGAGTGTGATGGGAGTCTGTGTGTGATGTGAGGCTGTGTGTGACTGAGTGTGATGGGAGTCTGTGTGTGATGTGAGGCTGTGTGTGACTGAGTGTGATGGGAGTCTGTGTGTGATGTGAGGCTGTGTGTGACTGAGTGTGATGGGAGTCAGTGTGTGACAGTGTGATAGGAGTCTGTGTGTGACTGAGTGTGATGGGAGTCAGAGTGTGTGTGATGGGAGACAGTGTGTGTGACTGAGTGTGATGGGAGTCAGAGTGTGTGTGATGGGAGTCAGTGTGTGTGACTGAGTGTGATGGGAGTAGAAGTGTGTGACTGAGTGTGATGGGAGTGTGTATGTAATGGGAGTATGAGCTTGATGTGAGTCTGAATGTTTTGTGTGATGTGGGGTCATGTAATGTAGGTGATGGGGCATGTAATAGGTGTGTAACGTGGGTGTGCAGCTTGGGTAGGGGGGTGCCCGGATTTTGTCTGCCTAGGGCAGCACAAAATCAAGATACACCACTGCCTGTGTGTACAAGTGAATGTAATGTGTGAGAGTGTGTCTGTGTGCATTAGGCAGTGTAGTGTGTGAGAGTTTGTCTGTGTGTATTAGGGAGTGTAATGTGTGAGAGTGTGTTTGTGTGTATTAGTGTGTGAACATCTATTAGTGAGTGTTTTGTGTGAATGAGATTTATATGCAAACGGCATCCGAATGGATGAATGAAAATATTACATGTTTGGTTCATTGCTCATTTGTTCATTTGTCAAGCTTCACATACAGAATTCGGACAAATGGACGAAAGAGCCGATTTTTGGCGGAAAATGAATTAGTCTGAAAAAGAATGCCCAAGTCTTATATTTAAGCAATCATATCAAAATGCACTCTAGAGTTGATTGATAAGCCATTTTTAGGTGTGTAGGCATACTATTTTTATTGTTTGTGTGTAAGGATTGAGCTGTTCAAATACATTGTCCTTTTTGACTAACAAGAAATTACAACTAATTATGAAAGAATAAAGACATATTGTTACAAATATCATATTTTGGACTGTAAAAGCTAAGATTAGCAGTAATATCTATAGTGTGAAGTTGGAAATACTAATAGCTAACACTCAGATAAAAGATTATAAGTTTACATCTAGCTCATAGGACGTCAGTTATCAATGACATACAAATGACTATAGGAATAATTAATTACTAGATACAAACCAATTATATTTTTTTTTCAAAAATCTTTATGGAAAGTAAAAATTGTACAGAAACATTAAAAAGTGTGCATGACTGATGTAAACAGTTTTACAAAAAAATATTTAAAATGGTTATTTCTTTAAATTCCACAGGTTATTGCCTTAGGAACAAGTTAAAGTTAATATATGGTCAAACAGTGGCCCATCACATAATAAATCCATAATTTTCACTGTGTGCTGTGCTACATAAGCATTCATACTCACAAGGTCGTGAAATTATCTTTATAGCTTTAGGCCATAGTTAACAATGCTTTCTCATGAAGGGTCATAGATGTTGTGAGAGGCAGTTTATTGAGCATAATGCAATTTATTTCTTAAATATTCTTTGTGTGTTGTTTGTTGGGCAATCCCCTTTATTTGAATTCCCATCTCAATTCCCTGAAATTCTATCTTTATTGAGTAGGTCCTTAAATTGTTTTACTTCAGTGGAACTTAATCACTTCACTTTCATCACTTACTAGAGACCAAAGACAACCACAAATCAGGGGACACCTTAGGGAACATGTGACCTACTGTATATAATAGGACTCCTCGTGCCGATAATGCAACAAGTAATATACAAATATAAACTTGTTTTGATCCGCTTACTCATCTCCTGTGCTCCAGCTCCTGGCAATGGCGATTCAGCCTGTGAACATCCAACTAAATAGAAGGGCTAACCAGAGCTGTGGAGTGGGGTATGATTCAAGTCTTCAAGTGTATGAATTCCATAAGACTCAATGGTGTTCTTTTTTCCCTCCTGCCTGATATTTTGTGGCACCATCGAGACATATTGAATTTGTATGAAAGGGAATAAAGTCTAACAGCAATTCAGCACTCACTTTTCAAATGGCACAGGATGTATGACTCCACCGGGTCCCATATAATAACCCTGATGGGTCTTTGCCAAGTTGTGGCTTGATAAACACCAGACAGGGTTAAAACGTTGCCACACCACTTTGTTGATAATATACACCCCACTTAACAAAGTGCTGGTTGATATATGTAATTTGTCTACTTGAAGACTCCACAGCTCCGGTTAACACTTCTATTTTGTCTACTATTTTTTGAACATAGTATATGAAAGTGTAACATCTTGAAGGGTTGTTCCATGAAGCCTATATTAACTGAACATACGGCCCTTACTTTCATCCCAGTCTTAATGTATTTCTTCAAATAGGTGAGCTTCCCATCATAGTTTTTTTTTCATCTACAGAATGACAATACCTCACTATGGAATACATTTGTGATAATAGGGATTGTTTTTTGTTAATAATTAGCTTTTCCAAAATGTCCAAATACTCTTCTGTGTATGTTTGTATTGCTTGTGTAATTGTATTAAAATAATATTGTGTTCCCCTGAGGAATGTTAATATATTGTAAAGGGACTCAGTCACCCATACAGCCAGTGTTAATTAATCCGACTAAACATTTCCGTCACCTGCATGTTTTCAGTCACTAAAACCAAACAATAAGTCCATAAAATCTCATTTAATAGGACTAAAACCGTGACACAATCTAATGTAATTGACTGAATTACCAAGGAGGGACTATTGCATTGACAAATATGGACTTCTGGTTCTGGTTCCTATTTATTTCTGCCTTAGCCCAGTCCCTGATTCTATAGACCGTTGGATTGGCTGAGACACAGGCTCCCTGTGTCTGACTGCCTCCTGGAACAACAGCCTGCAAACTGTAGAGGAAGAGGATCCTTCTCCAACTGATTCGCCTGTTACTGTAATGGGATAGTTTCCCCTCCCATCTCCCTAGCAAGTTAACAGCCTTCTCAGACCTGTTCCCACCTTCACTGCTGGAGATTTAGTCGACAAAACTCTACTTGAGACTTAGTCGACTAAAACTAGACTAAAACAATTCAGATGACTAAAATTTGGCTAAAATAAAATGCTATATTTAAAACTAAATTAAAATTTGCTATCCAAATTAACACTACATACATATTGTATGCTGTGAAACTAGATAGTACAATAATTCTGAAAAAATATCTATTCATTTTATTAGCAGAATTGCAAGTAAACAAAATTGGGCAGACTAGCTGAGCTAAATTTTTTATCTGCTGACACATTCTTTAAATTTTTCTATGGTATATCCTGAAATGCAAATTACACATTTTCCACTGAAAATAGTTAATAAGCATATAAAGCTACCAGGTGAGTGCACAGACACATTAAAGAGACATATTGAAATATTGTTCTTATGGGTAACAAGCTATTCTTCCTAATCACTATAAATAAAAAAATATAGTTAGCCCAAAACACATATGCATCTCTGAACATGAGGCCCACTTCAGAATAAACTTGGTCCCCTGGTCTATGATATCAAGACCCACTGCTGCATTATGATAGTATTTTCATAATGCCTCCAAATAGCTTTAGAAGATTGCTCTGGTTTGAACAGTGGTGTATATTATGCCCTAGGCAGACAAAATTCAGGCACCCCACTACCCATGCTGCACACACACGACATGCCTCATTACCTACATCACCCTAATACATGCCCCATCACATACCTCCATCACCCCCATTACACTCCTCCATTACCCCGATTACATACCCCATCACCCCCATTTTTATGCCTCCATCACCCCCATTATATGCCTCCATCACCTCCATTATTTGCCTCCATCAATCATTGCATGCCCCATCACCTCCATTACATGCCCCATCACCCCCATTATATGCCTCCAACACCCCATTACATGCCCCATGACTCCCATTACATGCCCCATCACCCCATTATATGCCTCCATTACCCCCATCATATGCCTCCATTACCTCAGTTACATGCCCCCTCACCTCAGGACTTACCCTGATCCCTGGTGGCTAGTGGCAGGCAGCATGGTGTCCAACCACGCTATCTGTTCAGCTCCCCGCAGTGAGTGTAGGTAGGTCACATGACCTGTCGCGTGTCTGACATCAGACCGCTGGGTCATGTGATCTGTCATCACTCTGCCCCCTAAGAAAAAAATCACGACGACCGGACTGAACGTGCCATTATTTTCACTGCTGGTCAGTGTTGGGGGGTGCTGCCGCGCCTAGAAATTTGTTGCCTGAGGCATCGGCGGTAAATACTGCACTGGGTTTAAGAGTCCATCATATTATGCACTGTTAAAGCAAATAAATGGTAGGTTAAAGACAAAAGGGGTCCTAGGATGCATTAATTCCATCTGCACTGTACAGGCAGGAAAAGTCACCCATATCTAGAGAACTGAGAGGCTAAGCAGCTGAGCAGCTCTCCTACTATTATTCTCAATGATGGGAAGCTCTGTGCATGCACAATTCTGCGCGAATGCAGGAGGAACCTGGGGATGAACAAAAACCTGCTGTAATGGGACCAGTGAGGCCAGGAAGAAACCATGGTCAGCTGGACCTGAGCAAAAACCCACGACATAGATGTTGGTTGGAAACTATACTATAAAGATCCAGGGGACATTTTGCTGTAACATGTATGTTGCTCTTTGTTAAAAATCACTTGTACATTACTTGGTAAACGTTCTGGCAGCAAAATATATATTTAATTGTTACAAAGAAAAAACTTTATATATTTTATGTATTAGATGAAAAAGTAATATTCAATAATGGAATTGCAAATGTGGTTTACTTTTAACAGAAGAAGGTTAAACTTATTTTTATGTTCTATTGATATTATTTTGTATTCATGCAGAGAAAAAATATTTTTCAACCTTGGTCAATAGCCTAAAACATTTAGGGTTCTCAGCAGCCAAGACTCCTGGTGACGATAAGGAAAATGATAGACTGGAGTCAAGTTGTTTTTTTTTTCTTCATGGTTCACACGCAAATTAATTTATTACAATAGAGCAAAAACTATCTCTAGGGAAAACCATTGTACTTTGGTCAAAGCAGCTTCTTCTGAGGACTATTGAATCCAAAGTTGTGAAACTTCCCCTCAAAGTTCTATTCCTGACAAAAACTTGAAAACAAGAATCCCCGTTCGACCATCCATTCAATAGCTTGCTCATTAGTCCATTATTAGGCATGCAATAAGATGTGAAGTTTCGCTTTTGGAACAAGATTCCTAATTTGGGTGACTGAAGCTACAGGCAGGAAAATATCTTTTCCCTTAGCCTATTTTATTCACTGTTTTGTTCACTTGAGCCTAGTACTGTGTTAGACTTTGAATAATCACAGTTGTGCAGGTAGCTCCAGCAGAGTGAATGAGAGGCTTTTTTCAAGGGCTCTGCTCCCTGCAGAAATGATTTGTACCTCTGGCTGATTGTCACTAACAGAAAATGAGAAATAGGAACATTCAATGCAAAGTAATGTGTTCTGTACAATTACTGGATTAATAATTTTATTCCATTACTGTGCAGGGAGAGAGGACATCAGGTTGAAGATCTGCAGTTCTAGTAGATTTCTAAGCATCCTGTTAAGAGAGTGAGCAAGGGTCAGGAAACTTAATTATGCCATAACTAGATAGAAATTGCCAAGTGATAAAAAGAAACATCCAGCCAGATTCAGCAGGAAATTACAGCTTTAATAATATAGCATAATGCCTACTTCTATACAATTATTCGAGAGACCCTGAATGATTTGAAATAACAGGCTTAGGTTTCTAGTAAGGAATCGGAGAGAAAGGACACAAAATTACATTTTTGCATTTTTTTGGGGGGGTAAATATTTTTCTCTTCTCTCAAAATAAACAACACCATTAAATAATCAGAAATCCCATAGGTGTTGAATGAAAAATAATGTGAATACGTTAACAATATGAAACACTGAGGTGCTAAAAGCGAAAAGGTAGGTGGTGACTTTTGTTTGTGTCATTTACATACGCCAAAGTTAACCACATAATCATACTGTGCATCTTCCAGTGATGTTTCTTGTTTCAACAAAAGACACAACAGCACGTCGAACAGAGTCACAATGAAACATGCAAGGGAATAACCTCATAATGTATTATTACTCTCAATGTACTGCAGGGAGGGCCTGCTTCACATTGCATCTAAATGTTTTGTGTACCGGCTATGCATTTTCTCTTTAGTTTTCAGTTTCTGTATTTTTTTTTTAAATCTGGAAAACTTAGAACCAGTTTGTTTGTGTTGTGTGTGTTTGTTAGCTTCATGCCCTACAGCAGAGCTGGGCAATATATGGCCCTTCAGCAACTGCTGAACCAAGCCTCCTATGATGCAGAAGGAACAGAAAGGCTGTCTTGGTGTCATGTGTATCTCAGTTTAGCATCATTTTGAAGGCCACAATTTTTCCAGCTCTTCTCTTTCAACAGGTCAGCATATGGTTTTGTTTACACAAACCAGTGTTATAAACTCATTTACTGTAGTTTAAACACGTTATTGAGAATTCTATTACTATGGAGCTCAGTTACAATATACACCAAACATTCAGATGTCCTAAAAGTAGGCATGACAGGTCAGGAATTACTGTCATTCCAAAACACAGACGCTTGATGTATATAATGTGAGCAAAATAATAATAGAAAGAGTGCTGTGGAATGTCAGTTCATCCCCATAGATCTTTTTGATGATGTGTGCATGTGTAATAGTAGCTGGGATGCTGTGGCATGGCAGTTCATCCCCATGGATCTTTTTTATGATGTGAGTACATGTAATAGTACCTGGGATGCTGTGTCATGGCAGTTCATCCCTATGGATCTTTTTGATGATGTGCGAACATGTAATAGTAGCTGGGATGCTGTGGCATGGCAGTTCATCCCCATGGATCTTTTTGATGATGTGCGCACACGTTATAGTAGCTGGGATGCTGTGGCATGGCTGTTCATCCCCATGGATCTTTTTGATGATGTGCGCATGTGTAATAGCAGTTGGGATGCTGTGGCATGGCAGTTCATCCCCATGGATCTTTTTGATGATGTAACATACATAGTAATTTAGGTTGAAAAAAAGACACAAGCCCACCAAGTTCAACCCGTCTACCTATCATTCCAGCTTTTGATCCCAAAGAAGACATAATTACCCCTAAGGAAGCTCTTTCGAATTTTGCCTCCTAAGGGGGAAATTCCTTCGTGACTCCAAGGGGCAATCAGATTTCTCATTGGATCAATAAGCTCTATTATTCATGATTATTCTATTATTGATAGCTTTGGATGTTCTGCTTTTCTAAAAAAAAATCATCCAGACCATTTTCAAATGCATCTATTGTATTTGATTGCACCACCTCTCTTGGCAGTGAGTTCCATAACTTTATTGTCCTTACTATAAAGAATCCCTTCCTTTGCTGTCTATTAAATCTTTGCTCTTCCAGTCTCAGGGGGGTGACCTCTTGTTCGTTGGACATTTCTGTTAATGAACAGGTCACTGGAGAGCTCTTTATATTGGCCCTGCACATATTTATATGATGTTATCATATCCCCTCTAAAATGCTTTTTTTCTAACGTATATAAATGTAATTGTTTTATGTCTCGCTTCATAACTAAGATCCTCCAAACCCCTTATTAATTTTGTTCACATGTGTTATAGTAGCTGGGATGCTGTGGCATGGCAGTTCATCCTCCTTGATCGTTTTGATGATGTGTGCATGTTTAATAGTAACTGGGGTGCTGTGGCATGGCAGTTCATCCTCCTGGATCTTTTTGATGATGTGTGCATGTGTAATAGTAGCTGGGATGATGTGGCATGGCAGTTCATCCCCCTGGATCTTTTTGATGATGTGTGCATGTGTAATAGTAGCTGGGATGCTGTGGCATGGCAGTACATCCTCTTGGATCTTTTTGATGATGTGTGAATGTGTAATAGTAGCTGGGATGCTGTGGCATGGCAGTTCATTCTCCTTGATCTTTTTGATGATGTGTGCTTGTTTAATAGTAGCTGGGGTGCTGTGGCATGGCAGTTCCTCCTCCTGGATCTTTTTGATGATGTGTGCATGTGTATTAGTAGGTGGGATGCTGTGGCATGGCAGTTCATCCCCCTGGATCTTTTTGATGATGTGCGCATCCGTAATAGTAGCTGGGATGCTGTGGCATGGCAGTTCATTCTCCTTGATCTTTTTGATGATGTGTGCATGTTTAATAGTAGCTGGGATGCTGTGGCATGGCAGTTCATCCTCCTGGATCTTTTTGACGATTTGCGCATGCGTAATAGTAGCTGGGATGCTGTGGCAAGGCAGTTCATCCCCATGGATCTTTTTGATGATGTGCGCATTCATAATAGTAGCTGGGATGCTGTGGCATGGCTGTTCATCCCCATGGATCTTTTTGATGATGTGTGCATGTGTAATAGTAGCTGGGATGCTGTGGCATGGCAGTTCATCCTCCTGGATCTTTTTGATGATGTGTGCATGTGTAATAGTAGCTGGGATGCTGTGTCATGGCAGTTCATCCCCATGGATCTTTTTGATGATGTGTGCTTTTGTAATAGTAGCTGGGATTCTGTGGCATGGCAGTTCATCCTCCTGGATCTTTTTGACGATATTCGCATGAGTAATAGTATCTGGGATGCTCTGGCATGGCTGTTCATCCCCATGCATCTTTTGTATGATGTGCACATGTTTAAAACTCATCCCTTCTGTTTGGGTCTGTAAAGGAGTCTGCAGATGCCCAGATCTGGCCAAATGAAGGAGGATAACCCAGCCCTGCAATGCAGGTGCAAAAAGTAAAGTTCCAGAGCAAACGCAAAAATATTTTACAAAAATGAAAAAGGTTTATTGCATGTTTTTTAAAAGCAAGGTGCATTCCACAGACTATAATATTTAACTTTACAGTATGTGCAGCATTAAATTATGTACTATGGAAATAAACACATATAGATAAGTTTCAGATGCGATAGACAATATATAATACATATATAGATATACATATAATACATACTGTTACATTCTTTAACAAGGCTATATATGGTGTAATAATTAATAAACAAAGCAAACAGGATGTTCATGGTTAGAATAGGACATAGTTAGGACTTTCGAATCTCAGGAGGCTGTCCAGTTATTGTTTGTTTCTTTTTATGCTGAAGAGATTATAAAAAAAAATCATTTTCTGAGCAAACCCCTGAGAGTCCTGTGCCTCATTCTGTATTCTGTGGAAGCAGATTAATCAACCTGACTGTTACCCAGGGCTAGCCATGCTGCCTAGAAATCTGCATATCTGCATATTACCTCTTTTTCCCTGAATTTAATTTCCTACTGGAGCTGATATTAATCACCCTGTTTAACCCCTTAAGGACAAGAGCTTTTTTAGGGATTCTTTTATTATGTGCATGTTTAACTGGAATTTCTTTCTTTGTAATTTAGTGTACTCATACAAACTATGTATTTGTTTTTCTTTTAATGCCATATTTATTCTGATTTAGTATGATTTTTTTTAATTAGTCATGACTGTTGTTTAAATTCATGATATTCATTGTATTCATGTAATGTGTCCTTAATGCGTTCACACATATAAATGGTCTATGTCATCCTAAAATACTGGGTTCAAATCCCCTTAGGGCCTCTCTGTTTAACAGTTCATCTTGTTCCCCCCACGATGAGCTGTGCTGCTGATTCCCTTTGAGTGGCCTCAGTCTGACAGGGAATGTGTAACTGACCCCAGAAGTAAGGTGCCTGTTACATTTAACAAAATTTTACAGTACCTGAACTTCCAGGTTTGCGCATGCATCACAATGTCTTGCGATCTTTCTGCAGTTGGAAAAAAAAATCCAATTCAGCTGGAGAATTTTCCCAAATCAGCTGATTTGACTTTAAATTTGAAATTATCTTTTCAATTCCCTGTAAGTCCCTCTTTCTTTTCTTTTTTGTAAATACATTTTTATTGTTTTTCACAAGTAACAAATAGTCATGGAACATGAAGGTGTATGAGGAGGGGGGTAGATAAGCTCGAGTAATTAACAGGGGAAGGGTGGGATGTTGCAAATTGTGGGGTGGGTGCGGTACCAAATCAATGAATCTCCGTTGCAGCAGTGTATGCACATGCACATTAAATGATTGTCAAACATTTTGACAAAACTGTAAAAACAACATTTAAAGAAGTGTTTGATGGGGAGGGTGGGAGGAGTCCATAGGAGGATATTCATGGGTGAAGGGGAAAAGAGGGAGTTTACAAGAGAAAGAAGAAAGAAGTAGTAACGTCTCTGTATCTGTTTAAAGAGGGAAACATATGCACTTTGTATGACTTGTGTGTAATTTAGGAATGAAATAGAGACTGGGTTTCAGGAGCATCAATAAACATTAACTAGTAATAGATATTCTGGTATTTAGCATGCTGTTTTTCCATTTGCAATATCAGTTACCGTATTTGCTCGATTAGAAGACAACCTTGATTATAAGACGACGCCCACATTTTGGATCTTGTTGGGGGGGAAAAAGAAAAGGCCTGAATATAAGACTACCATATGGGAAAAAAAATCAAAACCACTTTTTTTGCCATAAAACATTGTTTCATCGTTAAAACACGTGGCTGACACTAGTCATGCTATTTTGTTACTGTATATGATATGTGTATATCTAAAGTGTTTTCATGGTTATTTTTATTCTAAATAAACGTATGGTACATTATGTACCAGTACCTTTAAACAATACCAGCATTACTGTACTTTTTTGGAGTAATGTACATACAGTGTACTGTAGAATGAAATGGGCATGCAGTGAAACAGACACTCACTCATAAGAACACTAACACTCTTACATGCACTCATCTGCACACTTGCACTATAACACACACTCATATGCACACTTACTCTGACATTCACTCATAAGCACACAGTAAAATCTACTACTCACTCATATGCACACTTACAGTAAAATCTGCTTCTCACTCATATGCACACTTACACTGACATGCACTCATATGCACACTTACACTGACATGTACTCATAAGCACACTTACACTCATATGTACACTTACAATTTGACACTCACTCATAGACATGTGTGAACACTAGTGTGGGGGTAGTACGGGGGCATAGGACTAGTTGTAGTAATATGTGTATATGTGTAAAGTGCTTTATTTTTTTTTACTTTAAAGTTCAGATCTGCTGATCCGTCAGTGGCTCAGAGATGAGTAGCACATCTTTAGGAACCACATGTCCCATGATTCCCAGTCACCCTTAAGGTAGTATGGGAATCATGGGAAATGTAGTTCATTGATGTGCCCCCCATTTTTGAACCAGCTCCTCTTCACAACTTGTGAAGAGGAGCTCAAACGGGTAGGCAGGCCTATAGAACTGCATGCTGCATCATGCAGCATTAACTTCTTACTAAAAGAAGCAGAGTCACGTGAGCGCTGTGAGACCCACGTGACTTCGCTAGGGGCTGAAACTTTATCTAAACTGAGCCTGTCTTCGGGCTCACAACAGATAAAGTTTCATCTCCCAGCGGAGTCACGTGGGTCACACAGCGCTCACGTGACTCCGTTTTTTTTTTTAGTAAAACTTTAATGCTGCATCCACTTACAGCGGATGTTCATCGCTGCGCACAGTCTGATGTGGCGGCAGCTGCGGGTGGCAAGGATCGTTGGAGGTAAGAGGTCTTGGAGGGGCTGACCTTGCCTCGAGGTAATAGACCAGTACCGTCAGAGTAAATTTCGCCATAGCTGATTGTGAAAACCACTCGTTTCACTGCAGGACGTGTCAGAATCGTCCATTGTCAGTAACGGAGATCCTGGCTGGACATGCTTGACATGTCCATTGTCGTGAAGGGGTTAATTTTTAATCTGAAAAGGATTTAAAATCCAACTTTAGGATTTTTGCCCAGGACCACCTGGAAACAAGGGGGAGACAGTGATAACTCAATCCATTCCCCAAACACAGTGTGCTATAAGCACCCCATTGTCAGGACTTGCCCTAAAAACCATCAACTTCAGCTTGCTTAAATATGTCATAAAAATGATAAAAATGCAGAAAAAAAAAAAAAAAGACAAAAGAAAAAAAAAACTTTGAATTGAACAATTGTGCAAAAAAAATGTGGCTGCATTTGGAGCATTTATATAATAAACTATCCTTATAGAGCATTGTTATTGGATGTTTGTAATTCCCAGTCAACTCTTCATTCCTTCTGATTTAACTTAAATGTATTTAAAATCAAACTTGGGAAAAATCATTTAAATTCCTGTCAAATCGATGAGTTGAGTTGCAGTGAACAACCCTTGTAACCACTGCACTGACAAGTGGTGTGGGGACAAAGCTGGTTCTGTGAAAGTCAGGGTGTGTTGCAATGCTGGTATCATGTGGTGATGTGTTGCATGGTCATAGGGGTCCACAACAATTTTTGTACAGTGCCCTGTTGGTTTCTAGTTACGCCCCTGACTAACGCACTCACAGATGTAATGGTACCCTTTTATTTCCACAGTGGCAAGAAGTGCACTGTGAATCAATGATAACACTAGAAATGACATGGTACTCAGATATACGTTACATAATGGCCACAGGGTACAAAATATGGTAATAGCTGTTGACCATGACCAATAACCAGTGATGTGATGCCACTCTATTGCTGACATGACATCATCTGCATCATTATTCCACAAGAGCTGTTATGTTAGTGTGTAAAATTGCTTTTTTTTGTGCAATTCTGCTATTTTACTGAAATGGCCACAATCCGATAGAAAGTCCGGTCTTTATGAAAAAAACCCCTTCATATTGTGAATGATAATATATATTAAAATCTCAAACACTTTACGTCTTTGAAGAGATGAGTTTAGCATTTAGCAAGGACACATGTATGCTTTATAATAAGTGAACTATGATACTTATCATGAATGTGGTCGTGTAGTATGCATAACTATAAATCTCACTAGCCTTTGTTGTTAAATATAAGCTTAAAATGGCAATAGCCCTTTGAAAAAGTCAACATGTTGAGTTTTACTAATGGTTGCTTGTTTATTTAGGTCCCATAATTACAAGACATGTAAGATACAAATTGTTATGTAAAGAAAATGTAATTACCAAATAAAATGTGTAAATGAATTATTAAAGTTGCAGACCTTTGCTAACTGACACAGCAAATTATTCTATGTGTTTGTGCATAAAAAGTATTCCCTAATATATTTGAAATACTTGGTGGATTTTATGGATTAAAGTAGATATGGGAAAACTCGGCAAAGTTAGACTTTTATGATTCTTCCATCCTATACAAATTGATCCTGACATCAACTCTTTAAACAGGTGCTGTTAAATTGATTGTAATTACAGACGTTAACATGATTATTTTAAAGCTGTTAAAAGCATTATTAACAAGTGAGATTATTTTAATAAGATTGAATGAAACATTATATTTTTGTATCTGTTATACATCCCTTCAGGCAAACAGCATAGCAAGTTTATCTGTGCTAATAGCATAATTTATTTGATGTCAAAATGGATTAAAAACTTGCTCTTACATGAAGTAACCTTCTGCCACTGACTTACCGCATGTCCTGTTTGACTTGTGTTATTTGTTTCTCCTGTTTTATAATTCCGGTACATGAATTCTGTCGCTTTATAAGAAGATTCATATTGCTGTACATGTTTCGAAATAAATAAAAAAAAGTAAGCAAAGCTATTGAACTACATTTTACTTTAGATAATAATCTAACTATTCTTCATAGCACTTTTATAATTGTCTTCCACGTCACTATAGTAATTTCAACCACCTAAGATTCAAAAGCTTTATAGCTAACTAGGGTTAAGCTACATTAAAATCACGGATACTCTGAATATAAAGTCATTTTATATACTATACATCCCAGTTAAAGTGTAAATCTGGTGAGGTCATGCTACCATGTTACGACATTTTATATCAAGATTTGGCTTAATCAGTTTTAAAATGAAACCTTATAAACACTAAATGGACAAAATTATTGGTACACAACACTTAATTAATTCAGGTGTTTCAATCAGACCCACTGCCACATGTATATTAAATTAAGCACGGAACCATGCAGTCTGCATTTTCAAACATTTGTAAAAAAAAAAAAAAATAGGTCATTCTGAAGAGCTCAATATGGAATGGGTTTCCATGGTCGAAAAGCTGCATGCAACCCTTACATCACTAAGTACAATGCCAAATGTTGAACTGAGTGGTGTAATGCATTAACACCACTGGACTTCATTGTTTGGAAGTTTGATGGGAAAGTCTGGGTTTGGTGAATGCAAGGAGAATTTTACCTGCCTGACTGTGTTGTACCAAGTTTGGTGGAGGAGAGATAATGGTATGGGGCTGTTTTTCCAGGGTTGGGCTTGGCCCCTTACTTTCAGTGAAGAGAAATTTAAATGCATCATCATATCTAAGATATTTTGGACAATGCTATGCTTTGGGGAAGGCCCTTTTCTGTTCCAGCATGATTGTGCCCCAGTGCACAAAGCAAGGTCCATAAAGGCATGGTTGGTGAGTTTGGTGTGGAAGAATTTGACTGAACCCCATCAAACACCTTTGTTTAGATGAACTAGAAAAGAGATTGTGCATCAGGATTTTTAGTCCAACATCAGTTCCTGACCTCACAAATGCTCTTCTGGATCAATGGGCACAAATTTCCACAGACACACTCCAAAATCTTATGAAAAGCCTTTCCTGAAGAGTGGAAGCTGCAAAGGGGGAACAAACTACATATTAATGCTATGTACTTAGACCCTGTTGGTGCATGTTTACTAAGTAATCTGTTATAAATTGACAAGTCAATTGACAAAACTTGCCTATCTTTTCATCTCACCTAAAAATGCCTGATATACACAATTCACTTGTCAGTTCAGCAGAGATCATGTTTTAGTGAATAAACCAATTTGCTTTCTCTGCTTGTGAGTCATGGAAATGGTATTTATTTTTTAATGTAATGCCATGTCAGTACCTTTTCTGAGAAATATTCCTTCATGAAACATTCACTTTACATACAGAAACGAATGTATTATTTTTTCACTTCCTTTTTTTATTAACGAAAGTTTAGTTTACAGGTCCATTTCTTAAATTAGCTAAGTGTGTGCTTTAGAAGATGATTTGGTGTCATGGACATATGGATATAGGTTGAGTCCACTTTTGTGATAACTGATATAGACAAAGTGTTTGTACAATGGCCTGTGAAGGTCCATAGAACATCATTAATTGGTCCATCACAATGTCCAGAAAATGTAAACTGTGGACAATGTTGATGCCAATCTCTGGTGATTAGTTGCACCTGCTCAAGTCTTACATTCATTGCCATTATTGACAGATTCACTATTGATTACAGAGACACTCTGGTAGGATTCTACAAAAAAAAAAAAATACTACCCATGCTATTGCCTCCATAGGTTTGATTTGACCTCAAACCATTTTACCCTATACATTGCATAGTTCAAATTATGGGAAGATGTAGTTATAGATAAAATGTAGAATGAGGTACATGTTTCATCTATAGACGAATCTGAAATATTAAATTTACGTAATGAATGTAACACCTGTTATATCCATTCCAGTACTGAATCATGAACAACAATATACAGGAAAATGAACAGCTTAAATTTTCCCCTCTGTTTTAAAGTGACACCAGTGTTAATGTACCACATTGGCACTAGGGAACTAAAGGCTAGTAAGTTTTCTCCTAAGGTGAAAAACAATTATATTGTCTCATGATTTATCCAATGTGAGCTTTGAAAAATAAATTATCTGTGAATGCTGTGACTGGGTGTATTGGTTTCCAATTGCCTAGTTAAAAACTGGGCTGTCTAGTATCTGGGTGCTTTCCATAGAAACAAAATGGAGGCAATATTCCATATTTGAATACTTTTCTTTGGGGTAACTTTTTTTGGAGGAATAAACGTATGAGGTGCTAACTGTGCTTAACCAAATTAGTAATTTATCTGCAGGACATATAGAATTTATTTGACATATACTATGTACAGTTGTGGGTAGGTGAGTCCATGTAGTTACTGAGTCTGTTACACTGAGAGAAGGAAATCTCCATGTTAATATATTTTTACTTTGTTCCCATATAGATGGTAATGCCACTCCATTCAGTTTAATAAATACATATTTTGCTTCCAACAATAACATTCCAAATATGAAAAGTTTTAGCCTCATATGTGAATACAACAGAATTATATAGTGAAGTATATGGTCATTAATAATATGAAAATCTTTTTAAAGGCATGATTTGAAAGATTATTCTTCTGAAACTTTGTTCGCATGTCATTATTTGGATAATTTTTCTTTTCAATTTATATATGACTTTTTAAATCTGTGAATTAATAAATGGGAACTTTTTAATTGAGGCTTGTGATGTTCCCTGCTAATTTTGTGCAACACCATTTCTTTTAAAAGTTAAAAGGCGTTATGTGTCACAAGAAAATATAATGCAAGGTATTGATAAAAGTTGAATATTAATTCTTGATCCGGTTGTTACTTCATGTATTAGCCATGTAAGAAGCTTAATAATTACATCTCTGATTGACTAGGTGGGATCCATAATCCAAAATAACAACTGCCTGAAGAGATAATTATAACACATTAGTACCTGCAAGCTTCGACAAGATTGACAAATGCAATCTAACATCTGCTTAATATCATTCATGTGAATCTTACAGATGCATACACACAAATATAATATTTGACATTCATTTAAAGTGGCATAGAGTTTGTAAAATAATCGATGTAGTGATTATTTTACGATGGCACAAATAAAAATTATAAAATAAAATAAATTACCAACAAAATACAGAAGAGAAACTTCCTTTATATCAGTGATATCCAATGTACATAATATGGCATGCATCTTTTTAATGTATGGGTGTGACATTCAGGCATTGATTACAATATCTGACAAGCTCAAAGAAAAGTGAGAGAAAAGTGTCCTTTAAGGTAATTGGTTGGCTCATCTTCTTTACTCATCATAAACATAATGATAATGACTGCAATGTCCACCATAGTCATACTGCCATAATAATAACTCCAGTGCTCATCATAATCGTGCTACAATGATAATGACTTTAATGATAGTGACTGCAATGCCCATCACAATAATTTGATTATTAGTTTTTGGGTTATTAGGTTATTGTTACGTAGCTGCATCTTTATTAATATAATAGTAAGAAACTTTTTGATACATACAGTGACAGGGAACTAACTGTTCATGGTCTTGAACAGGGCCGATCCTGGGCGGGTGCACGGGGTGCACCGCGCCCAGGCGCACCGGGAGGAAGGGCGCTCCGATGAGCACCTTTCTCCCTCATTCTGGAGGTGCGGTCACCGCACCTCCTAATCTCATTGTGTACAGCGCGTTGTGTGTGTGAATGTATGTAAGTGTGTGTGTTTCAGTGTGAATGTGTGGTTCACTAAATGTGTGAATGAATGTGTGTGTGTGTGAATGTGTGTGTGTGTGTGAATGTGTGTGTGTGTGTAAATGTGTGAATGTGTGTGTGTGTGTGAATGTGTGTTTCACTGTGTGTGTGTGTGTGTGTGTGTGAATGTGTGTTTCACTGTGTGTGTGAATGTGTGTTTCACTGTGTGTGTGAATGTGTGTTTCACTGTGTGTGTGAATGTGTGTTTCACTGTGTGTGTGAATGTGTGTTTCACTGTGTGTTTCACTGTGTGTGTGTTTCACTGTGTGTGTGAATGTGTGTTTCATTGTGTGTGTGTATGTGTGTTTCACTGTGTGTGTGTGTATGTGTGTTTCACTGTGTGTGTGTGTGAATGTGTGTTTCACTGTGTGTGTGTGTGTGTGTGTGTGTGTGAATGTGTGTTTCACTGTGTGTGTGAATGTGTGTTTCACTGTGTGTGTGAATGTGTGTTTCACTGTGTGTGTGTGTGAATGTGTTTCACTGTGTGTGTGTGTGTATGTGTGTTTCACTGTGTGTGTGTGTGTGTGTGAATGTGTGTTTCACTGTGTGTGTGTGTGAATGTGTGTTTCACTGTGTGTGTGTGTATGTGTGTTTCACTGTGTGTGTGTGTGTGAATGTGTGTTTCACTGTGTGTGTGTGTGTGTGTGAATGTGTTTTTTCTCTGTGTGAGTCAACGTGTGTGTTACTGTCTGTGTAAGTGTGTGTACATAAGTGTGACTGTGTGTATTGCTCTGTGTGTGTATAAGGGTGTCTGTGTGTAATGGTGACTAAGTGCAAGCCCACCATCAGGGGTCCAGGTCACAACAGAAAAAAAAAATCCCCTGTGTTTAGCAGGTCCGCGGCTGTGTGGGAAGCGTTAAGCGCTCCCCTCCAGCCGGGGACCTGCTAAACAGAGCAGAGCACCAGGAGACAGAGCAGCAAGGAGGTAAGTACTGGGGAAGGGTGCAAATAACAAGCATAACGCTGGCATTTTAAATGGCATATTGAAGGGCAAAATATTGGCATATTAAATTGCAAAATACTGGCTTATTGAGTGGCAAAAGAATGGCATATTAAATGGCAAAAGAATGGCATATTGTGGGGCAAAATACTGGCACATTAAATGGCAAAAGAATGGCATATTAAGGGGCAAAATACTGGCACATTAAATGGCAAAAGAATGGCATATTAAGGGGCAAAATATTGGCACAGTAAATGGTAAAATACTGGCATATTGAGGGGCAAAATATTACTGACATATTGACCAACTGCTCCCAACCACCCTCCATATTACACTAGACTGGGATAACATGCTTGTGAGAGTAGGTGGGGCGAGTGGGAGATATTACTGGGGGGGGGGGGCAGAAAATGTGTTCAGTAAGGGACCCTGAAATTCCTAGTGGCGGCCCTGACTAAGTGTGTCTGTGTAAGTGTGACTGTGTGTATGTATGCATGACCCTGTGCATAAGTGTGGCTGTTTATGTAGGCAGAGCAACTTTAAGGGGCCACCGCTGCCCACTTGACAGTCCCCATCCAGTCGGCGGCTATTTCCTGCCTCCTGCACTGAGTGTGCATAGAGGGAAGACTGTGCGGAGGAAACACGAAAGAGCAGCAGCAATGTGAGTACTGGGGAATGGGGGGAGGGGGTAATGCTTTTCTTGGGAAAACTGGTGGTGGCATATTAATGGACAAAATGACACTGGCATATTAGTGGCCAAACTGACACTGGCATATTAATGGGCAAACTATCTGTGCTATATTAATGGGAAAACTATCTGTGGCATATTAATGGCCAAACTGGCAGTGGCATATAAATGGGCAAACTGGCTGTGGCATATTACATACATGTGAGTTATGAAGAGAAAGAGACAGCAGACATGGGTCTATAGAAGGAGAGACAGACATGCAGAAAAAAAGACCACCATGGGGAGCATGAGGAACAGAAAGATAGACATGGAAAAATATATAGGGCATGAAGGGAGAGATATACATGAGGGTATGAGTTGAGAGAGAGTTATACATGAGGGTATGAGTTGAGAGAGAGAGAGTTATATATGAGTGGAGAGAGAGTTATATATGAGGGTATGAGTGGAGAGAGAGAGAGATACATGAGGGTATAAGTGGTGAGAAAGAGAGATACATGAGGGTATGAGTGGAGAGAGTTATACATGAGGGTATGAGTGGAGAGCGAGATATACATGAGGGTATGAGTGAGAGGGAGAAAGGCATGGAGGTATGGGAAGAGAGAGACACGTGAGTGACTGACTTGGTGGAACATTATTTATTGCTCCTTGTGTACTTCTTTTCCAATGATGCTCAGCCAGACTTTGGCTGGTTGGACATCATGGGAACTGTAGTTAAAACTGCTAGCCAGCAAAAAGTCTCCCATGTTGCTGGCTGAGCATCATAGCCATAAATAAAACCACTACACTGTTTTACAGCCAAATAAATATCTTTATTTAAAAAAAAAGCTTGTGTTGGTCCTTCATCTAAAAATAAAGTTTGTGCTCTCCACAAGAATCCCCCCACCCCAATAATGAAAAATTGGTATGTCTGGAACATACATGTGTAAAGGGGAGGGGTTTATCATATAGCCACGCCCACCTGGGGGCGCCAAAAAAAATCCTGCACCCAGGTGCCCGTGACCCTAGGATCGGCCCTGGTCTTGAACATTAAGGATTTGAAAATGTGTAGCCCACTGCCTGGTGACATCACTAAAACAGGAAATCCCATTCAAATGAATGCCAATAATTCTCATTGGTTCTTGCAGCAAAAGGACATTTACTTTTACAAAGCGGGTGTTTCTGATTGCTTGCAAACTGTTGTAGTTTCACAAATTCATCTAACTATAATTATTTTAAAAGTACTTTAATCTGTATTAACATTTGTAAGATGCCTTTTTACCACCAGACCTTTTAAGGCTTTTAAGTAGCTGGAAATGTTTTCCCATTCAGCTGCATTAGAGAATTTTTCCAAACTCGGCTACTTTGGCCTTACGTTTGAAATTCCCATCTTAATTTCCTGCAATTCTCTCTTTATTGAGTAGACCCTATGATAATTTTTGGAAATGCTTGAGTCTGCTTGGGAAAAAAATAGTTCTCAGTTATGCACTTATCCTATATAATATTATTCTTTGCACATCCTATTGTTTACAGGAGTTTCCATAGCAGGTAAAGATATATTCCTCTATTATGAATGATATTTATTTACTCCACTTTTTGTGTACTGCAAGCCATGCTTCATGTATTGGTTTAATGTGTATGCTCTCAGCCATCAATGTTTCCTCATGCAAGATCATTTATTTAAGATGATTCATAGTATTAATTTAGTTTGAAGTGGGTTGTACATTTTTAACCTTTTCGTTTTTCTTGTATTTCTGTTTGCTTAACAGGTGTAGACGAGTGACCTTAAACAACGTTCTTTTTTGTGCTAAGCAACTATCTGCTTCTCGATCAGATGGCTGTCTTTATTTTGGTAAATTACAGAGCATTCTTTTAGATTTTCATCTATTACTAAGTATTCATTTGTGTCTGAAACTTAAAGAAAGGTTTAAATAATTCCATTTGAGAAATGCACAAATAGCTGCTTTGCCATTTTAACAGGTCACTGCAACGATTTTCATTATGCCAAAAGGCTGTAATTTAAATTCAAATCATAAACTCAGATGAGCAGAATTACACAAAAAATTGTTTCAAGTTCTCATTTCCTGTATCGGGATCATAGCACGTTTGCAGTACATTTATATTGAATTTTGCAGTTATTTTACATGAAATAATTTAGCTTATTAATATTGAGGCAGAATTGCTCTGAAAAATGTATAGAACAGGCCATTATTGCATATTTATTAATCTTTCAAAGATATAAGTCCACAATGTTCAACATTTTCCGCATATTTCTTTTATCTGCATCCAGATGTTTCAAATATACTGACCAGGCAATGTATAATGTATGAAGGTCTTGAGGTGCAGCAAAATGAGTGTTTCAAATTTTATAGGAAAATATACAAGTCCCTAGAACAGCTAGTTACAATGCATACATCCAAGAAAAATACCTGTCTGGTATCAAATTCATTGATTATATATTAATAAGTCTTTATCCATACTACAGGAGATGGAGAGCGATTAAACAGTCATTCATACATTATACCATGTGCTTAGGATACATCCCAATATGCACCACTGGTAGCATAGGGCACCTGGGAGCAGGAGTGTTAAAGGAATAACGCTACTGCAACTTCCAACAATTTTTTGTAGTATAGTGTTATTTGCATTATTACATAATTCTCCTCTCTTGTCTACAAAATTGAAAGTACCACATCGAGGAGCCTTCCCTGTCAAGTTTTTATTTAGCCCCAAAGTCACGAGAGGAAAAAATAATCTTACAAAATAAATATTGATGGCATCCAACTTTGAATATTAGGTTCATCAAATAAAAAAATCCCAAAACAAGCACTTGTTTTAAACAAGTGCTTGTTTTGGGATTTTTTTTATTTGATGAACCTAATATTCAAAGTTGTATCCTAAAGATATATATTTACTCCTACAAGCAACCTACTAGAGCCTTTTACTATGGAATGTAGCGTACATTTATGTATATATAAACTAACAAGAATAATGGCAACTAGGCTTGTGCAGGTCCACAAATACTTACCGTGTATTTATTAGTACATTCTGGCTGTAGACTGAAAATATCAGGTAGAATGCATTTGTTTGTGTCATCAGTTGTTCCGGCACTTTTCCTCTCAGTTGTATATGTTCCTTATGATATATACAAAACAAAGGCAGTGCAAATGTAAAACCAGGGATATAACACCAGGTAGCTCTGAGTAACATCCATTTATCACATCCTGTGTCTATTTCCCAGCATATATGTGAGCATACAGATACACACTATCCCTTTTGTGTTCTACGAGCCTTAATATTCATGCTGAGCTGCATGGAAAGCCTAAAGAAGCACTTTAGCCAATGCCTTTTGAAAATACACATAAATTAACTTGACTACATTGTGTTTCACATGCTTATTGCTATACCCATATATAAGAGTTTTATAAGCTTACGTGCTTACACAACAACCTTGGAAAATTCTATGTTGGTATTTTCTTTTCAGTCCATAACCTACTGAGTGTTCATTTATTTTATATCTTTCTGTGAATGCTAGTAATTTACTTAATGGCCCTTTGAGGCTAACAATTCTATTTTCTTTCCTAATAAAAGTGCTTACCGATATCTAGTCCAGCCCAGGCATGAATTTATAATGGAGGCACCCTATGCACAAACCTATTGTCCTATAATACTTGAAATTTTGTGTCTACATGGGTTATGAAACTAGTACATAAATGCTTTAATAGGGCAAAAAAGTTCTTAGAAAATAAATAGCAATTTAATTACAGCTTTAGGATGCATAAAATTATGTTGAAGGTTCAGCTTAAAGTAGATTGCCAAGTTCTTCATCGTGCATGCTTGAAGAAAACAAGCAGATATTGTACTTGAAAGATTACTTTTATTTATTTGTTTTAATTGAACATAATGTTCTAAACTATATTAAAACATGTAAGGTTAAAAATTAGCTTAAGAGCGGAAGTTCCTGTTAGAAGTCATCTTGAGAGGACAACTATCTTTGAGCTCCACTGCAGCCTGAGAGACTATACTGGGAATAACCTATCTAGCTAACGCATGGAAGTCTGATGCTCAATCAGTTTTTTCATCTACCCAGCAGTGTCTCCAGTTTTGAGAGCAGAGGTAGGCAGGGGGTCCATTGCAATATGCTGGTTAGTTTCATTTTCAACCTCTTTTCCTCCCAGCTCCTCAATCACCTCCTGGGAGCCCCATGAGTCACAACCACACAGTAACCAACATAACATCAAAATTTGCGCATATTTGAGGATTCTTACAATAAATGCGATCGTCCTCCCACGATCCAGGACACACATACTAGGAAAGTCCACAATAGGGGAGGTTTTTTCACTTCTGAATTGACCCCCCACCCTACAAGTTCAGGTAAAACTAAAGGTGGCAAAGACAACAAAATCGAAAAAACCTAAGCCCAGACCAGGGAGGCAAGATATTGGGGGGTTATTATTAAGGACCTCTCAATCTTTGAGCCACCATGTACCTCAGGCTATACCACAGAGCACTCAGAGGAATCAGAATATGATAAGTCTCCCCTACTGGAGCCCCACTAAGATCAACATCTAATACCGCTTAAGACAACAGCTGAAGATGACTTCCCAGTCACAAGGAGACATTTCTGATTCCTAATTATTGAAGTTACCCAAATAATTGATCGTGGAGTGGCGGAAATCTGGGCGGACGTACAAGCCCTAGAGGTAAATGTGGCAGGCCTTGAAGGGGGCAAAGAAGAAACTGATTCCAGAATGTAAAACCTGGAGATGCATGACATGTTTTACATTCTAGGAGCATCAGACTTCCTAGAAAGACAGCAAGAATCTGTACACCTCAAATTTGAGTAAATTAAGAACAGATCCCACAGATAAACAGATATAAGGTTCTGAGGTTTCAGTGAAGAGATTAGAGCAAAAGAATTGCCAATTTCATCTGGCACCTAATAACCCATTTATTTAATAGTAGGCAAGCCAAATCTACTCATTTGGAGCATGTGTTCCAGGTGCCTAAGGCACCAATCGCACCAGTGGACTCCCCCAGAGATATACAATAGACATGTGCAAAACTAAAATTTTCGTTTCGTTTTCGTCCATTCGGACGAAAATGTTATTTATTTCGTCTAAAACGAATTTCGTTCATTAGTGCATTCGTTTCAGACGAAATTCGTTCATTATTTTCGTTTCGTTAATTTTTTTCGTTCGTTTTATAGAATACAATGTAATACTATTGGCTTTCTATAAACCGAACGAGAGCCCCATTCATAAGAAATTCTTATGAATGGGGCTCTCGTTCGGTTCATAGAAAGGCAATAGTATTACTTGTATTCTATAAGCCGAAAGTCTATAAACCGAACGACTTTCGGTTTATAGACTTTCGGCTTATGGAATACATGTAATCCTATTGCTATTCTATAAACCGAACGACTTTCGGTTTATAGAATAGCCATAGGTTTACATGTATTACATAAGCCGAAAGTCTATAAACCGAAAGTCGTTCGGTTTATAGGCTGTCGGCATTTAACTATACAGAGACAGAGTCTCCATTCATAAAATTATGAATGGAGACTTTGTCTCCGTGTAGTAAAATGCCGACAGCCTATAAACCGAACGTTCGGTTTATAGGCTGTGGGCATTTTACTACACGGAGACAAAGTCTCCATTCATAATTTTATGAATGGAGACTCTGTCTCCGTGTAGTAAAATGCCGACAGCCTATAAACCGAACGACTTTCGGTTTATAGGCTGTCGGCTTATGGAATACATGTATTCCTATTGCTATTCTATAAACCGAAAGTCGTTCGGTTTATAGAATAGCAATAGGAATACATGTATTCCATAAGCCGACAGCCTATAAACCGAACGTTCGGTTTATAGGCTGTCGGCATTTTACTACACGGAGACAGAGTCTCCATTCATAAAATTATGAATGGAGACTTTGTCTCCGTGTAGTAAAATGCCGACAGCCTATAAACCGAACGTTCGGTTTATAGGCTGTCGGCTTATGGAATACATGTATTCCTATTGCTATTCTATAAACCGAACGACTTTCGGTTTATAGAATAGCCATAGGATTACATGTATTATATAAGCCGAAAGTCTATAAACCGAAAGTCGTTCGGTTTATAGGCTGTCGGCATTTAACTATACAGAGACAGAGTCTCCATTCATAAAATTATGAATGGAGACTTTGTCTCCGTGTAGTAAAATGCCGAAAGCCTATAAACCGAACGATCCGTTTATAGACTTTCGGCTTATATAATACATGTAATCCTATGGCTATTCTATAAACCGAACGTTCGGTTTATAGAATAGCAATAGGAATACATGTATTCCATAAGCCGACAGCCTATAAACCGAACGTTCGGTTTATAGGCTGTGGGCATTTTACTACACGGAGACAAAGTCTCCATTCATAATTTTATGAATGGAGACTCTGTCTCCGTATAGTTAAATGCCGGCTTTTAACTATACGGAGACAAAGTCTCCATTTATAATTTTATGAATGGAGACTCTGTCTCCGTATAGTTAAATGCCGGTGTTCTGACAAATTTCTGGAGCAAATTCTCCTGCGCAATCGCAGGAGAATTTGCTCACTGCGCATGCGCATAAAGTTACAGCTGATAACTCAGCTGTAACTTTGTGACCACCGCGCATGCGCCAGCTGCGCAACCCACCTCCCGCCCCCTCACACCCCCTGCACACCCCTTCTTACCAGATCATCGACCACAGCGATACACAGCGCATGCGCACGCCTATCCAGCCGTTTGGGAATGTGCGCGTCCGTTGTTGTGTTCTTAAGGTGGTAAGTAACATGGGGCGTCGGGACATAAGGGGGCAAGCATCCTGGTGAGGGCTGCCTCATCTTGATGGGATTTGTGATCCTCCTGCTGCATCAATAATACAGCAGGAGGATCACAAATCCCATCAAGATGAGGCAGCCCTCACCAGGATGCTTGCCCCCTTATGTCCCGACGCCCCGTGTTACTTACCACCTTAAGAACACAACAACGGACGCGCGCATTCCCAAACGGCTGGATAGGCGTGCGCATGCGCTGTGTATCGCTGTGGTCGATGATCTGGTAAGAAGGGGTGTGCGGCGGGTGTGAGGGGGCGGGAGGTGGGTTGCGCAGCTGTCTCATGCACGGTGGTCACAAAGTTACAGCTGAGTTATCAGCTGTAACTTTATGCGCATGCGCAGTGAGCAAATTCTCCTGCGATTGCGCAGGAGAATTTGCTCCAGAAATTTGTCAGAACACCGGCTTTTAACTATACGGAGACAAAGTCTCCATTTATAATTTTATGAATGGAGACTCTGTCTCCGTATAGTTAAATGCCCACAGCCTATAAACCGAACGTTCGGTTTATAGGCTGTCGGCTTTTAACTATACGTTTGTCTCCATTCATAAATTTATGAATGGAGACTCTGTCTCCGTATAGTTAAATGCTATTGTATTCTATAAACCGACTCTATTTCGGCTTATAGAATGCAATAGTACTACGAATGGACGAATGAACGAATGATTTTCCTTTATTAACTATTCGTTCATTCGATTTAGTTAGCTTAGCATTTTCGTTCTTCGTTTTTCGGGCGAATGGACGAAAATGCAATTTTCGGACGAAAATGCATTCGTCCGAAAACGAATGCACATGTCTAGTATATATTCACATGTAAATTGCTTTTTTAATAAAAAATTATGATATAAATAAAATCATGTTTTTATTTCCTTTTATGTGACAATGCTGCCTCTCTCTTTCCCTTGCCCCCAGATTTGTCGCTCTCCCCCCCTTAGTGTTGTCTCTCTCTCACCCTCCCTTTGGCTCCCCCCTCGCTCCCCTTGTGTCTGTCTCTTCCCCCCTTCCCTCCCCTTGTTTCTCTCTGCCCCCCCCCCCCCTTGTTATTCTGTCCCCCCCTCACCTGTTTCTTGCTCCCTGGTGGCTAGTGGGGGCAGCCGGGGGATGAATGCACTATACATAATAGACGGAAGTGTCGGGCAGCATGGAGGTTGTCTGCACGATTCGTGCAGACATCCCCCAGCTGCCCGATTCTCCCTGGTGGCTAGCGAGGCAGCGGTGGATGTCTGCGCGATGAGCGAGACCTCCCCTGCTGCCGCCCGGAACGACAGCCAGGACTTTTATGAGGAAGCCGGAAGTACCCAGCTTCATCATAGAAGTCCCGGCGGTCATGCCGGGCGGCAGCAGGAGAGGTCTCGCTCATCGCGCAGACATCCTCCGCTCCCTCGCTAGCCACCAGGGAGAATCGGGCAGCTGGGGGATGTCTGCACGAATCGTGCAGACAACCTCCATGCTGCCCGACACTTCCGTCTATTATGTATAGTGCATACATCCCCCGGCTGCCCCCACAAGCCACCAGGGAGCAAGAAACAGGTGAGGGGGGGACAGAATAACAAGGGGGGGGGGGGCAGAGAGAAACAAGGGGAGGGAAGGGGGGAAGAGACAGACACAAGGGGAGCGAGGGGGGAGCCAAAGGGAGGGTGAGAGAGAGACAACACTAAGGGGGGGAGAGCGACAAATCTGGGGGCAAGGGAAAGAGAGAGGCAGCATTGTCACATAAAAGGAAATAAAAACAAGATTTTTTTATATCATAATTTATTATTTAAAAAGCAATTTACATGTGAATATATACTAGACATGTGCATTCGTTTTCGGACGAATGCATTTTCGTCCGAAAATTGCATTTTCGTCCATTCGCCCGAAAAACGAAGAACGAAAATGCTAAGCTAACTAAAGCCGGATGAACGAATGGTTAATAAAGGAAAATCATTCGTTCATTCGTCCATTCGTAGTACTATTGCATTCTATAAGCCGAAATAGAGTCGGTTTATAGAATACAATAGCATTTAACTATACGGAGACAGAGTCTCCATTCATAAAATTATAAATGGAGACTTTGTCTCCGTATAGTTAAAAGCCGGCATTTAACTATACAGAGACAGAGTCTCCATTCATAAAATTATGAATGGAGACTTTGTCTCCGTATAGTTAAATGCCCACAGCCTATAAACCGAACGTTCGGTTTATAGGCTGTGGGCATTTAACTATACGGAGACAGAGTCTCCATTCATAAAATTATAAATGGAGACTTTGTCTCCGTATAGTTAAAAGCCGGCATTTAACTATACAGAGACAGAGTCTCCATTCATAAAATTATGAATGGAGACTTTGTCTCCGTATAGTTAAATGCCCACAGCCTATAAACCGAACGTTCGGTTTATAGGCTGTGGGCATTTAACTATACGGAGACAGAGTCTCCATTCATAAAATTATAAATGGAGACTTTGTCTCCGTATAGTTAAAAGCCGGCATTTAACTATACAGAGACAGAGTCTCCATTCATAAAATTATGAATGGAGACTTTGTCTCCGTGTAGTAAAATGCCCACAGCCTATAAACCGAACGTTCGGTTTATAGGCTGTCGGCTTATGGAATACATGTATTCCTATTGCTATTCTATAAACCGAACTTTCGGTTTATAGAATAGCCATAGGATTACATGTATTATATAAGCCGAAAGTCTATAAACCGATCGTTCGGTTTATAGACTTTCGGCATTTTACTACACGGAGACAAAGTCTCCATTCATAAAATTATGAATGGAGACTTTGTCTTCGTGTAGTAAAATGCCGACAGCCTATAAACCGAACGACTTTCGGTTTATAGACTTTCGGCTTATGCACTACATGTAATCCTATGGCTATTCTATAAACCGAAAGTCGTTCGGTTTATAGTTTAGCAATAGCATTACATGTATTCTATAAACCGAACGTCGTTCGTTTTAAAGACTTTCGGCTTATAGAATACTATTGGCTTTCTATAAACCGAACTAGAGTCGAGTCCCCATTCATAAGAAATTCTTATGAATGAGGAGGGACTCTAGTTAGGTTTATAGAATGCCAATAGTATTCTATAAGCCGAAAGTCTTTAAAACGAACGACGTTCGGTTTATAGAATGCATGTAATGCTATTGCTGTTCTATAAGCCGAATGTCTTTCGGCTTATAGAACAGCAATAGCATTACATGTATTCTATAAACCGAACGTCGTTTGTTTTAAAGACTTTCGGCTTATAGAATACATGCTGCTATTGGCTTTCTATAAACCGAAAGAGTCCCCATTCATACGAATAGGTCAATTGACCTATTCGTATGAATGGGAACTCAATTTCGGTTTATAGGAAGCTAATAGCATTACATGCATTCCATAAACCGAAAGTCATTCATGTCGGTTTATGGAATGTAGTACAATGCTATTGGTATTGTAAACCGACTCTATTTCGGTTTAGAATGCCAATAGCACGAATGGACGAATGGACGAATGAACGAATGATTTTCGTTTATTAACCATTCGTTCATTCGGATTTTGTTAGTTAAAATTTTCGTTATTCGTTTTTCGGACGAATGGACGAAAATGCTATTTTCGTCCGAAAATGCATTCGTCCGAAAACGAATGCACATGTCTAATATACAACAGTTTAGAAGTTACTTTTCTGGTGTTGGTCCCATTTGAGTCTTCCATGCTACAGGCTTTCTCAGACCTGACTCATGCTACTGTGCCTTGGCAGCACTCTCTATGCCTTCTATGCCTTCTCACCATCCACCAGGTATACAAAGATGGAACCACCCATCATCTATCGAACATTAGGGAGACACTATCATTCCTTAAGGGCCTGTCCTTGCCTTCTATACCATTCCCCTTGATCTCTCCTTCAGACTTACAGTACTGACTTTCTTTTGACCAACTCATCCAGTCATTCTTAACTTCATCAGTCCAAAGAACCAGCTGGTGAACCAGTTGGCGCAGCACTTATCAACTTCAGACCCCTTTCTTAACCATGTTACAACCCTACCTGGGTCTCAGCTGACCTGGCTAGACAAGTTAACACATTGATGTTCTATTTCTGATTTCTCTTGATTCCACCGGGACTATGGGGCTACCATTCAGCTGCTGTTTACATTTACACTGGATCTCTCTGTTGCTCTTCTATCCCTGTATCATTCACTTATTCAAAATCAGCCCACCTCCTAATTCCACTTCTGAAATGAACAGACCACTATATGGGGCTCTGAGTTTTTAGTACAGTTTGAGGCCAGCTAGCCTCTCTTTATAGACTTAACCTGCATTCCCCAGCAAAGTTTCTATTTGGGTCTCTAACCTTTAAAATGTTCTTAAATGTGCTTATTGTTGTCTTCACATGATATGATTGTTACCGCCAAATTTGCAGCCAGCTAGACATTTGTCACAGACATAACCTGAGTGTCCTAGACTGTTTGTCTTAGAATTTGATATGAATTTGAAATGTATTGCTATACTACTTTTGAATAACAAAATAAAAATGTAAAAAAAAATTGCATAAGAAAAAATACATCCTACTGATTCCTTTTTTTTGTTCAAAAGTTTTAATTTAAATTAGCATATTTTATTTAAATGTGATGTGCTTGGCTCCTTACTATATCCTGATCAGATAATTTGCTTATACTGGAACTGTAGTGAATAGCACATCAGAAAAACAAATCTCTAAATTTTCAGTTGACAGGTGATATAATAAACAGGAGACACCACAGAGCAATTTAGAACACCAATTTAACTTGTTTATGTTTTTGCATGCAATTCTGCTAACACAATTTATACATCATTTTTCATACTTTTGTATTGCCTACATTTACGGTAAAAGCAGTGTTTGTCCCTATGAGGCTCTATTGCACACCTCCTCAGTGTCCCTATTTATAGGTTTATTTATTTTGCATCCTTTATTATCCCTCTTTTCTGGGAGCTCCAAATTTTTAGTTTGCAGAACTGTATCACAGAGATCCACAGCAATAAATCTCACAATACATTGTGTTTAAATAGTAATAAATGTAAATTAATTAATTACATATATGGTTACCAACTGGCCATTAAGTCACTTCAGCCAAAAGAGGGCTTTCTTTCCCCTTTCGAAATGTTGGGAGGTATGCCATTGTCAACTTTGTCTTTAAGTATTCTCTGTGCATACATTTATGTGTCACAATCCCACACAAACACACTAATGAGCTGGTGAGATAGCTCATTGGGCTAATGTACCTTCTCTACAATATCCTTTCAAATGAATACCAATACATTTAGTAATAGCAACATCCCTTGGATATTAAGACCAGGGCATATCTGAGCACCCCTTTCTTGGCTGAACACTTTATTGTTGTTATTATTATTATTTTATACTGATTTATTTAAAATAATCGATTTTGTAAAATATAGGTTATTATCATAAATAATATATGTTACAATGTATGGGCCAAGTGTGTTGTTTCACAGTGCTGTTTCACCTTTCCTTATATTTTTATTTCTGAATTGCTTACTTGTTTTGTTATTATATTGTTTGTGGTAACAAAGTTAATTGTACACTGTGTTAGAGAAACCACACACAGACAACAAAATGAATGTGGAACATCACTGTTGGCACAATAAGTTGTTAAGTGTTAAATATATCAAACAAACCATTATTCTACTTATAAAGCATCCTAATCCACAATAATAATGTTCATATCCCACATTTTTTTGTTACTGGTGTGTTTATATAACAGATAACATGTCACCTCCCAAAGTCCCTGCTATCTTCCTCAGATTCCGCCATACTTATTAAAGGGCTTTTTAAACCCTCGTTTTGAAGTTTTCCCTTGCCTGTGTTAGTGCCCTTGTGCCTTCTCTAGTGTTTGAATTATATTGATTTTCTTATTCTTGACCTTTTTGCAAGTCTGACTTTTTGCCTTGCCCTTCAGTATTTGTTGCTTTTGGTATTTTTATTATTTTGTATCCTGTTATCCTGGTATCTTGCTGTTTTGTCGCTATGGTTTCCATCTTCCGTTTTGGTGGTGCTGGATAGAGTGCTATAGCCCTGGGAGGATACAATTTGAGGCTGAGGGTGGATTACTTAATTGGTGAATAGCTCTGCTCTTTTACACTGATTCTGTTGGTTGATTTCCCTGTGCTACCTCTGCCTGGTGGTTAGAATTGCTACCTGTTCCTGTAAAAAAAAGACCACTCATAGGTGAGGGTGGAGCTACAAATGGGCAGAGCCACAAAAGAGTCACTTAATGTTGCATTCCCCTATGAAATTGCACGTAAAGCTCCCCGATAGAGGTACAAGGTCAGCTATTTACTATGCTCAGTTAGCTGGGGAAAGGCTGAACAACCTATAGCCATATCACTCCCCTAACCTCACTGTAAAGAAGGTGGAAGCTGTATCCTCTTGTCCCTGGTGGCTGGCAGCCCTTTTTCTTCAGGCAGGCCTTTTTCTGTCAGTTAGCTGCAGGATCCATGGTCTGGTGGTCAGCTTGTATTGTTGGTGACAGGGTCAGTACAGCTGAGGGGGGAAAGGGCTGTATTTTTGTAGAGGGGTGATCAGCCTGTATTTTTGGTGATGGAGGGAGGCTTGATGTGGGGCACAAAAATGGTTACAAGTTTACACTTGCTTCCTGAAGATTTAAGTATACAAATAAGGTTTATGGTATCACAGCATGGGAACAAGGGGCTCAATGCAACACTCTTAGCTTCAATAATATTTAAAAGTTCTATAAAGAGATAACTCAGTACAAAGTAGGGTTCCCACCTAACAGTTGACACAAACGTATCTAAAATGACATATATGCTGTAAATGTTAACGTCCATCCACAATACAGGTAGAAAAATGTGAATTATTTCTTGGGTGATCTCCTTTTATGTGTTCATATTTGACACCAGCTGTAGGTCTGAGTTGTAGATTGATCTATATTTATCATAGTGAATGCATGTGTTCTAGGATATTTCAAGGGGTCTGATCTTGATATTGTTTTTATTTTATGTTTTAGGATAGAACTTTATTGAGTATTTTTTTTAAATAATTTCTACAGATAACAGTAAAGAGAGGGAAAGAGATATTGGGAGGGAAGGAGACATAAGAGATATGGGGATAGGGAAAGAAGTATGAAGAGAGGGAAAGTGATATGGGAGGGGAAGGAGAGATAATCAATATGAGGGGAGGAGAGATAACAGGTATTGGGAGAGAGAACAGATATGGGGGAGGATGAGAGATAGACAGACATGGGGGTGCTGAGAGGAGAGACATACATGGGAAGGGAGAGAGATATAACATTGGGTGGGGATTGGAGAGAGACAGACATGGCAAGGAAGAGGAAAGGGACAAACATGGGAAGGGAGAGAGACATACATTGAGGGAGAGGAGATAGACAGACATTAGAGTCAAGAGGAAAGGGACGCCATGGGAGTGGCCCGCACAAGGCGCCGGAATACTTAAGGCTGGCCCTGCTCCCAGGTTCCATAATGTAACATGGACCATTAATTTAATATCAGTCATGGCAAAATTGTAAAATTAAAAGTTCAGTTGTTTATTTTTGTTTAATGTTTGTCCATTCATCTTGCATTTTTTTAATGCTAAATAGGTTTTTTTTTTTTTTTATAGTTTAGCTTGATTTGTCCGGTAACAGTTACCACAATTATGTCTAAATTAAGAGAATGGGGAGCTGAATTTGGTTTAGGGAGTTGTTATTAGGCCATTTATGAACATTTGGCTCACATTCCTACATAGAGCCCATAAATGTTTTAGACTGAAATAAACATTATTGAAATAACTTTTCCATTCTTTATTTGTATTCAGATGATGGTGAACCTTTTTCCTGCTTAAATTATTTGGATTTCATTTAAATCTATATAAGTATGCCATGAATCTCGGCACAACATTTTTTTTTAAGCTATCCACGAAACTGTTTTTGAATGAAGAACACATACAAGTATTTTAATAGAACAGAGTAAAACTGTTGACATGCAGCATTTTATATTCCATTTAATAAAATGGGTCAAAGAGAACATGACACAGTGCATTCATTTTAAAATTTCTAAACACATTGGAAAATGTCATAACGTATTTGATCCCTGCTTCATTTAATTTCTATTAAGTAGAAAATGATTTGAACAGTGCATTAAAATGTCCACAGACGTCCTCTGATTAATAACTATGAATTTATTGTGTCAGTAATAGTTTTAGGGGATTAAACTTTAAACAAGTAGAACATATATTAAAACAAGTTGATCGGGAGAGGGGTCGCTTCCTAAACTAAGATGGCAGCGTGAGACTCCCGCTCCCCGGCAGGCTAGCGAACTTTGGCTATCTACAGTAGTCCGATCCTCCCAAACTGCACCTATACTAAGCGTGAGAAAGCTCTTATGGGCCCCCCGTCAGCCACACGTCGCCACCAGAAGCAACAACCCTCGGACGTCCCGCCAAAACGGTAACAGAGGCCTCACAAGACCCAAACATGGCGACACCTACACCTTCAGCGGGACAAGCCATTACTAAACAAGATCTGGAAGATATGTACACTAAGCTCCGAGGCTTCATTAAGGAGGAACTATCCACAAATCTTGCGACCCTCAATAAAGAGATACGCACCATGCGCATGGACCTGAATACTCAAGCGAAGCAAGTGGCATCCCTCACTACCGATTATAACCAGCTTGCAGACGACACCTTAGATCTTCACCACCGCGTTACCCAAGTGGACTTATCCCTTGAAGATCTCGGCAACCGCTCAAGAAGGAACAATGTGCGGCTGAGGGGACTTACAGAAACAGTGGAGACGAGGACTCTGGCTTTCACGGTAACCGAAATCTTTCAAACCATGCTCCCGACTTACCTGCTGCAAGATTCCAATTGGACAGGGTCCATAGGGAATTGCGTGCTCCTGGCCCTTCTGGTTCAAGGCCGAGGGATGTGGTGATCCGCTTCCACTATCACACCACCAAGGAAGCGATCATGCAAAAAAGCAGGAAAACGGCACCAACGTTCCTGAACTCGAAGCTGCAACTATTCCAGGACCTAGAGCCTTCTACACTATATAAGCGACGACAGTGGAAGCCCCTAACAGATAAACTTAGGTCAGCTGAAATAAAATATGCCTGGGGTTTTCCTTTCCGCCTTGCCCTTAAATATAAGGGTGAACAGAAGATATTTCATACTTACGAAGACCTACAAGCATTTGTGGATCATCTGGAACTTCTGCCACAGCCGAATGTTTCTCCTAGAGGATCACCGCGATACTCTCAGGCCTAAAGATCCTACATTTCTAACCACTACTTCCCTGGTTATTCACTTCTCACCCCTGGAACACTGAGACTTACCTGAATCTGCTGTGAAATTCTTCAAGGTTTCCTGCCACAGTATACCGGACTTGAACTATAGTTACCTCTTGGGCCAAGGGCCGTGAGTACAATTGATGCGTTGCACAAGTTTGTGAAATTTACTGACGACAAGTTTAGAGTTCATATGTTATGTTTATTACTTAATGGTTAAGTGAAACTCCCCTGATAATGTGCCTTTCACTTTATCCCTTGGGGCACCTCTCACTTACTCGTATATACTCTAACTCACTTTAATAGCTGCCTCTGGGGCCAAGGGCCATGATTTCACATGTTATGATTGATGATTAAGTGAAAACTCCCCTGGTAGTGTACCTTTCACTTTACCCCTTGGAGCACCTCACAATTATTTGTATATACTTAATACGAGATAATGAACCCTATGACATGAAGCTGAAGAGTACGACCATTTTCTTATACCGGCGAATGATTTGTCAACACTACACCTCTATTGTGTATTACAAATCCGAAAGGATTCCCTAGCTCACACATTTTAACAGTTGCCTCTTAGGCCGAGGGCCGTGGGTATAAAAGATCCGTTACACATGTTCAAAGAAATTTACTGACGACAAATTCAGAGGCTACGAGCTATGTTGAATGCTCATTGGTTAAACGAAACTCCCCTAGTAGTGTGCATTTTACTCTACCCCCTAAGGCATCTCCCATTTATTTATATATACTCTATCCGGGATAATGAGCCCTACGACCTGAAAATATATCTTACGACCATTTTCTTAAGCTGGCGAAGAACTTGTCAGTACTACGCCTTCACTGTGTATTGCAAATCCGAAAAGATTCCCTAATTCACACAGTTTATTAGCTGCCTTATGGGCCATAGGCCGTGAGTACATAAGACCCACTACACATGCTTAAAAATATTTATTGACGACAAGTTCAGAGTTCACATGTTATGTTTAGTGCGTAATGGTCTCTCATTTATTTGCATGTACTCAACCTAGGATAATGAGCCCTACGAACCGAAACTGTATATTACGATCACTTTTTATGTGGGCGAATGACTTATTAGCATTAAGTCTTTATTGTGTATTACAAATATGAAAGGATTCCTTTGTTCACATATCTTAATCTCTAACTAGTACGACAGAATAGGAAGCATTTGGAGTACCCTGCTTCCTAGTCTGGTCCGGAAGGTGTCAGAGTGGGGGACCGGCAAAATATGACCTGCCTGCCGGGTGCGGGTACCCCCGCTCCCATTACATGTATAATTGTATACTTATTGTATTGTTTATCTACGCATGCTACTGTTTTTGACATAGCAAAGCCACGGTTATGTACTACACTCTTACATGACACTATTCTAAATGGTAAAATAAGAACCTCTCCCTTATAAAGCCTGGCAATTTATGTAAGACCAGCCTATAGTTCGTGTCTGTGTGTGTTTCGGTCTGTTTGTGTGTGTTGGTTTTTTTTTTTTTTCTTTTTTTTTTTCTTTCTCTTTCTTCTTTCTCTTTCTCTTCTTTTCTTTTTCTTTTCTTTTCTTCTCTCTCTCTTCTCCCTGCTTTTCCTTTCGTGCCTTTTTCACAAAATAAACCTTGATAGAGCAGTCCTTTCCCTCACTCCCCCTCCCTTGAGAGACGGAGTGAGGGAACGAAAGAAGGGAAAGAGAAGTAGAACAGCAACATACAAAACTCACAATGCCAACCACTCTATGTCTGGTATCGATGAATGCTCACGGCCTCAATTCCCCGCAAAAGAGGAGAACTCTATTACGCCATCTTAAAAAGAGACATGCCGACATAGCTTTAATACAAGAAACTCACTTTGCAAATAATGGTACCCCCCAGCTGTGGGACCACTACTATAGAACCTGTTACGTTTCATGCTATAAGTCCAAAAAGATGGGAGTAGCTATCCTATTGAGGAGAAACTGCCCTTTCACAGTCAAATCTGTAAAAACAGACTCTGAAGGCCATTATCTAGCCCTAACGGGTCATATAGCTAAAACTCTGCTAACAATTGTAAATGTTTACGCCCCATCTGTGCCAGACCCAACCTTCTGGCCTCAGTTCAGTATGTTTCTTAAAAAACTTTATTTTGTTTTTTTTCTCTTCTCTTTTTGTTTTCCTTGGCATGTTGTAATGTAATGTATGACAATGGCTTTGTGATTTTTTTTTGATTTTTTTTTGTAAGTCTTCTTGTCTTTTATATATGTGAACCTAATCGGAAAAATAATAAAAGATTTTTGTAATTAAAAAACTCTCGACAACAAGATGAATTATTGGGGGCGATTATAACTCAGTAATATGCCCCAGTATTGACTGTACAGATAATTCCCAGACTAGTGCATCTCACCATTCCGACCACCTACTAGACATGTGCATTCGTTTTCGGACGAATGCATTTTCGGACGAAAATAGCATTTTCGTCCATTCGTCCGAAAAACGAATAACGAAAATTTTAACTAACAAAATCCGAATGAACGAATGGTTAATAAACGAAAATCATTCGTTCATTCGTCCATTCGTCCATTCGTGCTATTGGCATTCTAAACCGAAATAGAGTCGGTTTACAATACCAATAGCATTGTACTACATTCCATAAACCGACATGAATGACTTTCGGTTTATGGAATGTATGTAATGCTATTAGCTTCCTATAAACCGAAATTGAGTTCCCATTCATACGAATAGGTCAATTGACCTATTCGTATGAATGGGGACTCTTTCGGTTTATAGAAAGCCAATAGCAGCATGTATTCTATAAGCCGAAAGTCTTTAAAACAAACGACGTTCGGTTTATAGAATACATGTAATGCTATTGCTGTTCTATAAGCCGAAAGACATTCGGCTTATAGAACAGCAATAGCATTACATGCATTCTATAAACCGAACGTCGTTCGTTTTAAAGACTTTCGGCTTATAGAATACTATTGGCATTCTATAAACCTAACTAGAGTCCCTCCTCATTCATAAGAATTTCTTATGAATGGGGACTCGACTCTAGTTCGGTTTATAGAAAGCCAATAGTATTCTATAAGCCGAAAGTCTTTAAAACGAACAACGTTCGGTTTATAGAATACATGTAATGCTATTGCTAAACTATAAACCGAACGACTTTCGGTTTATAGAATAGCCATAGGATTACATGTAGTACATAAGCCGAAAGTCTATAAACCGAAAGTCGTTCGGTTTATAGGCTGTCGGCATTTAACTATACAGAGACAGAGTCTCCATTCATAAAATTATGAATGGAGACTTTGTCTCCGTGTAGTAAAATGCCGAAAGTCTATAAACCGAACGATCGGTTTATAGACTTTCGGCTTATGTAATACATGTAATCCTATGGCTATTCTATAAACCGAAAGTTCGGTTTATAGAATAGCAATAGGAATACATGTATTCCATAAGCCGACAGCCTATAAACCGAACGTTCGGTTTATAGGCTGTGGGCATTTTACTACACGGAGACAAAGTCTCCATTCATAATTTTATGAATGGAGACTCTGTCTCTGTATAGTTAAATGCCGGCTTTTAACTATACGGAGACAAAGTCTCCATTTATAATTTTATGAATGGAGACTCTGTCTCCGTATAGTTAAATGCCGACAGCCTATAAACCGAACGTTCGGTTTATAGGCTGTGGGCATTTAACTATACGGAGACAAAGTCTCCATTCATAATTTTATGAATGGAGACTCTGTCTCCGTATAGTTAAATGCTATTGTATTCTATAAACCGACTCTATTTCGGCTTATAGAATGCAATAGTACTACGAATGGACGAATGAACGAATGATTTTCCTTTATTAACCATTCGTTCATCCGGCTTTAGTTAGCTTAGCATTTTCGTTCTTCGTTTTTCGGGCGAATGGACGAAAATGCAATTTTCGGACGAAAATGCATTCGTCCGAAAACGAATGCACATGTCTAGTATATATTCACATGTAAATTGCTTTTTAAATAAAAAATTATGATATAAAAAAATCTTGTTTTTATTTCCTTTTATGTGACAATGCTGCCTCTCTCTTTCCCTTGCCCCCAGATTTGTCGCTCTCCCCCCCTTAGTGTTGTCTCTCTCTCACCCTCCCTTTGGCTCCCCCCTCGCTCCCCTTGTGTCTGTCTCTTCCCCCCTTCCCTCCCCTTGTTTCTCTCTGCCCCCCCCCCTTGTTATTCTGTCCCCCCCTCACCTGTTTCTTGCTCCCTGGTGGCTAGTGGGGGCAGCCGGGGGATGTATGCACTATACATAATAGACGGAAGTGTCGGGCAGCATGGAGGTTGTCTGCACGATTCGTGCAGACATCCCCCAGCTGCCCGATTCTCCCTGGTGGCTAGCGAGGGAGCGGAGGATGTCTGCGCGATGAGCGAGACCTCTCCTGCTGCCGCCCGGCATGACCGCCGGGACTTCTATGATGAAGCTGGGTACTTCCGGCTTCCTCATAAAAGTCCTGGCTGTCGTTCCGGGCGGCAGCAGGGGAGGTCTCGCTCATCACGCAGACATCCTCCGCTCCCTCGCTAGCCACCAGGGAGAATCGGGCAGCTGGGGGATGTCTGCACGAATCGTGCAGACAACCTCCATGCTGCCCGACACTTCCGTCTATTATGTATAGTGCATACATCCCCCGGCTGCCCCCACTAGCCACCAGGGAGCAAGAAACAGGTGAGGGGAGGACAGAATAACAAGGGGGGGGGGGGGCAGAGAGAAACAAGGGGAGGGAAGGGGGGAAGAGACAGACACAAGGGGAGCGAGGGGGGAGCCAAAGGGAGGGTGAGAGAGAGACAACACTAAGGGGGGGAGAGCGACAAATCTGGGGGCAAGGGAAAGAGATAGGCAGCTTTGTCACATAAAAGGAAATAAAAATAAGATTTTATTTATATCATAATTTTTTATTAAAAAAGCAATTTACATGTGAATATATACTAGACATGTGCATTCGTTTTCGGACGAATGCATTTTCGTCCGAAAATTGCATTTTCGTCCATTCGCCCGAAAAACGAAGAACGAAAATGCTAAGCTAACTAAAGCCGGATGAACGAATGGTTAATAAAGGAAAATCATTCGTTCATTCGTCCATTCGTAGTACTATTGCATTCTATAAGCCGAAATAGAGTCGGTTTATAGAATACAATAGCATTTAACTATACGGAGACAGAGTCTCCATTCATAAATTTATGAATGGAGACAAACGTATAGTTAAAAGCCGACAGCCTATAAACCGAACGTTCGGTTTATAGGCTGTGGGCATTTAACTATACGGAGACAGAGTCTCCATTCATAAAATTATAAATGGAGACTTTGTCTCCGTATAGTTAAAAGCCGGTGTTCTGACAAATTTCTGGAGCAAATTCTCCTGCGCAATCGCAGGAGAATTTGCTCACTGCGCATGCGCATAAAGTTACAGCTGATAACTCAGCTGTAACTTTGTGACCACCGTGCATGAGACAGCTGCGCAACCCACCTCCCGCCCCCTCACACCCGCCGCACACCCCTTCTTACCAGATCATCGACCACAGCGATACACAGCGCATGCGCACGCCTATCCAGCCGTTTGGGAATGCGCGCGTCCGTTGTTGTGTTCTTAAGGTGGTAAGTAACACGGGGCGTCGGGACATAAGGGGGCAAGCATCCTGGTGAGGGCTGCCTCATCTTGATGGGATTTGTGATCCTCCTGCTGTATTATTGATGCAGCAGGAGGATCACAAATCCCATCAAGATGAGGCAGCCCTCACCAGGATGCTTGCCCCCTTATGTCCCGACGCCCCATGTTACTTACCACCTTAAGAACACAACAACGGACGCGCACATTCCCAAACGGCTGGATAGGCGTGCGCATGCGCTGTGTATCGCTGTGGTCGATGATCTGGTAAGAAGGGGTGTGCAGGGGGTGTGAGGGGGCGGGAGGTGGGTTGCGCAGCTGGCGCATGCGCGGTGGTCACAAAGTTACAGCTGAGTTATCAGCTGTAACTTTATGCGCATGCGCAGTGAGCAAATTCTCCTGCGATTGCGCAGGAGAATTTGCTCCAGAAATTTGTCAGAACACCGGCATTTAACTATACGGAGACAGAGTCTCCATTCATAAAATTATAAATGGAGACTTTGTCTCCGTATAGTTAAAAGCCGGCATTTAACTATACGGAGACAGAGTCTCCATTCATAAAATTATGAATGGAGACTTTGTCTCCGTGTAGTAAAATGCCCACAGCCTATAAACCGAACGTTCGGTTTATAGGCTGTCGGCTTATGGAATACATGTATTCCTATTGCTATTCTATAAACCGAACGTTCGGTTTATAGAATAGCCATAGGATTACATGTATTATATAAGCCGAAAGTCTATAAACGGATCGTTCGGTTTATAGGCTTTCGGCATTTTACTACACGGAGACAAAGTCTCCATTCATAATTTTATGAATGGAGACTCTGTCTCTGTATAGTTAAATGCCGACAGCCTATAAACCGAACGACTTTCGGTTTATAGACTTTCGGCTTATGCAATACATGTAATCCTATGGCTATTCTATAAACCGAAAGTCGTTCGGTTTATAGAATAGCAATAGGAATACATGTATTCCATAAGCCGACAGCCTATAAACCGAACGTTCGGTTTATAGGCTGTCGGCATTTTACTACACGGAGACAGAGTCTCCATTCATAAAATTATGAATGGAGACTTTGTCTCCGTGTAGTAAAATGCCCACAGCCTATAAACCGAACGTTCGGTTTATAGGCTGTCGGCTTATGGAATACATGTATTCCTATTGCTATTCTATAAACCGAACGACTTTCGGTTTATAGAATAGCAATAGGAATACATGTATTCCATAAGCCGACAGCCTATAAACCGAACGTTCGGTTTATAGGCTGTCGGCATTTTACTACACGGAGACAGAGTCTCCATTCATAAAATTATGAATGGAGACTTTGTCTCCGTGTAGTAAAATGCCCACAGCCTATAAACCGAACGTTCGGTTTATAGGCTGTCGGCATTTTACTACACGGAGACAAAGTCTCCATTCATAATTTTATGAATGGAGACTCTGTCTCCGTGTAGTAAAATGCCGACAGCCTATAAACCGAACGTTCGGTTTATAGGCTGTCGGCTTATGGAATACATGTATTCCTATTGCTATTCTATAAACCGAACGACTTTCGGTTTATAGAATAGCAATAGGAATACATGTATTCCATAAGCCGACAGCCTATAAACCGAACGTTCGGTTTATAGGCTGTCGGCATTTTACTACACGGAGACAAAGTCTCCATTCATAATTTTATGAATGGAGACTCTGTCTCTTATTAGTTAAATGCCGACAGCCTATAAACCGAACGACTTTCGGTTTATAGACTTTCGGCTTATGTAATACATGTAAACCTATGGCTATTCTATAAACCGAAAGTCGTTCGGTTTATAGAATAGCAATAGGATTACATGTATTCCATAAGCCGAAAGTCTATAAACCGAAAGTCGTTCGGTTTATAGACTTTCGGCTTATAGAATACAATTAATACTATTGCCTTTCTATGAACCGAACGAGAGCCCCATTCATAAGAATTTCTTATGAATGGGGCTCTCGTTCGGTTTATAGAAAGCCAATAGTATTACATTGTATTCTATAAAACGAACGAAAAAAATTAACGAAACGAAAATAATTAACGAATTTCGTCTGAAACGAATGCACTAATGAACGAAATTCGTTTTAGACGAAATAAATAACATTTTCGTCCGAATGGACGAAAACGAAACGAAAATTTTAGTTTTGCACATGTCTACCGCCTACTAAGTAATTTCCTTACTACTAACTCGCTACTTGATATTTGGAGACTGTTAAACCCCTCAGTAAGAGATTACACCTTTTTCTCTAAACCACACTTAAGCTACTCACGCATTGATCTCTTTCTAGTATCAAAAGACTGTACTCCTATGATCTCAGACTGCCATATCCACCCCATCACTTGGTCCGATCATGCTTACGTGACCCTAAATCTGGATATTCCACAGTTCAGTAAACACTGGTCATGGAAGTTGAATGAATCTCTGCTTCATTCACCCGACATATCATCTTTAATCTCGGAATCTATTACCGAATACTTCAGCATAAACTCAGGATCTGTAGAAGACCCGGCAACCTTGTGGGTAGCACATAAGACTGTGGTCAGGGGCCTACTCATTTCATTAGCAACCAAAAGAAAGAACGATAGGGAGGCCAAGTCAGTATCCTTACTAAAATCTCTACAACAATTAGAAACTCTAAAAAAACAAAATCCGACAGCGAATGTCTCAGACCAATTAGCTAAAGTACGAAATGAACTTTGTGCTCTCACATTATCGGATACAGCTAGAGCAATGAAATACACTAACCAAAAATATTACGAGAAAGCAAATAAGGCAGATAGATTCCTGGCATCTAAGCTTTGGCAAGATTACAACAGATAGAATGATCTCCTCCATTCAGACATCTGAAGGAACATTGTCCTCTGACCCTAATAGAAGAGCTCAAGAATTTGGGGAATTTTACGCATCTTGATACAATCACTCGCCAGAACAGTCATTACTTAATGGTACCCATGTTCAGCAGATCAATGACTACTTACAGAAATGTGGAATACAAAAACTAACTCCCAAAGACAGCGAATACTTTGACCAATCTATCACACAAGAAGAAGTGGAGTCAGCCATTAAAACATTAAAATCAAACAAGGCCCCTTGCCCGGATGGCTTCAAGAACATTTACTACAAACAATTTGCCACTACTCTGGTTCCTCATCTGGTCACGCTATTCAACGGTCTCATGGATGGCTGTTATATGACAGAGGACATGCAATCCACTAACATGTCCTTAAGTCACAAGGAAGGCAAAACCAAGACATTACCTGCCCACTACCGACCAATCTCCCTGCTCAATGGAGACTATAAATTATTCACTAAAGTCCCAGCTAACAGACTTAACAAGGTTCTATCCCGACTGATACATCCGGACCAAGTGGGCTTCATACCTAACCGTCAAGCTCTGGACAATACCCGTCGCTGTATAGACCTGGTCTGGCTTTCCAAACAAACCCAAACGCCGGCGTTGTTTCTATCACTAGACGCTGAAAAGGCATTCGACCGTGTCAACTGATCCTTTCTTCGCCTAACACTTGAATATATGGGCTTTCCACCTAACTTCCAGAATTGTTTAGCCTCAATCTACCATAAGCCCACATCTCGGATTATGATCCCGGGGGCCCCCCCAATAAAGATATCAGTTCACAATGGTACAAGACAGGGCTGCCCCCTATCCCCGTTACTGTTTGCCCTTTTTCTAGAACCACTACTACAATCCATCCGATCTAATAAGAATATCTCTGGACTTAGAACAACCCGTACTGAGTTTAAAGTGGCGGCTTATGCCGACAATATCATGGTGTCACTCTCGCAACCTCTGAAGTCTCTACCCCATTTATTTTAGGAGATACAGGACTTTGGTCACATCTCGGGCTTTAAACTAAATATGGACAAATCGCAGGCTCTCCCTATTCTACTCAACAAATCAACAATTAATTTGCTACAATTGAATTTCGAGCTTCACATTTCTGACACACCGTCCGCTATCTGGGAGTTCAGATTCCTCACAAGCTAGAAGAGCTATACTCAGTTAATTATACTCCTCTTTTAAATCAACTACACAAAGATCTACGATCGTGGCACAAGCTTCAAATTTCCTGGATGGGGAGGATAACCTCAGTTAAGATGAACTTACTCCCACGTCTTTTATACCTCTTTCAGACCCTGCCTATTCCAGTCAATATTACAGACTTTAAACGCCTCCAGCAGGCAATAGACAGTTTCATATGGACCAAAAAGAAACCTAGGATTGGTAAACAAGTCCTACAACTAGCTTCCAGAAAGGGGGTCTAGGCCTATCGAACATTCTAAAATATCACCAAGCAGCCAGACTAGCCCAAGTTATTTCCTGAAATGTACCCCCAGGCACCATCCGTTGTGCAGATCTTGAACACGAACTGTTGCTCCCAGATTCACCCTCTCAATACATATGGATCCCCAAAGATCAGAGACCTATGCTCAAAACACAATGCCCGGGAATACTCGATTCCCTATACACTTGGGACAAACTCTCAATCAAATACTCCCTTACCTCTCAGCCCTCACCGCTGACCCCGATTTTTTGGAACACACTTTTTCCCCCTGGAATTGCAAATACCCAATTTCACAACTTCTACTCACATGGTATAAGGAGATACCCTGACCTCTACTCTGATTCCAAAGTCAAAACTTTCGATGATCTTAAGAAAGTGGCCCCACTCACTACCAGAGATTTCTTTCGATATATTCAACTCAGAGACTTTGCCCATAAAGCCCAAACCAAAGAGGCAGGCCTATCCTACAAAACATGGTTCCAATACTGTTGTCTTACGCTCCCTGTCTCTAAAGACACCATTTCTAGGATCTACATAGAACTTACAAGTACTAATTCCCAAGATCAACTTCCCTATGTACAAAGATGGGAGAGAGATCTGGGACAGACCATCAAACCTGAAGAGTGGACTGATATATTGGAGGCCACAGCTAAGCTTTCCATTTGTGTGACTCACAAAGAACAAGGATACCAGACCCTACTTCGGTGGTATTACACCCCCCGAGATGCTGGCGCACATGCGTCATCTTCCATCTTCCCACTGCTGGAAACTATGTGGCCAGCAAGGTTCGTATTTTCACTGCTGGTGGGCATGTCCGAAGCTGAATCCATACTGGAAGAAAGTGTTCGATCTTATTACAGAAGTGCTACACAAACCCATCTCACCGGAACCGACGGTCTTTCTACTTTCCAAACCACATGATGGCTTTACCAGAGCCGAAAATAAACTCATCTCCAGAATAGCCCTAGCAGCCATAAGGGCACTGGTAACGGTCTGGAGCCAACCAATGATACCAGAGTTCTCTATTGTACTTAACATGCTACATGAAGTTAGAAACATGGACCAGCCTTTTTACATGATACTTCCAAAAGCTTCCATAAAATTTGGGACCCATGGATTGCTGGCTTCCCCACTGAGATCACCCAAAAGTCTCGGCAATAGGACAGAGATATTCTTGCCCTACCTACTGATCTCTACTGACTGTACGAAACACCGTTCCCTTCTCTCTTTTCCCTTTTTTCTGCCTTTTTTTTCACCTCGTCCTCCTCTCTTCGTTTTTTTTTTTCTCTCCTCTCTCTCTCTCTTTGTTTGTTTGTTGTATTTGTTTTTGGCTACTTATGGGATGTCACTATGCCCATGTTGTTATTTGTTATTTTTTGTTCGTCCTGTTCAGGTTTTTTGCCTGATACCTATATATATCACTTATCACCTAGCCCTTAGCTCATATACAGATACTTCAATATATTGTGGTACAAGATACTGTGGCTATCTTATACACATGCTGCCCTTATCTCATTGCACTATCTACTCATGCATCGGCCGACTGTACCCCGAGATACATCTTTATTGGATTATAAAGTTGATTCGCAATCTTCTTGTTCCGCACTTTTCCTCGACCCTATGTTTAACATTGTTATTTCAATCTATTGTGAAGTATGTTTTACGCATGAAATATGAGCTTCCAGCTCACTCACATGTTAACTGTCATTGAAAAATTTAAAATGTCTAAAAATAAAGAATTTATAAAAAAAAAAAAAAAAAAGTTGATCGTAAAATTTCAAAGATTTTAGCTATTTATCTTAAAGAACAACAAAAGTTTTTTTAACCCTTGGTCAACCCTAGTTAAAGAACTTTAACTCTGCTTATTCCATGTAAAAATGAGTGTCTCTCTGCAATAGCTAAGAGATACAATGGCCGACAGGACTGGGCTGGCTGCTTCCCATGGAAGTATATGAAAGCAAATAAGGTCTATCAGCAGAAATGTTAAAACAAAACATGTCACTTGGTAAAGTCATGGACAAAAATTCATGTCACTATGGGGATAACAGCAAAATCATTGGAGTTTATGAATATACTGCTAGTCGCTACAAATAAACAGCTTCTACTGGTTCTTCCACTGTCAGATTTCTTGGCCATTACTACAAGCTTAGGGCCATATTTCACAAAGCGAAATCCAAGTACCGTATTTTTCGCCTCATAAGACGCACCTGACCATAAGACGCACCCAGTTTTTAGAAGAGGAAAACAAGAAAAAAAAACTCATTATGCCAGGATTTAGCCATTCAATATGCCAGGATTTTTCCCCTCACTATGGAGGATTTAGCCATTCAATTGCCAGGATTATGCCCCCCACTATGCCAGGATTTTGCCCCTCACTATGTTAGGCTTTAGCCACTCACTATGCCAGTCTTTTGCCCCTCACTATGCCAGGATTTTGCCCCTCAATGTGCCAGGATTTTGCCCCTCACTATGCCAGGCTTTTGCTCTTTACTATGCCAGGATTTTGCCCCTCACTGTGCCAGGATTTTGCCCCTCACTATGCCATTCTTTAGCCACTCATTATGCAGGGCATTTGCCCCTCACTATGCCAGTCTTTTGCCCTTCACTATGCCAGGATTTTGCCCCTCACTGTGCCAGGATTTTGCCCCTCACTATGCCAGGCTTTAGCCACTCATTATGCCAGGCTTTTGCAACCGGAAGGAAGCTCCGGTTGCTTTTTTTTTTCTTCTTAACTTTATTGAAGTCGCGCAACTCCAATAGAGTTAAGAAGGGGAAAAAAAAGCGACCGGAGCTTTCTTCCTCCGTGCAGGAGGTTAGACTGCACGGAGGAAGCAACGGAGAGAACACAACGGAGAGCAGCATGGAGGTAAGTATTATATTCACTCCATAAGACGCACAGACATTTCCCCTCACTTTTGAGGAGGAAAAAAGTGCGTCTTATGAGGCGAAAAAAACGGTAATCATATATGACTCTATGTGATAATCATCACAGCAACCAATGGAATGTTTCTTCAAGATGTTCCAACTGTAGTCCTATAACTAAGTGATAGATGTCTCCTGACAATTGTTTTTATTTAACAGTGCTACACTATAACATGTGACCATAATAAAATATTGCCATAAAAATCTCTCTATACCCACATGATGGTAAAATGGAAACCTTTAAATGTATTAGAAATATAACTCACTTGAAAACTCTGAATGCATAATTTAGACACAGTTATATTCTAGTTATAAATAATTACTATAATAAGCTACCATGTATAATGGAACTCTATAGCCAGATTATTTACTTTCTAGAAAGACTTGATAAGTAGGCTGACTATATATATATATATATATATATATATATATATATATATATACAGCAGCCTTTACATGTCCATGACACATTTGGCATCTTTAGCACTTTCCCATGCTCATTTTCTGTATACTCTAATGACAAGGATAATTGCTCCACGTTTATAACTTATTGTTCGGCCAAATCTGCTGAGGTTTGAACCCATACTTGTGGATTTGTTGGTGCCTGCTCTTATCCTAGACACCATCTACAGGTTTTATTATTGTCTGGGCAGCAGCATACTGTTCTATGCCTGTTTTCTTCCATCTCCTATTGCTCAGGTGCTCACCATTACTGTACTGAGCCCCTGGGCTATATAAACCTTCACTTTGCTTGCAGCCATTGTTGGTGATATAGTTTGTTCCTGCTACACTATATATGTTGACTTTTTCTCGGCTTCAAGGCTTCTGTGTACTGACCCAGCAAATGTCTACTACTCTGCCTGCTCCAGCTGCCCAACTCGTGAACTTGACCTGCCCAACTCGTGTGTATGACCTGCCTAACTGTTAGGATTTGTTCTGCTGTGTATTACCTCAGCCTGCCTGATTCCTCTTCGAATTTAATTTCCTGTGGTACAAAGTAAAATTAATTGTGACAGTGGTGCTCAAGAAAAAATTAGCTTTAGTGAAGCAGCCTCTCAAATGGTGTACCCCTTTACAGTACAATATCCTAAATGGTTCGAATTATAGAAAAGTAGTGAGGGTGCGCAAAATTTTAGACAAAATATTAACAGACTTGTCTTATTTCACTGATGTTTGCAGGTGCGTATCGTGCCCCTAAGTGACAGATGTCCTGCCAAACCAGAGCACGCCTGTCACTCGGAGGCATGATGTATTTCGTGTATTTCCAAATACACAAGAGTCGTATTTATATCAGAAAGACGATGCTGCTACGAATTCGGCAACAGAGTCACTCACTCTGCTGCCAATTTGACAAGCATGAAAAGTATACGAAAATTCATATACTTTTAGTGCTTGTTGAATTGGCAACAGAGTGAGTGACTCTGTTGCCGAATTCGTAGCAGTGTCATCTTTCGGATGTATTTCTGGGGTTTGGGTGCTCTCTGCTTGGAGCATACAAACCACAGAAATGCGGCGCACACCTAACACATATGGAGCATCCACCACTGGATGTTTGGCTGGTATACATCATTAACATGAAAAAGACAGTAAGGTACGGGGTAAAGTATAGGCTGTTTCAATATTCCCCTTTTAATAGCAATGCCCCTCCAGATTGGTTCCACTCATATATAGAAGAGCCTGTCAGTCCAGGCTCAGAATTATGGGCTTAGAGTTGACCAACAGGCAGATCAATCAGTAGTTCAGCAGAAAAAAAATATACATTTGTTCTCAGGCAGGCAAATGGCAAAGTGAAGCAAAATGAAGGAGAAACACACAAAGGTAAATATAAGCAAGCCGTTTTTTAGTTTTTAAAAAATGGTTACATTGAGGCTTGTTGTTAACAGCATATGTGCTTCAAAGCACTGCTACGGAAGACTCTGATAACTCTTCCGGGATTCGGACTGTGGCTCCTCCCCTTCCATCTATGCATTTTACTATGAAAAGCTTCTTCATGGTCCATGGTCTGTTAATATTTTGTCTGAAATTTTGCGCACCCTCACTACATTCCTTGATTTCCTCTGGTGTTCCTTGATCTCTTATTACACCTGACAGTCTGTCTGGAAGTTGTTTGGTGTTACATCATACACCAACCACCTTTCCTGAGGCTCCACAATAGGATAGTTCTGGCCTGTGCGACGACCACTTCATCCTTCCTGGTTGTCCTGGTTTTTTTTTTAGTCACCAAATTGCAAGCATAATATATATTCACTCTATATGATGACTGAAAGAGAACATGTGAGAATTTATCCTGGTTCATTATATGCATGGAGAGTTGTATGTATATTTGGATAGTTGAGATTTCATAAAATAGTAATCTAGAGATGGTCAATTTAACCAGAATTAAAGAGCAATAAGGGCATCGGCATTTTCTGCTTCATAAAAACGGCAGACAAATTCCTTATTTGTATACAGCTCTTCATATTTAAAAATATTTTTTTTACTTGTGCCTTACATTATCTGATTTTATTAAAATTACCCCTTTATGCCTCCATGTGTAGAAACAAGCACTGCTTGGTATTTCCATTTGTTTGTGCTGCCTTTTAAGCATTACTATTGTTTTCTAGGTTAACACAGGTTAAAAATCACTTATTTTTCACACTAAGATAGTGACTACTAAATAGAAGTACGGAATAGATAATATTGATGTAAAGATTATGCTGAATGTCCATTATAACAAGTAATGCACAGTAGAGTTGTTTAATCCATCATTATCTAGCAAATTACTGGAAGATTTCAAGAAAGCATTTGCAATTGCATTACAAATCTATAAAGCAAGAGGCTCACAGTTGGTAATTATTGACTGATTTTGTGTGCCTTAGATACACACTTCCTAGATGTGTTTTGCTCTGTCTTTCCACTGTACTGCTTAATATGTTAATAAGAGTGATTATACACATATTTTATATTGTTCTTTTCTATTTGTAATGTAAATAAATATAGATCAAAATATGGCTACATAATAAACATTTCACAAAATAACATTTTACTTAAAAGTACACAAATATGTATGTTCCCGTTTGTCCTTGGTGACCACACATTTGGTTGCACCGCCAACTGGGTTTTTGGGCCCTGTAGTGTCATTGGAGTGACCAGCAGTTTCCTTTCAAAGCCTTGTTTTTGTATCCTATGCATATAGTATATTTTTAAACTCAAATAAGTGACCGTGCATTACATACTTCTCAGCAGGTTATTCAAAGGGTCACTGTGCAAAGAGTTTCTGCATGATGCCCCAAAAATATTGGAGATGTAGTCACGATATATGGCCATATTTTGCTTAGCCCACCACTTTGTCAAAGTCCTCCAAACTTGGTAAGTCCTATCTCTATCTTACTAACATGGAATAGATGTATGTTCCCGTTTGTCCCTGGTGGCCACACATTTTGTTGCACCGCCAACTGGGTTTTTGGGCCCTGTAGTGTCAATGGAGTGACCAGCAGTTTCCTTTCAAAACCATGTTTTTGTATCGTATGCATATAGTATATTTTTAAACTCAAATAAGTGACCGTGCATTCCGTACTTCTCAGCAGGTTTAAAGGGTCACTGTGCAAAGAGTTTCTGCATGATGGCCCAAAAATATTGGAGATTTTAGTCACAATATATGGCCATATTTTCCTTAGCCCACCACTATGCCAAAGTACTTCAAACTTGGTGTGTCCTATCTCTATCTCACTAACATAGAACAGAATCTACAAATTAACAGCTTGTTAATTTCAAATCACATATTACTAAATATTGTGATTATACAGCCAATTTCTCCACAATATCAAGTATGTCTGTATCATTAGTACCGATTCACATGTGATACCTAATCATTTTACCACTTCTTAAAAGTATGACATAGACCAGGACTTTAACCCTACCTCGATGTAAAATCATTGTTTATTATTTTCTAAATCAAATTGCTAAATTCAATGAACTTCAATATTCTTTTGGATTCACATCTTTTATCTAAGAAGTTATCACAAGCAGGGTCCAGGTGCTAGGTGACCCTAAGCTCCCAAGTTCAGAAGTTACAGTGCAGAATAGAGACACATGGCCTGGTACAGGTAACCACATTACTCAGGAAGCTTTAAACCCCAGGTTGGTGTGGCCACATACCAGAGCCCTGTGGAAGCAGCTGCTGTATCCAGTATAACCAAGGCTGAAGCTGAAGAAACTCTACAGACATCCTGTAGCAGGAATGGAACACAACAACTTTGACAGGAAAGCAAGATGTTGCAGGTTGAGAAAGGCAGATAGACCAAGCTGAGTGATAACAGAATAGTAAACTAAGGCAGAACATAACTGAATATACAAGTTACAGGGCCAAGGAGAGACTGGAGTATGACAGAAGCAAACATAAGCGGGGCAGTGCGGGAACCAAATGAAGGCTAAAAAATAGAAGGCACAGGGCTAAAGGCAAAGACATAAATATACATGGCAGAGGCAGACAGGGCTCAGACAAATGCCATTGCAACAGATCTTAGGCATAAACAGGCATGCATACAACAGAGAACAAACAAAGGATAGGGCTTAAGAATAAAGATGCGCAACGAACATACAGACATGAATATAGGAACTAGATTAGGACTCTGAGATAGTAAAAATGAGGATTTGGTTCACCTGATGGTCTTAAGATTTTAAGCTTACCAACCAGCATAAAGGTACCTCACAAAATGACCCTAGCCTAGAACCTGCAAATATAAACTAATAGCTGAATCTAGAAAAACTAAAACTGTACAGATTTACCTGTAGCAGGATTGCACAGACTTGGAGCTTGAAGGAAACTGTACATAGAGCACTATTGGTTGGGACACATTTTATAGGAGCAGTGAAACAAAACAGAAGTAACACAAAACCCCAGAATGGAACAAAAAATAAACAAGAAAACCAGAAATGGACTAGAACAGAAGAACAAAGAAATAAAGAAGCATGGAAAGGGACAGCTTTTTAACAGGGCATTCCCCTTATGGGGCTCTAAGACAGGGCTTCCGGACTCAAAGCAACCCCATTGCAGGACAGAAGTAGATCAGTGAGAATTAATTTATTTCAATGTGCTAGACATTTTTTTTAGCTAATTTTTCTATCAAGATTGAAAATGTGTCCTTCATTAACACATTGTAACTTTTTTGTGAGATATTTATGAATCCAATTAATTATATACATTTCCTGGATATTTTCCCTTGTTAAACAAATAATATTGCTACATATGGAAATAAAAAAGAAATGATATCTGTTTAATTTAATCAATAATTGTTCAGAATAAAAAGTATTTTTTAAAATGTATTGTTTTCAACAATGTCCAGGGTTTTGAGCATATATTGTGCAACAGCATCTGCTGTCACCTCACATGCCTTATGACCTATTTTAGGTTAAGGTTTCATACTTAATCATGTAAGAAAAATGGAAAAACTGGAGGATATTTGAACAACAAGAGTTCATGGTCTTGGCTAAGATAATCAGTGATCCACAAAATGAAAAAGCTGCAAAGGGAAGGGCAGATTGAAGAATGACAAGAATTATTTAGATGTCATTTTCTTGATCTGCTGACCTTTTTCTCTATCAGTCTATGGTGGGCAGTACATTTGTTCTGCAGATAATGTTTTATATTGAATCAACCTCTTGTGTATTTGGAAAATGAAAAACATGTCAAAAAAAATATTTATATAATATGAATAATTGGTCATGTAGTCCACAGTATGTGTTTTGATTGTCGATATGGGATTTAAAGCATAAGTAAACCCTATTTTTATTTTTTTATTTTTTATTTGGGTCATAGCATCATACAATATATATAGAGATGAATAGTTCTATCATATCACAATGAAATATCATAAAACATGAGATTCATGATATATATGCACTTACATAAAACCTAGCCAAGTGGTACATTTGAGATAACATGGAAAAAAACATCAAATAATATACATCACTATTAATTTGAAATCAGTGACCCATAAGCCTTGAGTATATGTTAAAACATAAACAACATTGTCAACCAACAATATTAGTTGGTTAATTGATTTGAAAATCTTTAAATATATGCCATAAGGGCATATCTGAAAAAATAATAATGAATTTTTTTTTTTAAAACTGCTATTTTGGCATAAATTTCACAATTCCCTTGTAAATCAACCTGTAATTTGTGATTTCATATTTTAAAACACATTTGTATCCCATGTGCCAATTAGAAACTAGGTATATATACCTGTACATATATATATATATATATATATATATATATATATATATATATATATATATATATATATATATCCATTCCATATATTATTTACCCATCAAATTAACAGCTCTTGTGGAGTAACAATACCAGTTATGTCAGCTGAAGGGTGTCATAACCTCACTGGTTATACAGATTTTAGGCTGTATGTAAAATCCCCCCATCATCTCAATTGTATCTTAGTACAAATGATGGGTAATGCACCATTCTAGACTGTGGAATTAAAAAGGTAAATTTACAAATGTGAGTGCGTTAGGTAGGAGCATGAGTAAAAACCACTGGGCCATGGTGGTAAAAATGCAATGTGGCCCTCTGACAACGTAGTACATCACTACTTTATCAACAGTGCAATACACATCCATTGTCCACTGTAACGGCTTTGTTACCACATAATTTCAGCGGCAGATCCCCAGTCTAATCTAGGGAGGGGTACTGCCCATGTCTGTCTGTCTCTCTTTTAACTCCCTTCCTATGTCTGCTTGTCTTTCTCCTCTCCCCCCTCATGTCTGTCTCTCTCTTATCCCCCCTCGTGTTTACATCTCTCCTCTCCCTTCACACGACCAACTTTCTCCTTTCCCTTCCCATGTCTGTCTCTTTCCTCTTTCTTCCAATATCTGTCTCTCTTCCTTCCCATGTCTGTCTCCTTTTTAAATCTATTATATGGGATTTTCATTTTTTTTGGCTCTTACATTCTTATTAGACCACAGTTCTTGTAACCTGAATAAGTTTTCTTAGACCTGTTAGCTTTAGGTTTGTTCATTCTGAAACACTAAATGCAGTCAATTGAACTGGGAGCAGTTTAGACTATCTATAAGGCATTGGTATGCTGGCTACATGGTTTTGATATATCTGTCTCTTGTCCTTCCCATGTCTGTCTCTCTCCTCTGCCATGTCTCTCCTATCTCAAGTCCTCTCCTCTATGTCTGTCTGTCTTTTCATCTCCCCATATCTGTCTCTCTCCTCTCCCTTCCCATGTCTGTTTGTCTCTCTCCTCTCCCCACCCCCATTGTCTGTCTCTCTGTATTTTGATACAGAGTTCTGAAACAAACAAAACAGGAATGTGCAGTGTATATGAATCTGTCCCAGACCTCTTTAGCAATTAATCTTAAAGCAAAGTAACTATGTGAGTGTATCATAGAGCTCCCCAGGGGAGGGTTGGCAACCTTTGCCTATGGTGAAAATTTCTCAACCCAGCCATCCTCATCAAAGATAAGCATCAAAATACAGACAGGCAAGACAGAGATTTGTTGACAGATAAGGTTCAGAGATTGATATCTAGACAGACAGACAACAATACAATATGGAAGAAAGACAGACAAGACACAGAGATAGATAGACATACAGAGCGAGCGGTTGTTGGGCCAAATTAATTTTTACCCAGTTTCCACTAAACATCTATCACCCCTTTTACCACAAATCCAGAAATGCAGAGGGGAGAAAAAGGCTTTAAAGATGGAGACTGCAAGATCTCTATTTTTACGTAAGTACATGCCCTATGGATTTGCGTGGAAAGCCAAAATACAGATGATACCTTACCACAGGACTTTATATCTATTGTGCTCAGCCAGAGTCTTATCTGAGGAAGATGGCTGCCTAGCCTAAACACTGGGGTATTACAGAGCTTACAGAGCTCCTCAGCAATAAAACTCACAGTAATGTGCAGTGTGCAAATATATCCCATAGCTTCACTATAATAGAACTAACAGTAAAGTATAGTGTGTATAAAATACTAAAAATACTAAACCTTCATATTTAATCATATTTATATCCATTTTTATTGTATCTTTTTGTGAAACAAAAACACATTTGTGCAACGATACTTCACTTATTTTCATTTTCTATGCATTTTAATGTCTATGAAATATTTTATAGGTGAATTTATCAAAACAATTTTTTAGACTAAGTCAAACACAACCTCCAATCTCGGAGATGGAGTTTGACTTAATCTCATGCCAAAGTAGCCCTCCTCGGCATTAATCACCCGACTCAATTAGCCACATCTTGACCTCACAAATAAAGTTACTGAATACAGTTTCGCAATGTCGAAATGAGGCATTCAAGGCGAGGGGTGAGTCAGTTCAAGTTTGGAGGTCCAGATCATTGCTACTCTCGACCTCCAATCCTGAGGTTTAGTAAATAGACCCCTATGTATCTGTATTTTAAGTTTTGATAAATTCGAAGCTTACGTATATTTAATTATTATTATTATTATTATTATTATTATATTTTAGAACTGTATTATCAGATGTATGTTTGTGCACATTCCAGAGAGTGTACAATAGAGTGGGTCAATAGAACAGTTGCTTTACATACTTTTACAGTGCTCTAAACTAACAAATACATGAAGTTCAGTAAATTTGCAAAATGTTCACCATATCCTTTGTCCACACCTATCCCTGTGCAGAGTTGTGTTTAATAATGTTCTGTTGACTATAAAGTGCAATTCAGGTGGGCCTGAATATATAGTAGTGCAGTATAAATAGTAGCGCAGGAAGTGCAATGCACCTGGGTCTGTCCCATGACAGACACTCTGTCCAGTATCTCAGCCACTGTTAGGCATATTGGTCTAGTGGGGGGCCCAGAAATAGTTTCTCCACCAGGTACCTTAACATTCTTGTTCTGCCACTGTTGAATAGTGTGTTTTAAATATAATTTTATATGGGGTTTTTTATGCAAACCTTTCTTTAAAAATGTGTAAAAAAAAAAAATTTTTAATACATTTACAATTATTAATGCACAGACAACATTTTATTGTGATTTATATTTTATAATGCAGATAATTCAAATTTAAAGGATGATGCAAAATACATTTTTTTATAGCACTTTCATGTTTGTGTGTGTTTTATTTGTCAAATTAAACAATATTTAATTATATAATTATTAAGGGCGTTCATATGAATATTTGTAATAAAAGTAGCGCTTCCAGAAAAATAAATAAAGCCTAGCGTATGATTAATCCCTACTAAACCTTGCTGGTGACACTGCAGTTTTTTTCCCGTTATTTTTTTCCATTTTGGCAGGATGTTCGATCTCTGTCTGCAAATTGGAAAGTGCACTCTCATTTTGAAAATTGTTATTTTTTTAGCCCTTCCAATACACTGTGGCTGTGCCAGCTTTCTGTCAGTCTCCCATGCCTCCAAACAATGAGTAATTCTTCTTGACTGCAATCCAAATTGTGAATGCTAACAGAAAAAGAAATAGAAAGGAATGTTCTGTCTGCTTTTTTTGGTAAAGGAAAAAAAAAAAGAGAGATTGATAGATTTTTACATTTGACTAAAACAAACTGTTTAATTTAAATGTTGGATATGCATAAATGATAGAAAAACCAAGGCAATAATAACATATTGCAAGAGCATGTCTGTGTGACAACAGTGTCATAACATGGGCGGGCTTTTGTCACCCTCGTTTGCTCCTCTCCTCAGCAACTTGTTCTTTTGATCAGGACTTGTTCCTGTCACTTGCTCCTTTCACTCTTATTCAGACCTCAGTTCTTTCCTCTCAAATAGTCTTGCTGCAATTACATTGTTCCCACATCCTTCCTACTGTCCTCTCTTAATGGTATGCTTTTTGTCTGAACTCCCTAAAGTCCATAGCTGTTGATGTTACATTATTTTTTTTTTTTTTTTATAACCTCTGTATAATGTTGTCAGCTTAGCATCCTAAGGTAATACAGTGTGATGCTTCCCCAATATAAACAAGTTGTAAAATTGCCAGAAGGGTTATGAATGTCTATTCACCCATAAATCTCCTATGGTCACATCCTGGCTGGTTGCTGGGCTTCAAGTAGTGTGACTGTGTTACTGTGCATCTATACTTATGTCACCATGAAGAATTGTTCAGACACCTCACTGTTCTTGCATTACTAACACAACTGGCAATAGTAATATAACACTCAATTTCTCATCTTTTTGGTGGAATTGGGTAAATTAACATTAATATTAACATTAACACTAATAACATTGTGTATGACCTTCAAGCTTATTTTAATTAAAAATAAAAAATAAAATGAAAAAACACATATATACAGACCAGAATCCAAGTTTACAATTTAATTATGATTTAAGTAAAATATGTAATCAGCTGAAAGCCTGTACCAGCAGTCTATACATGGAGGAGGCAAAACCTATATGTGCATTGTGCTGCTAGCAAGTGTGTTGTCAGTGGTAGATACTGGAGATGCAGTTAAACTAGGAGTGTTTACTAGACACTCATGAGGTGAGGACCTGTTCAACGTGGAGACAGAAGCCCATGGGTAGTCTAAGAGGAGAGCTAGTGGATTTACAGACACCCAAGCGATTGTCACATAACATTCAGATGAACATTGGAGAATGGCATAAGCCAATAAGTAGGATTAGTTCAACATGTAATCAGAGCAAGATATGCAGGCACAGATGCTCCATGTGTGCTAGTATTGCGCGCTGTATATTTCTGGAGAAATATGCAAAATACATCCGGGAGACACGGACACAGAGCTGTGAATCCGGCATCAGTCACAAACAGAATACTTTTCGTGCTGGTCGAATTGGCAACAGAGAGAGTGACTCTGATGTCGTATTCACAGCTGCCGTCAGCCCCTTGGACGTATTTCATGTATTTCTGAGCACACAAAACTCGGAAATACACGAAATACATCATGCCCCTGAGTGACAGGTGTGCTCCGGACTGGCAGCACACCTGTCACTCAGGGGCACGATACGCCCCTGAAGATATGTATTACTGTTTTATATCATTTGTACATGGATTAGGTCCACAGCATCAGCCAAATACTTTAAATACACCCCTAATTTTAATCAAGAGTTTCAAATGGAATTTTACCTGTGAAGTTATGTTATACTATGGTTCTAATTATATACCTCTCCATGCCTGACAGAGGGAGAATCATGAGAAAACAGGTTTATTTTTTCTATAGGCCGAGACAAATGGGGCTATTCACTAAAAGGTGATTTAAGATGAACATTTAATCTCACCAGTTTAGCTATACATTGTGCAGGAACAAACCAGATAAGTTTATTTAGCAGGATAAACTCCCCATGTCTGTCCCTGCACAATGTAAAGTTAAGTTGGTGAGATAAAATGTTCATCTCACCTCAACTCACCCAATCTCACCTGCAGCTCACCATTTAGTGAATAGGCCAAAAGCAGAAAGAGACAAAGTATGACATTTAAGAATCTGTTGGAAACAGAAAAGGGTGTAAAATAAGTAATAAACATACCATTGTTTCATGTATATAGAAATGATTCTGCTAAAATCAAATTGATGTTCTTTCATATCTTTGTTTCATGCACCATAACATACTCTTCCTAGATGAGTAGACAATCTTTAGAGAGACTTTCTATTGTGACCTATGGAAATCTGGTCACATTTCACACCAGTTCTGTGTAGTTTAAGTGTTTAAATCACTGTTCTTTCAATTTCAATTTTCTTGCATTCTTTAGTTTTCTTTTATTAATTTCCTATGAGGTAACCCTCTAAATGGATATTCTCCAGTTTATTTAATGTCTCTGTAAAAGTGACACTCAAAGACCAACACACGTTGTCAGCTCTTGTCACCTGAGGTGTAACAGTGTGATCTTCTTAAATTTCCTCTAATGTGCCAATGTTCTTTTTATCTGCAGCCATCAAGCTGTTTGCTCACATTAAGTTAAAACTGTAAATTTTGCTTTTGGAGGTGTCAGTGTTTGCTATGTAGTATTAACCACATAGATCTAGATGTGTGCCTTAACCCTTTCATTTCGTCGGTTACTCACCATTCTGTCTCCTAATAGGTTAACTATGTGAATTTAGGGAGCTATAAAAACTGATTAACTATTCAGGTGGAATAATCTTTACTGCATAAACCTTTTTTTTCCTTCTACTGTACCAATTGTCTAATTATGTTGTCAAGTTCACTGTCATATTCTCTCCCCTGTGCCATTAAAACCTTTTCTATGTAAAAATGAAAGATCTGTTTGTGATCCTGTTTGCTGATTTTTACCCCCATTTTTGTTTCCAATGGAATTAAAAAGGATATATATTTGTAAGGCATTTTTGCAAACACAAATATCATAAGAAATTTAATAAAATTATGAAAGTTTCACAAAATTCAAGAAATAAGCAAAAGATTGGTTTCAATAAACCTGTCTCGTACTCATAAATAAATTAAAACTGTATTATTATTCCCAAATGGATATAGAAATATTAAGCAATTAAAGGTGAAATATTTAACATTTTTATATTGTGTACTAAGCATGCATAACAATGTAGCATTGATATAGCAAGCATAACAATATCTCTCGTCTTGAAATAAGTATATGTATGTAATGGCTTAAATTCCACAATTATACAAATTTATGACATCGTCTCATTAATATTTTTGTCTGATAATAGCTTACTTTCAGTATTTGTATCAGCATTAAAAGCACAGATACCTTCAATTCTATATTTTATTCATTGAATGCACATCTGTTGTGTGTTTGGTGTCAGAGTCCCTTTAATGACTTCTATGAACCATGAGGAAAGAGAAATATAGTACAGCAGAAAGTTCTAATAATAAGTAGAGCCCTGCAGCATGGAGCAACTTATTCAGTATAAGTAACTTACTACAGAAACTAGTAAGTGACATGCATGAGGTACACAGTCATGGAGATGAAAGTTGACACAGCAACATGAGGTCCACACTGTGAGCCTTGTGATGCCGGTAGAAAGCTCATACATATCCATATGTGAATCCTTTCGCTCCCTCTCTGTCAGAGCTGTTTGCTCTAATTCTGTAACTCTGGGATAAGTGGGAGAGATAGGTTGCAAGCCCTTGAGTCAGTATACAGTTATACAACAGCTAAGTATTTCCCAACGTAGCTGTTAATGTCTTATTACTGCAGTTCAATACTGAGTTTACTTTTGAGTATTGTCTATTAATACTATTCATCTTAGGTCCTTGGATCACTCCAGTACTTCCAGTACATCATTTGTATTTTCTAATATTAGAGTATATATACCATGTAAGAGTTGGTTCCATTTTCTTTGCTTTTCCTTGTCAGAATAAATTCTTTATCTTGTTTAAGCAAATTAATCATGTTTGCCTTTCTCTACTTCCCTGTTTTCATCACCTTAATGGCCAAGTACAGGTGCAATGTACAATGTACTGCAGCATACAAATGACATTACATTCAATGGGCCTAAAATATAGTTGTCCATTTGTTTACCTCATAATATAGTCTCATGTTATGAACAGGGATACACAAACTATTGTACAAACACACCAGTGTCTATGGTCAAACTTTTAAGGTAAAAAAAACATCATTAAACTAACCTTCACAAAGAATAATACATGTCCTTCCTGAGCAATGCCAGTACAAATCACTGATTATGAATTGTAAAATCATACTTCTAATGTTTTAACAAACATGATGACCAACCATTTTACAGTACAATCATGAAAACAATGTTTTACTTATTATTTACAGATGTCTATTTACTGCATTAAGAAAAGACCGTCATTTACATATAATGTGCAAAAGTAAAGAAGAGTACTTATGCACTAATGCAAAAGCAGGAAGAGTAAATACACATGATATTATATATTAGTGTTAAGCTAGCAACAAAAAACAAAGATACAACTAAATCAGTTATAACTGTCATTTGAGGAAATAATTCTATAACATTGCCAAGTGTCCCCTCTAGCAGTAGAACAGTGGTTGTATCCAACATGTCCACATCCAGTCCACATGCAACAATTATTAAAGATTAATATACTATATTACTGTTAAATATTCTATTATGTACGCAGTCCAGTAATGGAAAATCAGAACCACCTCAGTGTAAGAAGTATATTTACTCAAAAGTGAACCTTGGCGAACTTAGAAGTTCAAAAACAGACATCACTAGCCAAAGAAACATTCTGTGCCTGTCTTTCCAACTCATTTATTAGGTAGATGTGAATTTGTGCAAACAAGTGCAAACATTCAAGTTCACCTCCTCCTGACTTGAGGTGAAAACAAGACAGAATACACCAAACCAGATAGGTCCTGGTGTAATTCTTAGGCTAAGAGGGATCTTAACATACATAGGTTTCTTACCCTGTTGAATAAATTGAATAGTTTCCAATGGATCTATCATAATTTGATTTGTAGAACAAATTGTCCATCAAAGACTAAAATAATATTGGTGAGTGTTATGTTAAGCATCACAATCACCAGTACCATCAGACCAAATGGACTATTCACTATAAACGGTATCACAAGGTAAGTACATGTTTAGTATCCCTTATTTAGAAATCTGTTCTTCAAAATTATCCATTATCCAACATATTATTTGGATTTTGCCACAAGTTGCAAATTCCACACACACCTTTCAGAATGCAAGGTCACAACAGTTTATTCAGTGTCCATCCCCTTAAGCTGTGATATAGCCTTTACATGCATGCCAAGATTCCCCCCACGACGGCCACAAAGGGCAATACAATGCAATGTGAGCAGACCTGACACACCAACGGCACATTCTCAATGATTTCTTACATCACAGCTACATCACAACTACATCACAGTAAAAGTGGTTTATTTGCTCTGACAGTACTTTGATACTACTGGTCCCAAGCATTTTGGATAAGTGATACTCAACCTGTATAGCCAAGAGCATAGGAATTCCCAAATGTCCGCAGAACCTAGGTAAAGCACAACATTTATTCACTCTTTAAAGAAATCGTACACAGGTAAAGGACAAAAGACTTGTCATTAGAGTCGGGTCAAAATTAGGAACAGGGTTGTCGGCCAAGCTGGGGTCAAAAACAAGGGCAGGATAATCAGCCAAACAGAGTCAAAACCAAATAGCACAATCAAATCAACAGGATCACAGTAAGGTCCACACTAAGGTGAAGAATGCCAGGAAATATGTGCCTTTTAAAAAAAGCGCTTCAACAACTTTATTTACAAGCAGGCACAACAAGACAGAAAGAAAATCTATTAGAAATAACAAAACAGGGCTTCATTTGTAATTTAACAACTTGTTGTTATTTAGATAGTAAATGCAAATGCATGGTGTGCATCATACAAAGCACTACAAACTGGATTTTGGATGCAAATCGAGATGTAAGACTGATTCGAGGATGCAATATTAAGTGTTGCAATTTTTATGTTCAAATGTCAGACCTTTAATTCTTAAATATATGTCAAGAGATCTCAATCCTTTTTAACCCCCTGAGGACACAAGTTTTTTTAGAATTTATTTTATTTAACTTCAATTTTTTATTTAATTTTAATTTTAATGATATGTATGGCTCTCTTTTTATGCCATATTTCTCTTCATTAAGAAGGATTTAATATATTTTTAAAAAATTCTTTGCATTCAGGACCATCATGTGTGCTTAGGTGGTTAAAGTGACGAATAGGTAGTTGCAATGACATGGTTGGCATTAACAGAATAACATGTATATCCACATATCAAAATCTCCAAAATGGCTTTATAAATGTTATCAACTGGATTTCAAGCAAGGTTGTGGATAATGTTTAACATCACAGAACAGATACTTCACTTACATGAGTTCCTATAATTTTCTCCAAAAGCTTAATGGGAAGAATACATAAGGTTGTGAGTAACAAATTCAGAGAGCAAATTAAAGAAGAAAATGTCTGGCAATGAACTATTCAACTGGACTCCATCTATGCTGACTGACATAGTCATATTCCAGTGTATTAAAGGTCAGGGTCTCACAAAACTCTGTTATCACACATAGTTGTCTTCTCTTGATTTTATAACAGCTGCATCGTTCCCGAAAGATGTATGATATTCAAAATAATACATATATGCATATTAATAAGATGGTTAACAGTATGATTGAAGGTGCCATAATGGAACCAAAATGATCTAGAGATGGGAATCTTGCAGTTGTCCATTAATGTATTTGCACACCTCTAAGTATTCTTCTTTACAAAGCCACACAATAGCCTTCACACACACACACACATAAAGGTCAAGACTCGAGATCTTTCTGTTCTGCACATATGTGTTTTAAATCACATACATGCTGCAAGCATGTTCAATGCTCATGTATTCTATTTGGAAAATCAGACCTTCCGCTTTCACGTAGAAAAAGTTGTTAATTGTTCTAATAAGGAATTCCACTACTTGGGCATCTCTATCCATGCAGATATCAATTCTATAATAGATACAAACTGTTTAATAAAATCTGCACACTGATCCTTGAAAGAATGGCATCCTTGAAAGACGTTATCCTGGTGGGGGAGAATCAATTCATTGAAATACTATATCCCAAAATCGATAAATTTATTCAGGAAGTTACCCCAATCTATTCATTTAAGGTGGTGGGACATGATTCAGTCAAGCTTTAGTAGCTTTGACTGGCTGGGAAAAATTACCAGAATTGCTTTGGGAATCTTATCAAAAAAAGTAAAGCAAGTGGGAGTAGGTTTCACAATTATTCATAATTATTATGAAACCCCTAACATTTTTGACTTTTTATTCTCACAACTCAAATATTTTTTGACGTTGCGGATCTACTGAGGTCAGTTATGTTCATATGTAATGGGGCTATTCAATTATTAAATGATTAAGGAAGAGGGTTTTTTCACTTTAAAAAATAAGATAATTCTATTTCACTGCAATGGAGAGCAAAGATGTTTTTACTATATTTAAATTGGCCCATTATGCACGTTGAACAGTAATACTTAACCATACACTGTTTGGCTACTGCTAAGATATTGGTGGCTAGACAATCCAATAATTTTTATAATACCAAATTAAAAAACAGCTACAGTGTTAAAAATGGAACTTGGTCAAAGTTGGTGTACTAATGTATTTATAGAGATAAAAAGTATTATTGAGGTGTGTTCTAATCAAATTTTGGTAGCAGAGATATCATTTTCTGTACATAAGAAATGAAATATTATTTAGTCCTTTTATGGGATTCTGCCCCCCCCCCCGCAGCATTGATGTTTTATTATTATGTATATTTTATGTACTGTTTTGTTTTTCATTTGTATAAACAATACTGAATTGTGGAAAATGACTCTTAAGTATTTACTGATTGGCCCTGAATTTTATACAGCCGTTAACACACAGAGATTTATATATTACTTTACATTATGCAATACTTGACTGAATTCTATAATCTGAGATGATTCAAGGTATATCTCAAAGTTTTCCGTTCGAATTTACATGTCTTAGTGTTACTTTTATATATCAGTTTATGTAATTTCCAGGTATAAATCAATTTGTCAAGTACTCATTTCCTGTGCTCTTAGAATATAGCCCTATAATCATAGATTATTTATGAAAAAAAAATCTCCTGAACTAAAAAAAATGCTCCTAACACTGTGAATTATATTTTTCTTCTTTTTAAAGGAAGTTAACAAGACATTATATTATACATTATCAAGATTACTTTAACACTAAACAGAAGTTAAACTAAACCCATGGTTTGGTTAATGAATGCAATTGTAGATGACTTGAGAGAAGATGAGCTGGAAAATTACAGTCCAACTATAGGTATATGTAGTTATGCACAGGAAACACTTGCTTTGTCAGTCTGTGTAGAATATTTTTTCTTTATTACAACTATATCATGTGTTTTTTTTTATTTTGTTGCTGTTCAGTTTTTCTACCACTTCATGATACATGTTATTGCAGATTCATTTGAGTTTGGCATAGCTCCACTAAGAGATGTTATTCACATGCAAACGCACTATTTAATATAAAACATGTGTTGAATGCCATTGTATTTCTTTTTTTTTTCCTATACAGATAACACAAAGTAATAAAATAAACCAGAAAAGTATATACCCTTGAAAAAAAGGTTTGAGCATTCAAAGCATGTTTGCCCTAGTGCACTGCCATGTATAGTAATTCATAAAAAATACTAATGTGCGGGTAGGCAAAGTCTGGCACAATGTGAACCAGTGAGTGACATTTGTACAGTTAATCTGTGAGAGCTCTGAATTTTGCCCTTATTTGGATCATATTAATGGCCCTTTAAATTGGGCCATTCAGGGACCATCAAAATTTCTTTTGGTATCACCAGCAATTCATTTGGAATTAAACCAAAATGGTAGCCTTGAACTCCTTTATTAAAGTCGATGGGAGGATTTTGCAGAAATAGACAAAATTCTCCCTAATTTCCTTGAAAGGCCTCCAAATAAAATCATCATAGGACCGTTTCATGCACAACTGTCCAGTGTGTATTTGAAAGTGAACATTTACATATGTGAGTGTTAAGGCAGTGGCATGGCAATAATGCACTGTGCCATGTTGGTAAGACTGCCATGTGGCACTCTGATACCACCTTTACAATACAACCACACTGTTTGCTTGGCTATTTGTTGATTTATGTGCTTTCTTTTCATCTTATTTTAGATGTGCATGGTACACATGTATTGTATATATATATATATATATATATATATATATATATATATATATATATATAATACGCGTGTATCATGCACATCTCAAATAAAATGAAAAAAGCGCATAAATAAGCAAGCAAATAGCAATTGTATGCAGTATTACATACTATACTTTGTAACATATTCAAAAATTCTCCCATCTGTATGTCCCACTGTATGTCCCACTGAGATAGCAACAAGGATCCCTATACTTGTTTATAGCATTACCACATTGAATAATACAGACGCTTGTCACCACTTATCAAGTCTTATCACAACCCACCAGTAATGTTGTTTAAATGCAATTTACAGGTTCCCTTCCTGGGGGATTATGGATATATATCATATGAACCTGTATGGAGACAAAAACCAAACAATTCGTCTGGGACATAAATGTAGTATAACAAGCATACGACGAAACAAATGAAAAAAGTGTGATAAATCATATTCCGACTAAGATAGCAGTGTTATAACTTGGATCCCTATACTTGTTTCTGGCATTACCTAACTAAATACCTGCATTCTACCTTCTTCCTAAGCTGCACAAATCCCATATCTTACCCCCGGGAAGACCCATCATTTTTGCTATAGAATCATTGGGGGATGGATTGGGAGAATGGCTCCAACCTTTTGTTACAATCTTCAAGGAATATAGCAAAGAAACACAACATGTTTTATTACAGTTAAGTGATATAACATAGAGTAAGAGCTATATATGGGTTACCCTGGATGTCTCGTCCTTATACTCTTCCATACCAAATGACATGGGTGTAACTGCTACTAGGTATTTTGTGGATAATTTTCTGGATTTGATGTCACTAAGATTGACTTATGTTAAATTGTATTTTATTTCTTTTGACACAAAATAATTTTGTTATGATGGATCCTTTTATTCCCAAAGACAGGGCACAGCCATGAGTACATATGTCACATCATCCTTTGCTAGTATTTACATGGGAGGGTGGGAGCGGTGCCGCATCATTGGGGGTGACAATCCATTCATTTCTCACGTTGTATAATAGGATAGATACATATATGATCTGCTAAAAATTGTTGCAGTTTGAGGAATAAATTCATGATAATAATTTCAACCTACAATTTTCCAAGAATAACAGTAGAAGTGTGTTCTTACACTTAAAACTTCAGGGCTGCAGTGATGTGAGTATTAATATGAATGGAATCATCACTTCAAATTACAGAAAACCACAGCAGGTAATACACTCCTCCTGGTTACTAGCTTTCACCCATGTCATGTCTTCTAACGGGTGCCCAGAGTACAGGGCCGATTTAAGACACTCTTGTGCGATGGGAGAAAGTTCTCAAATGTGGCCCCCTTTTTATCTCATTCCCACCCACATATAGAAAAATATCTTAATATAAAAATATCAAAATCTACTAAAGAAACACAACTGATTACCATGTGCAATTTTCCATCAAAAGAGTTAACTCTTTATAAGGTTGCAAAGGGTTTAAGGTCTGAGTATTTATATATTGTGTGCACATTTCAGCTGCAATTATTAAGAAGGAATCCTTGGTTTTGTGCTTAAATGCTTTCTAATAAAGAGCTAATATTCATAATGCATCAGGTGGAAAACCTCCCTCCAAAAGATTGGGAGACATCCCTCTGCTTTTTAAATACATGCACTTCTCCTCCTCTTTCTACTTATACATCCATTTTTGGTTAGTATTGGATTTACAATGTATCTGTGGTGAAGGATTTATCCACATTATATATTATTATTTGTTTTATTTTCATTGATATATTTTTTTCTGAGGTGAAGGTATATTCACAAGAGCTGTGTCTTTCTTTTTCTTTCCTATACATAATGCATCCTTTGCTACTGAGAAATTGCAAATATATAATTACAACCTCCCATCACTGTTGGGGACTCTGGACAAGTAGTAATAAGCTGAAAATGTGAAACACTGTGGCTTTTGATAAATGCAAGTAAAAAAGTTTACTTATATAGTGAGGCTCACCATTCGAGGGCTACAAACTCCAGAGGTTGGAAGAGAAAATCCGCCTTATGCGTTTCGTGCCTGCGCAGGGAGCTTAATCATAGGCGCCTCTGCTTATCACTACTTGTGCAGAGTCCCTGGCCTATTAAAAAATAATCTGCCCCCAAACGTGATGGGGGGGGGGGGGGCGGGGTTGTAATTAACCTCCCCATACACTGATATATGAATATTCTGGGCGCTTGCCCAATACCCCCAGAATAAAATAAATAATTAACCTCATCCCCCTTAATAAATAATATCTGGGGGCTTGACCAAGGCCCCCTACCAACATAATAACCCCCCTCTCTGGTCCAAGGCCCCTCAATGACATTATAAACAAAATTATATAATATAAAATAAAATTGCCCCTTTACCTGGGTTCTGCCACAAGGCCCCGTGATAACAGTGCAATTAAATAACCCTACCTATCCCCCCCCCCCCCCCCCCCCACACACACACACACATAAACATACCAATATCTTGACCAGTTAACGGAAAAAATCTAAAATATTCTCAAAAAATATACCATTTGAAAAGCCATAAGGGAGGCAAGTAAAATCACTAACCACCTCTTGGCTCAAAGGGTGGCCTGTGAAATAAAATATTACCTGTATCCAGGTTCCAGCAGCAATCCTCATCTTATTGTCCAGGGAAAGGGGCCATCCAAAATAATAAAAACAATATCCACCTATTACTAAAAAATCTGTGCAAGCCAAAAATGTAAAAAATAAAGCAAGGGCATAGCTCTAATGGTTTGCTCTCAGCAGGGAAATGCATATAATAATAGAAATATAATTCTCCTGCTTATGACATCACCTATGGCTTCATATGCAAATTACACATTTCCCAAAATGAGTTCATTTGCATACATATAAAGCCACAGTTGATGTCAAAAACAGAAGACATCACAGACATGTTTAAAACACATTCTCTTATTTTATGCATTTTCTTGCAATTCTGCTAACACAATTCATAGAATATTTTTGATGATTTTTTTTTTACTCTTTAATCACAGTACCAGCAATGTTTGGGTGATACAGTCCTTTTAAGTTCCTAGTACCTGCAACAAATCTGCAGCTAATAAGATCAGTGTCTCTAAGTAAAAAACAATATTTATATAGACAAGTGTGAGTTAAAAGAGAAAATAGAGCACATTTCCATTATGCATCACTAAAAAGACTTCTGGTAATAATCTTCATTATTACTTACAGCATGCCAAATTTTGCAGGCTAATGATACACAGTTGTGATAGCCTAATATTAATATTTAAATAAAATTTGCCATCCAAATGCTGATTTTTAAATACATATTCATGAAAAATAATATTAATATGAGATAATGGCGCTTTGCCAGTTAAGATCATCTGCATCAGTTGGTTCTAGCCAAATAAAAATGAAATAGCATATGCCTGATATCATGCTATGTTTGTAAATGTAGTCATTCTGCTTGGTATGTTTTATTAACAAATGGAAATTCACAAATTATTTGTGCTTAACATGTCTGTAATTATTATTATTTTTTTTTATTTTTTTAGAAAAAAAGATTTGTATTCCATTTTATATGTCATATAATACTGCAAACAGTATATTGTAGGTCCAGAACCTAATTGCTGTGCTAATATTGTATGAGGACTGTTCAGGTTTAGTTTTGCTGGTAAGCCCACTGGTAAAAAGCGATGGCCTAGATTCTATGGCCCGCTAAACAAAGCAAGAAAGCAAATAAAAGAGTCATTAAAAAAATGAATAAACAAATGAAATAGCCATCGAAAAAGTAACCTTGCAAGTGCATGCCAGAAACTGCCTCTGAATAGCTCATAGCCAATCAGGAGTCACAGACACAGTCCCAAAATATGGAAAAACATGCCCGGGAAACTGTTAAACCATGCCTGTGATTGGAACTTTTACAAGACATCACTCAAAGACTATGAGTTTAAGGCTCGTTATAGAGAGAGCGAGAGAGCAGAGCAGTGTTAGCAAAGCATCAAAGGAGGGTTGGAGAGCAGGGGCGTACCTAGAGCATTTGGCACCCGGGGCGGACCCCGATTGTGCCCCCCCCCCCATAATAAAAATGTAAGAAAACACCCACAATTTTTTCAATGTTTGAAAATTGTACAATTATAGATACCGGGAATATTGTGCCAGTCAGATACCAGGAATAGTGTGCCAATCAGATACCAGTAATATTGTGCCAGTCAGATACCAGTAATATTGTGCCAGTCAGATACCAGTAATATTGTGCCACACAGAGCCCAGTAATATTGTGCCAGTCAGATACCAGGAATATTGTGTCAGTCAGATACCAGTAATATTGTGCCAGTCAGATACCAGTAATATTGTGCCACTCAGAGCCCAGTAATATAGTGCTAGCCAGATGCCCAGTAATATTGTGCCAGCCAGATGCCCAGTAATATAGTTCCAGCCAGAGCCCAGTAATATAGTGCCAACCAGATGCCCAGTAATATAGTGCCAGCCAGATGCCCAGTAATATAGTGCCAGTCAGAGCCCAGTAATATAGTGGCAGCCAGATGCCCAGTAATATAGTGCCAGTCAGATGCCAGGAATAGTGTGCCAATCAGATACCAGTAATATTGTGCCAGTCAGATACCAGTAATATAGTGCCAGTCAGAGCCCAGTAATATTGTGCCAGCCAGATGCCCAGTAATATTGTGCCAGTCAGATGCCTGTAATATTGTGCCAGCCAGAGCCCAGTAATATAGTGACAGCCAGATGCCCAGTAATATAGTGCCAGCCAGAGCCCAGTAATATAGTGCCAGCCAGATGCCAGTAATATAGTGCCAGCCAGATGCCCAGTAATATTGTGCCAGACAGATGCCCAGTTATATAGTGCCAGCCAGATGCCCAGTAATATTGTGCCAGCCAGATGCCTGTAATATTGTGCCAGCCAGAGCCCAGTAATATAGTGCCAGCCAGATGCCCAGTAATATTGTGCCAGTCAGATGCCTGTAATATTGTTCCAGCCAGAGCCCAGTAATATAGTGCCAGCCAGATGCCCAGTAATATTGTGCCAGTCAGATGCCTGTAATATTGTGCCAGCCAGAGCCCAGTAATATAGTGCCAGCCAGATGCCCAGTAATATAGTGCCAGCCAGATGCCCAGTAATATAGTGGCAGCCAGAGGCCCAGTAATATAGTGCCAGTCAGAGCCCAGTAATATAGTGGCAGCCAGATGCCCAGTAATATAGTGCCAGTCAGATGCCAGGAATAGTGTGCCAATCAGATACCAGTAATATTGTGCCAGTCAGATACCAGTAATATTGTGCCAGTCAGATACCAGGAATATTGTGTCAGTCAGAGCCCAGTAATAGTGTGCCAGTCAGATGCCTGTAATATTGTGCCAGTCAGATACCAGTAATATTGTGCCACACAGAGCCCAGTAATATTGTGCCAGTCAGATACCAGGAATATTGTGTCAGTCAGAGCCCAGTAATAGTGTGCCAGTCAGATGCCTGTAATATTGTGCCAGTCAGATACCAGTAATATTGTGCCAGTCAGATACCAGTAATATTGTGCCACACAGAGCCCAGTAATATTGTGCCAGTCAGATACCAGGAATATTGTGTCAGTCAGAGCCCAGTAATAGTGTGCCAGTCAGATGCCTGTAATATTGTGCCAGTCAGATACCAGTAATATTGTGCCAGTCAGATACCAGTAATATAGTGCCACTCAGAGCCCAGTAATATAGTGCCAGCCAGATGCCTGTAATATTGTGCCAGCCAGAGCCCAGTAATATAGTGCTAGCCAGATGCCCAGTAATATTGTGCCAGTCAGATGCCTGTAATATTGTTCCAGCCAGAGCCCAGTAATATAGTGCCAGCCAGATGCCCAGTAATATTGTGCCAGTCAGATGCCTGTAATATTGTGCCAGCCAGAGCCCAGTAATATAGTGCCAGCCAGATGCCCAGTAATATAGTGGCAGCCAGAGGCCCAGTAATATAGTGCCAGTCAGAGCCCAGTAATATAGTGGCAGCCAGATGCCCAGTAATATAGTGCCAGTCAGATGCCAGGAATAGTGTGCCAATCAGATACCAGTAATATTGTGCCAGTCAGATACCAGTAATATTGTGCCAGTCAGATACCAGGAATATTGTGTCAGTCAGAGCCCAGTAATAGTGTGCCAGTCAGATGCCTGTAATATTGTGCCAGTCAGATACCAGTAATATTGTGCCACACAGAGCCCAGTAATATTGTGCCAGTCAGATACCAGGAATATTGTGTCAGTCAGAGCCCAGTAATAGTGTGCCAGTCAGATGCCTGTAATATTGTGCCAGTCAGATACCAGTAATATTGTGCCACACAGAGCCCAGTAATATTGTGCCAGTCAGATACCAGGAATATTGTGTCAGTCAGAGCCCAGTAATAGTGTGCCAGTCAGATGCCTGTAATATTGTGCCAGTCAGATACCAGTAATATTGTGCCAGTCAGATACCAGTAATATAGTGCCACTCAGAGCCCAGTAATATAGTGCCAGCCAGATGCCCAGTAATATTGTGCCAGTCAGATGCCTGTAATATTGTGCCAGCCAGAGCCCAGTAATATAGTGCCAGCCAGAGCCCAGTAATATAGTGCCAGCCAGATGCCCAGTAATATAGTGCCAGTCAGAGCCCAGTAATATAGTGGCAGCCAGATGCCCAGTAATATAGTGCCAGTCAGATGCCAGGAATAGTGTGCCAATCAGATACCAGTAATATTGTGCCAGTCAGATACCAGTAATATTGTGCCAGTCAGATACCAGTAATATTGTGCCACACAGAGCCCAGTAATATTGTGCCAGTCAGATACCAGGAATATTGTGTCAGTCAGAGCCCAGTAATAGTGTGCCAGTCAGATGCCTGTAATATTGTGCCAGTCAGATACCAGTAATATTGTGCCACTCAGATACCAGTAATATTGTGCCAGTCAGAGCCCAGTAATATAGTGCCAGCCAGATGCCCAGTAATATAGTGCCAGCCAGATGCCCAGTAATATAGTGCCAGTCAGATGCCAGGAATATTGTGCCAATCAGATACCCAGTAATATAGTGCCAGCCAGATGCCCAGTAATATAGTGAAAGTCAGAGCCCAGTAATATAGTGCCAACCAGATGCCCAGTAATATTGTGCCAGTCAGATGCCTGTAATATTGTGCCAGCCAGAGCCCAGTAATATAGTGCCAGCCAGATGCCCAGTAATATAGTGCCAGCCAGATGCCCAGTAATATAGTGCCAGTCAGATGCCAGGAATAGTGTGCCAATCAGATACCCAGTAATATAGTCCAGCCAGATGCCTGTAATATTGTGCCAGCCAGATGCCCAGTAATATAGTGCCAGCCAGAGCCCAGTAATATAGTGCCAGCCAAAGCCCAGTAATATTGTGCCAGCCAGATGCCTGTAATATTGTGCCAGCCAGAGCCCAGAAATATAGTGCCAGCCAGATGCCTGTAATATTGTGCCAGCCAGATGCCCAGTAATATAGTGCCAGCCAGAGACCAGTAATATAGTGCCAGCCAGAGCCCAGTAATATTGTGCCAGCCAGATGCCTGTAATATTGTGCCAGCCAGAGCCCAGAAATATAGTGCCAGCCAGATGCCTGTAATATTGTGCCAGCCAGATGCCCAGTAATATAGTGCCAGCCAGATGCCTGTAATATTGTGCCAGTCAGATACCAGTAATATTGTGCCACTCAGAGCCCAGTAATATAGTGCCAGCCAGATGCCTGTAATATTGTGCCAGCCAGATGCCCAGTAATAAAGTGCCAGCCAGAGCCCAGTAATATAGTGCCAGTCAGATGCCTGTAATATTGTGCCAGCCAGAGCCCAGTAATATAGTGCCAGCCAGATGTCTGTAATATTGTGCCAGCCAGATGCCCAGTAATAAAGTGCCAGCCAGAGCCCAGTAATATTGTGCCAGTCAGATGCCTGTAATATTGTGCCAGCCAGAGCCCAGTAATATAGTGCCAGTCAGATGCCTGTAATATTGTGCCAGCCAGAGCCCTGAAATATAGTGCCAATCAGAGCCCTGCTCGTTTTAAACCACCCTCCTCCTCCCCTTCCCCATTACTTACCGATGCTGCTCTCTGCTCCCGGACCGACACCTCCTCCGTGCAGTCTTCTCTCTTGCACGGAGGAGGGAAACACAGTCACCGGATGTGAAGTAACGTCACTTCCGGTTGCTGCGATTTTTTATTTATTTTTTTACTTTTTTCCGGCGGCCGCATCCAGCGGATGCGGCTGCCAGAAAAAAGTTAAGCAGCGCGATGCGGGGGGGGGGGTGCCGGCAGCACGGGTGTCGCCACTGTTGGAGAGTGCATCAGTGAGTGTGAGTGTCATTGTTTTGTAAATGACTGTCAGTGGTATGTAGATGGGTCAGTTGGTAAGTGTACACATTTATACACAAAATACAAAGCACTACGTACATTAACACACATCACTTTTTTATTTGTCATATCAAACTCACATTTCTTAAATGTTATTTTGTGTGGAGGTTGAGCTGGAAGATAAGGGAGGAGGCACTGCTCATGGCACCTTGTAGAATTTGCTGACAATGGCAGCAGTAAATAGTAGGCAGGATGGCAGCGTTCACCCTGGTTCAGCTACAAAGAAAACCTGAAGATGGTCCGGCTAATTGTGCAGCACAGCAGTGTGCTCTTCGGTTAGCACATGGGGAAAACTACTGCAGTAAAGAGGCACCACATTTGGCAAGAGGTCATGGACCAGGTGAGCACTGTATGCCAGCACAAGGACTGCATGAGGACAACAAAGGTTATGAAATCCGCTCCCGCAGGGCTACTTGGGGTGTACTCTCATCTTCACACATGACAAATGGCAGGAGATACTTTTCAACTACATCTACCGACGGCAGAGGAGGGCGTACCCAGTAGTGGTGTTGATGTGCGTGACCCATGTAACACCTGATGAGTACTACTCTATTACCCACATCTAACTCCTGATGGCCTCAGGTGACTCTTGTCGATGGATGGATTCAGGTGACCAAATACAGCAACGATGTAGATGTTAGACAAACAGTGCAGAGACTGGTTAATTACAGTAGACATAATTGTTAATTACTCCACATAAATTAACAACTATTTATTGAGGGTCTTTCAAACTTTAGGCCAATTTAGCAGAGTTGGAAACATTCTCCAATGCAGTTGAATAGGATATTTTTTTTACAGCTGAGCTACTTTTGCCTGAAGTTGGAAATGAATGTCTCAACTCCCTGCAATTCTCTTTTTAATGAGCAGACACTTAAATTATAGTTAATTATAGCAAAGTGACTATCAGGCCTAATAATTGTTAGATTTGATTGACAAATTTACAGGAGGGCCTACATAATATACACCAAACCTCTGGGCCGAAATGATTGGTCCAAAGTCCCAAATGATTTAGGGCACATCAGGGACATAAAGGATACCGAACTGATCTCTGATTTGAACTCAAATAGTGGTGCAACTTGCCATTTTCACACCGATTGCTTCTGAAACCAAAACACAACGAACCAAAAATTGTCTCTATCATTCCCATAGACTTCTATGGAATGATAGAGACTCATTAGACCTGACCTCTTCCCTATTAAAAGTTTGAAATTCCTACTACAAATGGGGCTTGCACAAGTGTTTGGTTTGACTTTTCTATCTTTGTCAACCGAACCAATCAGTGTTATAAAAGGTCAAGCCATGGTTTTCATGGCGGTCATTTAAAGGGCAAAATGTCCACCTAACACCTAGTGTAATTAATAGTTTTATTAACAGGTGCACTAAAATTATTGTGTGTATAGGGTATTTTTTAACAGATGAGGTCATTATTAATGGGTGCTGTAATGCACCATTATAAGCATAGGGTTTTTTTTTTAGCAACTGCAATAATATTTTTACATTTATTTCAGCGCTCATGTTAACCTTGTTAGCGGCGGGCATCAAATTAAAAATGCCCAGTAAAATACCTCTAATGGCACTTTTCCACTTAACGGGGGCCATAGAATCTACCTCATTCAGTGTTCAGATATTCTAAGGAATAATAAGAGAATTAGTGATTTTCTGTTGATCCTAGGAAAGACTAGCATTGCATGTTAGGTGCATATGCCTTAGAGAGACCTTTTTGAAAAATTATATTATTCTAAATATTACCTGTAGTTTTGCCTTGATTCCTGAGCTGACTACTGGTGGAACATGTTATTACATGCTGACATTATAATGGCTCTTGAGCTTTCTTCTGTTTCTGCTAAGAAGTAAGTTTTCCAGTTCCCTCTACATACAGAAGCGTTAATAAGTCAGTCTATTAACTTTTCAATGAACAATACCTTTTTTTTTTAAATTAAGTCTATAAAATGAACAGTACACAAGTGAATCTAAATGGATTGTTTAGATTGTCATTCAAATAAAAATATAAAAAGAAGAACCACGTCATTTTGTTTAAGTGTAACTAAAATAGTTTTTATATCAGAGAACCCAGGAGAAACAATGTATTATATTTATTAACATGCCACTTCAGCCACCAATATGTTGGGCGCACAATAAGACCATTACATAAGAGAATAGAAGATCACATTAGGAGTTTAAACAATAAATATATGCAACATCCTGTCTCAGCGCACTGTGCAACGTTTCACAATAGTGATGCAAGTTTAGTACTATGTATATCAAATTAAAAAAAGTCTACAAAAACTGTTGAGGAGGGGATTTTATCAGAATAATAGGACAGAAAGAGATGAGATGGGTCGATGCACTTAATACTTTAATACCAAATGGTTTAACTAAGGACTTTGATCTTTTTAAGTTTAATGAATTCTACTGATGCTGACTTTATTTTTGATTTTTCTCCTTTTCTGGAAAATCTCATGTTTCTAGCATATTTTCATTCTATTTGTTAAAATAGTTTATTTAGAAGTATTTTAACATATTGAGAATAATTAAATCTGCATGCTCCTAAACTCCCCACCATCCTTGTAATTTAATTCCCTCCTTTACCATTACATTTTTTTTACGTATCTTTCCCTCACTGTGTGAGGAATGGTAGATTGTAGACATGTGCAAAACTAAAATTTTTGTTTAGTTTTCGTCCATTCGGACAAAAATTTTATTTATTTTGTCTAAAACGAATTTCATTCAATACTGCATTCGTTTCAGACAAAATTCGTTCATTATTTTCATTTCGTTTTATTCGTTCATACGAATCAATTGACCTACACATTCCTTAAACCGAACGTCGTTCGATTTATAGACTTTCAGTTTATAAAACAGCAATAGCATTACATGTATTCTATAAACCGAAAGTCTATAAACCGAACGTCGTTCGGTTTATAGACTTTCTGCTTATGGAATACATGTAATGCTATTGGCTTTCTATAAACCGAACTAGAGTCCCCATTCATAAGAAATTCTTTTCTATAAGAAAAAATGCTGTTCTATAAGCCGAAAGTCTATAAACCGAACGACGTTCGGTTTATAGACTTTCGGCTTATGGAATACATGTAATACTATTGGCTTTCTATAAACCGAACTAGAGTCCCCATTCATAAGAAATTCTTATGAATGGGGACTCTAGTTCGCTTTATAGAAAGCCAATAGTATTACATGTATTCCATAAGCCAAAAATCTATAAACCGAACGACATTCGGTTTCTAGACTTTCGGTTTATAGAACAGCAATAGCATTACATGTATTCTATAAACTGAAAGTCTATAAACCGAACATCATTCGGTTTATAGACTTTCGGCTTATGAAATACATGTAATACTATTGGCTTTCTATAAACCGAACTAGAGTCCCCATTCATAAGAAATTCTTATGAATGGGGACTCTAGTTCGGTTTATCGAAAGCCAACAGTATTACATGTATTCTATAAGCCGAAAGTCTATAAACCGAACGACGTTCGGTTTATAGACTTTCGGTTTATAGAATACATGTAATGCTATTGCTGTTCTATAAACCGAAAGTCTATAAACCGAATGTTGTTCGGTTTATAGATTTTTGGCTTATGGAATACATGTAATACTATTGGCTTTCTATAAACTGAAATAGAGTCCCCATTCATACGAATAGGTCAATTCGTATGAATGGGGACTCTGTTTTGGTTTATAGAATAGCAATAGCATTACATGCATTCCATAAACCGAAAGTCGTTCATTATGTCGGTTTATGGAATGTATGTAATGCTATTGGTATTCTATAAACCGACTCTATTTCGGTTTATAGAATGCCAATAGCATGAATGGATGAATGGATGAATGATTTTCGTTTATTAACCATTCGTTCATTCGGCTTTCGTTAGTTTAGCATTTTCGTTATTCGTTTTTCGGGCAAATGGACGAAAATGCTATTTTCGGACGAAAATGCTATTTTCGGACGAAAATGCTATTTTCGGACGAAAATGCTATTTACGGACGAAAACGAATGCACATGTCTAGTAGATTGAAGACTTGGTACCATATTCCAACTACTCATCGTGTGTAAAGCCATGTTTAACGCACTTGTGGATGTGCCACTGAAGTATTCTGGTGGAATGGATAATATTGTTTGTGGGTATGTTATATGACTACCTATTCTGGACAGTGACTATGCACCCTCAGTGCCTTTTTTAGTGCTGCCATGCCTAGAAACACAGGCACACCCAGGAATTCTGTTATTTTTTTTTTTTTAAATAAATCTAAATTCCTTATGTACATACTTAATCCAGATGATGTGATCAAAATATTGACTTTGGTTACATGAACCGTTTTTAGCTTGGATGCGTTGTTTTCATTCTTACTGGGAAATGTATGTACTTTTGAACAGCTAATTTACATAATATCTCTGACATCTTATTTAGATACAAAGCATCTAAGTTATCTGCCTCAAAGTAATACTTTTTGTACTATTGAACATTATGGTTCAAACAGTTATGCTTATTGGCTAATTACAATGTGTGTGGTTCTATTTTAACTGCTTTATCATATGCATTTTTCTAACTCATTTGGTGTAATCCTTTACTTGCTATTCCTTTCTGTGATTTCTTTTGAGTATTCAGAAAGTAGGTTTAATTTCCCCCTTTTTATGCAAGCTTCATGCGTACATTTATGGACTAGTTAATGATTTACTGCACGTACGGCAGTTACATCCAGATGTTCTAAAAGATATGTGATTGGTTACTGACCAACTGTATATTATCATACATTATCTAATTATGCCATTTTATGCCTCTATCATCTAATCTAGCAATTACCTTAAATGCTTATTGTCTCATCATGATGGTTTTGATATGCATTTTACATCATACTGATATATATGTGTATATTTACAATGTGGTCTATCTTCATGCTTCTCATGCTTTCAGATGCTATTTGAATTAATGGATCCAATAAGTTGATTTTTAAGTAATGACCACTCACTAGAATATCAACTGGGATGAATAGCACTTGATCTCCTAGCATCAGTCTTAGTTTATGTTGGATTCTGCCGCCAGAATATTAATCAATTAATAAATGTTACCCCTAATATTGTTTTATATTTAAATATAAGGATTTGTTTTCAGCGTAAGACATCATAGCATAGGTTTCTATAGTGCACTGTAACTTCATTTGTTTTATATAAAGCTGTAATTATTTGTATCTAATATGTCCATGGTGGCAATAGTCTCCACTCCACTTATTTATTTGCAACACTTCCTGTGTTGCAGCTCCTAAATGGCCACCAAAGCCATGCAAAGACTACTGTCACAAAATGGATTTGAAGATCCACAGTGACTGGGGTTCTTGGAGGGACCTGGGGTCCAAAAGACTCCCTGTCGGCTATGGACCCTGTCTGTTGATATATTAGTTTGGGGGTACACACTTTCAGGGCACCAGTGGAGCCCTGTTCTCAACTGGTATTCAAACACAGGCACTCAGGATCTCAGCCGAGATTTGTACCCTTGGATCCAAACATTTGTCCCATTCACTGTTTTCCCAGGTTAAGATTGTATCCTATCCTATAAACCCCTGTGATGATGTCACCGTACCCATTGTCTTTATGTAAGTAATTCAGTGTCCTGTTGTACAGTCTTGATTCCTGGTTTTGGTCTTCTCCACTTTCTATAGAATGCCTTCTTTTACCCAGGGTCCAGATCCGACATTACAGTTGGAACATTATATTCCCCAAATAGCAAAATTTTGGTGATTTAACTATGAAATGCAAAAAATTGTTACTTCCTTGTTCCAGGATTTGACATATAGACAGTTCCATATTAATATCATGTATCTGAAACATGGCAGGTCCTTCCATGGGGCAGACTGGGGCAATTGTTCCAGGCTGCACACTGGCAGTGGCTGCACTTTGCAGCACCATTCAGGGCCTTTTTTTCAGTTTTTTTTCTCTGTGTAGTGGGAGCGCGGCATGAGGGAAAACTTTTTCCACCTTCTTGCACTGCACTAATGATGTGAGCACTGGGTGTCACATGGCCTGAATGCTGGTCACAGGGCAAAAGGTACTGGAGCAGGTCAAAGTCTTGAGTGCAGGTGGGTGTTGGGGCAAAGTTCTGAGTGCAAGGTGGTTGTTGGCTAAAAGTCCTGAGTGCAAGGTGGTTGTTGGGCAAAGTCCTGAGTGCAAATATGGGTGGTGGACCAACGAGTGCAAATCAGGGCATTGGGGTAAAGTCCTGGACATAATGTTTTACTTTAATTTTAACCCTGGTATTACAGAAACAATGTGGGATGACAAGTTGTTTAGAAAAGATAGGTCAAAAAAAGAGGTCTGTCTGTATGTCAAGCTGACATTATTGCCTCATTTGAGGGAATATATAGATATAATGACAGTACTGAACATGTGGAATCATTGTAGGTTGAGATTGTCAGTGGGGGTGGAACTGCCCAGAAATTATTAGTCGGTATTTGTTCTAAACCACCACATATTGGTGATTTTGAACAATCTCAGCTTTTAATGCAAAAAGAAAAGGCTTCTAAAATGGGGTTTAGTATCATTATACAGGATTTTCATTACCCAGCAGTAAATTAGAAAAATGAAACTACTAATTCTGATAAAATGAGTAAGTGTATGCATTTGTTGAAAACAAAAGTTTTATGTTTCAGCTAGTATAGACACCAGAGGTGAAGTGTGCCTTGTTCTGGTAATAACTAACAAGGGGGAGTGTATCTCTAACATCCAAGTAAGGGAGCATTTAGGGAATGGGGACTATAACATGGGATCCTTTGAGATTAATTCAACAAGGCAAATTGGTATAGGTCCCACCAAAACACAGATTTTTAGTAGGTTTAATACATCCCTTGGACAGAAGGTAAGTGGGATACATTCAAACTAACACAACAAAAATATACATATAAATGTATACCCTTTGGTAACAATTATAAAAGAAGCAAATTAAAACCAATGTGGCTAACCAGTAAGGTAAATAAGGAAATAAATAAAAAGAAAGTAGTGTTCAAACATTATAAAGCTGAAGGATCAGCAGAGGTATTTGCAAAATATAAAGAAGCCAACAAAGCCTGTAAAAAGGCAATTCAGTTAGCTAAATTGGAGAATGAAAAATTATTGCTAAGGAGAACAAGAGGAATTCCAAACAATTCTTTAAATCTATTAATTGCAAAATTACCAAGGAAGAAGCAATGGACAAGAACCTGCATGCTACTTTTACAGAACAGTCACATCAAGCATGTGATTGGTTGACACAAGAAAAAGTGTTAAAAGAATTAAATGGTGTTAAGGTAGAAAAAGCCCTGGGACTGGATGGTATACACACATGGGACTTAAAGAGCAAAGTCAGGTCCTGGCTAAACCATTTTCAGGTATTCTTTTATTACAGTCATGGTGCCCACAGACTGGCGTAAAACAGGATCAAAATCCCAGCCGGACAATTACAGACCTGTAAGCTTGATATCTGTGGTGGGGAAACTGTTTGAATGGTGCTAATGGAATATATTCAATATTTCATATTGAGCAGGAATTTAATTAGCAGGAGTTCACATGACTAAACTAACTTTATTACATTCTACAAAGAAGTGATTCAAAATATAGATATGGGTTCTGAGGTATTTGTGATATATTTAGACTTTGCTAAGGCATTTGATACAGTTCCACACAATAGGTTACTGTACAAATTGACTTAGAGCCAAATGTTTGTTTGTAAATTCGCAATTGGTTGAAAGATAAACTGCAAAGGGTGGTGGTAAATGGGAGTTCTCAAATTGGACAGATGTGATAACTGGAGTACCTCAGGGATCTGCCCTGGGTCCTCTTCCTTTTAATTTATTTATTAATTATCTCCCAGAGGGCATAGGGATTCATGTCTCAGTGTTTGCTGATGACACAAAATGAAATAGGTTAATGAACTAGATCAGTGGCGGCTCTAGACTTTGTGAGGCCTTAGGCGAAAGTCGAACATGAGGCCCTCACGGACACACATTATTAAATAAAATATATGCAAGTGATAATAAAAATGAACTGTAGAAATAGCATATTTCAAGATCAGACTCAAATCCCAGCTTCTAGAATCGAACAGCTCCTAGAATTTTATTTGTCTCATAATTATTCTACAAACATCTATAAACATTTGGTATAGATAAAATTGTGTGCGGCTGACTAACTCACATTGTTATTGCTGTGTCCTAAATGTGAACACTAACACATATCACACAGTCATTCATAGACACACTCAGTGAGCACACACTGACTCACAGACACACTCAGTCAGCACACAATCACACTCAGCCAGCACACACTCACAGATGCACTCAGCCAGCACACACTGACTCAGAGACACACTCAGAAAGCACACAATCACACACTAAGAGAAACAGTCAGCCAGAAGGAAAGGTGCTCAATGTTGAAAGTGGTCTCACAGACCACGTTGTGCTAGAAGATTGGCACTTTGTTCTTCCTCACAGCACCGGATGCACTGTGATTTAGCCATTCAAAATGCCAGAATTTTGCCACTCAATATGCCAGGATTTAGCCATTTAATATGCCAGGATTTAGCCCCTTAATATGTCAGGATTTACCCCCTCAATATGCCAGGATTTAGTTCCTCAATATGCCAGGATTAAGCCATTCAATATGCCAGGATTTTGCCCCTCAATATGCCAGGATTGTGCCACTCAATCTGCCAGGATTTTGCCCCTCAATATGCCAGGATTTTTCCACTCTATGCCAGGATTGTGCCCCACAATTTGCCAGGATTTTGCCACTCTATGCCAGGATCTTGCCCCTCAATTTGCCAGGATTTTGCCACTCTATGCCAGGATTTTGCCCCTCAATATGCAAGAATTTTGCCCCTCAATATGCCAGGATTTTGCCACTCTGTGCCAGGATTTTGCCCCTCATTATGCCACAATTTGCCCCTCATTATGCCACAATTTTGCCCCTCACAATGCCAGGATTTAGCCTCTCACTATGTCAGGATTTTGCCACTGTATGCCAGGATATTGCCCCTCATAATGCCACTATTTTGCCCCTCACAATGCCAGGATTTAGCCTCTCACTATGCCAGGATTTTGCCAATCTGTGCCAGGATTTTGCTCCTCATTATGCCAGAATTTTGCCCCTCACAATGCCAGGATTTAGCCTCTCACTATGCCAGGATTTTGCCACTCTGTGCCAGGATTTTGCCCCTCATTATGCCAGAATTTTGCCCCTCACAATACCAGGATTTAGCCTCTCACTATGCCAGGATTTTGCCACTCTGTGCCAGGATTTTGCCCCTCACTATGCCAGGATATTGCCTCTCACTATGCCAGGATTTTGCCCCTCATTATGCCAGAATTTTGCCCCTCACAATGCCAGAATTTTGCCTCTCAATATGCCAGGATTTTGCCACTGTATGCCAGGATATTGCCCCTCACAATGCCAGGATATTGCCTCTCACTATGCCAGGATTTTGCCCCTCACCTCATTATGCCAGGAATTTGCCACACACTGTGCCAATATTTAGCCCCTCATTATGCCAGTCTTTGCTCGTTTGTGCCCCCCTCCTCCCCCCTTCCCTAGTACTTACCTACATGCTGCTCTCCGTTGTTTCCTCCGTGCATCTTCTCTCCTGCACGGAGGAAGGAAGTTCCGGTCGCGGTTTTTTTTTTTTTTAAACTTTATTGAAGCTGCGCGGGTTCAATAAAGTTTAAGAAAAAAAAAAAACGCGACCGGAACTTCCTTCCTCCGTGCAGGAGAGAAGATGCACGGAGGAAACGTCCCAGGTTAGTGTAACAGGGAGCTTAACGGCATCGTTAAGCTCCCTGTTACATCAAAGGCAATAAGGTGAGTTAGGCAGCCGCGAGGCCCCCGTGAGTGCGAGGCCTTAGGCGGCTGCCTAACTCGCCTAATTAGAGAGCCGCCTCTGAACTAGATGTATCTTTGCTGCAAGAGGATTTGGTCAAATTGGGTAATTGGGCAGATAAAAGTCAAATTCCGATTCAATGTAGACAAGTGTACAATTATGCATTTCGGGTACAGTAATAAAAATGCAACATATAGTTTAAATGGTGTTTCCTTGGGGAATTCTACTAATGAAAAAGATTTCGGAGTAGTTGTAGACAATATAATTAGCAGCAGTGCACAGTTTAAGTTGGCAGCTGCAAAGGTCAAAAAGATATAGGAATGTATTAAAAGGGGTAAAGATTTTACTCTGCCTCTTTATGTGTCCATGGTAAGACACCCAACCCCCCCCCCCCCCCCCCCCTTGAATACGCGGTTCAATTCTGGTCACTTTTTTTTTCAAAAAGGCATAATGGAACAAGAGGAAGTGCAGAGGAGGGCTACAAAACTAATCGAGAAACGGCAGCTTAGAGGGAATATGATGACATACGAAGGGCTTTCTAAAGACCTGTTCATTAACAGAACAGTACAAAGGACAAGCCGTCACCCATTAAGACTTGAAGAAGGGAGATTTAGTCTACAACAATGAAAGGGATTTTTTACAGTAAGGACATGGAATTCACTGCCTGAAAAGGGGGTTTTAGCCAAATACTTTTGATGCCTTTATACTTTTTTTATAAGCCGGACATAACGTGCTATACATTTTAGTATAGGCATCAATATGTATTTAGTGCATGTTGATCCAAAGAGTCTGATTATGATTTGGAGTCAAGAAGGATTTTTTTCCCCCATTCCCCCAGGGTGTAAAAAATAATAAGCACTGAAGAAAGAGAGAACAGTCACTCTATAGGCTGGGGGATTTGAGACACCCCTACTTGTAGTTTGCATCCCCTTTCTATGTTTATGATTAATCACATACCTACTCCTACCAGTGTAAAGTCTGTTAATATAAAAAAGTAATCACAATTGCAGTAAGCCCTGAAAGCTTATACATGTGTGGGAAAATATACAAGCCAATTACATTTTGTGTTTTATTCTACATATTTATTACACACACGTGATGAGACATGTCATAAATCTCAACTAAGAGGTTGATTCAGTAATCAATTAAAATGCTATTTTCTAAAATTAACAAGTGAAAAGAAATTCCCAACAACAAAAAAAGAAAGTAGAAAACTGTGTTAAAGGGACTTTATGGATGAGACATCTAATTGTTGTGTAAAATTCAATTATGAGTTCTAATCCAGCAACCATAAATCCTCAATGACACAAGTGTAATCTGCAGTAATTGATTGTTAATTATTCAAAATGTGAAAAGATTTCATGCTTAAGAAATTACATTGTAAATGATTGCAGAAAAAAATCGGCCTTCTTACCACAATTTGACAAATGTGTTATCCATACATAGCTGTGATACAGAAAACGCATTTCTGTGCTCATTAGTTGCCATATCAATTAGACTTCTCATATAAAAAGACAGATCTTTAGAAAATATGAATGTGAATGGGAAAATTAAATAAATATATACATAAAACAGTTATTTAGTCATAGATGAGGAATCCAACTTCTTCCCTATGACTAAAAGTCATATGGTGAAATGAAATATTAATCTCACCAATTTAGTAATGCATTGTGCAGGGAAGCTTCTCAGTTAGCCCTACCAAAAAATGCTTTGCTAAATCTACAAAAGGTTTTACATTACAGTATGCAGGGCCAATTGACCTTTCTAGCAGAAAACTCACATAGTTCACTCCTGTAAAATGTATGGTTAAGTTGGTCATCTCCCCTCAACTTAATTACACCTAACTTTTATTGACCAGCTCCCATTGTGTATGATCAAGTACTTTTTGGATGTTCTATTCACATTGTAGTAGTTTGTGACATGCCAATGTATTGTTTGATGCCTTGTTTTGATTTAGTGTCACTCTAGTGGCTTTTAGTTATATGCCTTGCTTCCTGCCTTGACTTATATAAAGGCTGCTGCAAATCATCCAGAGCCAAGTGCAATTAACCTTCTCCTTCTCTACTGATTCTCTGTGAATAAGGAGCCATTATTCATAGAGAAGCTTATTCTTGGACTTTTAACATTGTTTTTTTTTTTTTTTGACTGATAATATTGTTATAGCAAGATTGTGGTGGGAGTGTGTGACTTAAGCAATTGGTTCCCAACCGAGTGCTTAAGGCCCACCCAACAGTCCAGGATTTTGGGATTACCAAGTTGTGTCTTTTTTTCTTTTTTCATTAAATTATAGCTGGGTAATCCCTAAATTCAGGACTGTTGTGTGGGCCTTGAGGACTACGTTGGGAACCAAGACTTTAGAGAATCCATCACCATAGCTTTTTCTATATTGTGATACAATGTTGAGGTGAGATAGTGCCTTTAAGTCAAACACAAATGTATACATTTTAACAACAATTTTTAATGTGTATGGTTTATGATTCCTGTTTTTGTGATAGAAGTTCCACTTTTTTTCCCTTAAAATTAAAACAGACTGGCTCCCGATATGGTGTGTCTGGGACCTAAAGGGTACAGACATTTTTATTAAGAGTTATGTTTATTAAGAACTCATGACATTTTATAATAATTGATGACATGGTAATTCTATTTTATTTCTCACTGATTTGTGACTGGCTAGTTATTTTGAAGTTTTAAGTGTCTACTCAATAAAGAGAGAATTGCAGGTAGATAAGGACAAAGTAGCTCAGCTGGAAAAAAAAATCTCCTATTCAGCTGCATTGCACAATTTCTTAAACTCGGTTACACTGGCCTAAAGTTTGAAATTCCCATCTCAATTACCGACAATTCTCTCTTTATTGAGTAGACCTTTTAGTATATTTAGGGGTCGAGAATGTAATTTTAAACAGTTTAGTTTTATATATGTTTTGTAAGCATCCATCTATAGAGATATAGGGATATTCTTATAGCTAAAATGTCTAGAACAAAATCATCATTTCATAGAAGCATGAAAATGATTCTCAGGGAGCTTCTTGAAGGACGCTGCGGAGAAGTGTTTTAAAAAAAAGTGAATAAGACAACTTCAGGTTCTAAATAGTACATTTGTGTAATTTTTTGTCTTATTTGTTACATTGTGACCTTTAGAACACAGTATAGTTAAGAATATGACAGGAGAGAAATGCAGTGCAAAAAGTTATCTAGTAAAATGGCCATCTCTTTTTATATATATTCCTCATGGAAAAAGAAGCTTTAAAACAATTATGTCAACTAAATAATTAAAAACAAATCAATTTGCTCTATAGTCAAATTTTAAAAGCAGTAAAACAGTTATTAGCATAGTATTAATACATATAACTCCATCTACACTCCTGCACCATGATTCATCTGTTATTTACTTGAACCTTATAGAAACGTATTTGCAGCATAGTTTGAGAACAATACCATGTATAAAGCACTGTAATATGTTGGATTGACATTTCATTTTCCTTTTTTATATCGATTTCATGACCTGAAAATATGATTTTTTTCTTTCATCTGTCTACATACATTGTGAAAGCTGCGTTGACTTTATTATGCAACACTTTTAGTAAAATTATCATTATAAAATATATTTTTAATAACATTTGTGCACTTACCTTTTATTATCATAAAGTGCTCATTTTGTAGCTTAAACAACTCCCTAAGCATCTCTGGAAGTCTCACACACTCAGGCAGCTAGAGGCAGCCATATAAAATGTCCGTGCACATGGGTTGTGCATAGACATCCCCAATAGAGAACCCCGGATGTTGTATGTTAGGGAAGGGAGAAAGGGAGTGCAGTGATAAGACCTGGGGAGCAATATGGTGTAAATGAAAGTCCTGGAGCACAATATAAAAACAATGACAAGTCCTGGGGTGAAATATGGGTACACTGGCAAGTCCTATGGGTGCAATGGTGCATGTGTGTGCAATATAGGTGCAGTGCCAAATCCTATGGCTGCAATGACAACTGTCTGTGCTATATGGGTACAGGGGAAAATGATTTGGCTGCAATATGGGTGCACTGGAAAGTATTATGGGTGCAATGGCAATATGGGAGCAGTGGAATATCTTCTAGGCACAATATGGATGTAGTGGAATGTTCTTTGGGTGCAATTTGGGCGCAGTGACAAGTCTTGTAGGTGCAGATGAAGTAAATAAAAACGAGAAATTAATTTTTCAGTACCATTTTTATTAAATAGATAAAATAAGTTTACATGAAGCAATATTTATTAGCAAAACTTTTTTCCTAGAGAATCGCCTTATATTTAGGCCTTTTCTTCTTTCCAGTCATTATGATTTGTTGATTGAAAACTATTATTAGTATTAACATATCTAAATAATATTTTAGTAATACAGAATGACAACGTAAAGAAGTTTCACAGGTCCTTTTTGATTGATATTTCAATGTTTCAAAACTGAAGAAATGTGACCTTGGGAGGATAAAGAAATGGGTGGAGCTGACTGTTGTATACAGACTAAAGCTTTCTCTTTTTTTTAATTTGATATCCCTTCATGCAGTAGTTAGATATACTGTGAAGGCCATCAATTTCAACATTTCCAAATATGCATATATGTATTCAACCTGAGAGAACAAACCTCACTGACACCATTTCCAATTTGTGCCTCAATGAGAGAAAATTATTGTTGGTTGGATCAACATGCTACCCTTATTTGTTTGAACTTTTTATTTAACAATGGAAAACCTAGGTGGAAAATCTGTTTATAGCTATTTAAAACAAACTAGTATACTATTTGTGAAGCCCTGTGTTCTGTACACCTGTAATAATATGCTGCATTACAATTGTTCACTGGAATTGTACTATGTACGTGAAGGACACCTTTTACAAAAACAAAGATTTTAAGCATAAAATGTAACAACAGCATAAAAACCGTTTTGGTCAGTCTTTACTTCTTTATTCTTTAATTATGATGATGTCACCTGTCTATCTACCTTCACTATAAAGTGATTCTTCTGGACTTATAAATTATGTAATTATGCAATAACATATAGAATCATAATCCTATTTCATTTTTCACAGTCCAAACAATCCTTTTTTTATCTTATAGATGTTTATTACTGTCACTATACCATGACAACAGCAGTGTTTGCTTCCATCTTCTCTTTTCCACGGGAAGATACTTGGGTCAATTCACTATACAGTGAACTGTGGTGAAATGACACGTGAATTGGACAAATCATTAAAATTCTCTTTTAATACCTGATATTTGTAGTTAACTTGTCTGCCCAAGTTTAGATGACATAGCTACACAATATAGTAGCTTTAACTATTGTCTACAGCACCAACTGATATTTTAATAGGGACAAAATAATTATATTGTAGTGCACATCAGTGAAACACTGCATTGGGAGCTAATCTTTACTAAATCCGCCCCAATTTGGGACATTTATATCCATGATTGCCCTCACTATATTTTTAATCTCATACATGCTTTAAGAGTTATTAACTGTTCTAGACTCTAAGACAATTATTGATTAGGATATAGAAATGCTATAACTCAGCATTAAATATATTAAAATGCAATCTGTGCTGTTGACTTGCCAACTGCCCTGCCACGTTAAAGTGGCACAAAACAATGTTTTAAACTTTTGTTTGTTTAGCAGAATCAAAAAGTTAAATATACAGTGCTCGATCTATATATATATTAAGAGTAGCATTGAACCATGTACAAATATTACAGCAGATCATTATTCATCTGTATGCAAAAAAGGAAGCACTGTATGTCAAGAAAAAGAATTGCATTCTCATATGTGCTGTAGGGATTTGTCTGCTATTTTTAAGGCGTTAATGGCTAGAGGTGTTTTGAAGACAGTTGTGACATAATCCAGAACACAAACACTTGAAATGTGAAAATGCATTCCAGAAAGTTGCACTGGCCATTTTTTCTTCCAATGTGGCCTTGAACAATCTTCATATTACAAACACTCATACGTGAAGTGTTTGACTGCTAGAGATGTGTGAAGCAGCATAATATTTTGACATTTCTGTTGTGTGGAATAATCGTAATATTTCTCAGTACCGGTGAACTCCAAGTAAAGTGGCTCATCTTGTCCATTTAAGTTGAATTTATGCTCTATTTCAACTTGGTTCAGAATGGTACAAGGAACAAATATTGTATGAATCTATATCTTTACAGTTATGTCTTGTCCTTGTCAATTTTCAACATTGTATTAGAATGCTTGTGCCTTTGTCTCAGTATAGCTATCTATACTCTGTCTGCCCCCATACTTCTTCATGTCTGTAAAATTATTATGCTGTTTTCTGTGCTATCAATCATCTTCACACCCTCTCTGCCTTTCTTCTTCACACCCCAATTTTTGCTATATATAGTTAAAGTATTAATTTTGTTGAAAAACTATTAATTCAACCAGAAATAGTCATACTTTCAAATGATGTCCTGAATGGGCAAATAGCTAATAACCAAATAAAAGTAATCCAAACCAAAAGCATTAAATACAAACTGTGAGAATACATTCATTTGGCATTAAATTCAACATCTTAACTGCTTTGCTAAAATTGAAATATATTCTTCTACTGTCCATAAATCTTAATTTGACTTTGTACCACACATTTAGTTTAAAAAGTATGTTAACCTAATGGTGTAATAGAAATGTGATATACACAGCGCCTATTATGTGAAATCAAAGTGAACCCTTTACCAAAAAAAAAAAAAAAAAAATTTAAATAAATTATTATAAATGTATACAAACCCAGCGGTACACTGATTGAGGATATTGACAATGAAATATCTCAGTGGATTGGACAGATGAGTCGCATTGAGAAAATAAGCTGCTAGTCTTTATAAGAAAACAGTGGAGCAAGCCACTGTAAAGGGAAACAGAATGGGAAGGTGAGTAGACAGCGCTTGGCAGTTAAACAGAGTAAGTGTCAATCAATAAAAAAACCAAAGATAGTAAATAAATATAAAATATATAAATTTAATAATATATAAAAACCAATGCAATATATAAATACATATAGAAAAAATATACACAAATGTAAAAAAAAATTGACAAATTGTTAAAAACAAGAAACAATGATATGTGCCTTTAAATACAAATCAACAGACACAGATACAAAGGTAACCACAGGCAGAGTGTCAAATTACTCACTTGCTGATTGGGTTAGCAAAATACCATGAATAGTACATGGATATAGAAACGTGCTGGTCAGTAAAGAAGGAAGAATTGAGAACCTGGCCAGGTAACTTCACTTTAACAAGAGGGACGCGTTTCGTTCGGGGAACTTCTTCAGCCTCTAAGCAAACAGACCAGCATGCTCAAACAGAAACGCGTCCCTCTTGTTAAAGTGAAGTTACCTGGCCAGGTTCTCAATTCTTCCTTCTTTACTGACCAGCACGTTTCTATATCCATGTACTATTCATGGTATTTTGCTAATGGTGTAATGGTTTCTGTTAATTTTTGGTAGTTTGGGACTGCCTTGTGATTTGCACCCAGCTACAGTGTTGTTTAGATGTAGCTTTTGTATTGTTTCCAGTTGCCCCATCTCACTCTGTCAGTATAATGGTGTACGGCTGTTTTTTATCTCCAGTGAAAGGAATCTTCCAGTGAACGGAAATCTTAATGCTTCAGCATACAGAGACATTTTGGACAATGCTATGTGTAAGGAAATATCCTCTGTCCCTTAATGCGAACGTCTTGGTTTGACTTGTAAATACTGGATCCAGGAGAGCTATCTCACAGTGAATAACTGAGGCCGACACCAATGCAACTGTGAAACAACTCTGATTTTAATTGTTTAAACAAGCGTATATAAACGAAGATAAAAACATTCGTTACTACGATATAATTGGTTATTCTAATATGCAGAAAGGCGTGTTTTACAAGAAAATGCACTTAAAACGTAATATGTAAAATAGTGTTACAAAAGTCGTTCTTATGGAAAATTACAGAACTTTCAGAGACAATATGTTGATGTTCCAGAAACCTCTGTTCTAGCCTTGGAATAGTAAGATAAGACCATTCTAATAACAATTACTCTACTGGCGTGATCTGGCCTTCCAGAAGGTGCTGCAGACATCAGCTTCCTTGACACACTGTCGGCTTTTAACCCTCACAGATCCAAATTAATCCTTTCACTATGCTTCCAACTTTGTGGGAACAGTTTGGGGAAGGCTCTTTTCTATTCCAGCATGAATGTGCCTCAGTGCATAAGGCAAGGTCCATAACGACATGGTTAGAGGAGTTTGGTATGGAAGAACTTGACATGCCCACGTACAGCCCTGACCTCAACCCCATCAAATACCTTTGGGATGAACTGGAACAGAAATTGCGAGCCAGGCCTTGTCATCCATTATTAGTGTCTGACCTCACACATGCTCTATTAGATGAATGGTCAAAAATTCCCACAGAAACACTCTCTTGTGGAAAGCCTTCCAACAAGAGTGGAAACTGTTTTAGCTGGAAAGGGGGCACCAACGACATATTAATGTCTATGTATTTTAGAATGCGTTGTCATAAAAGTCCCTGTTGGATATTGCCACTTAATATGCCAGGATATTGCCATTTAATATGCTAAGATATTGCCAAGTAATATGCCAGGATATTGCCATTTAATATGCCAGGATATAGCCACTTAATATGCCAGGATATTGCCACTTAAAATGCCAGGATATTGCCATTTAATATGCCAGGATATGCCACATAATATGCCAGGATATTGACAATTAATATGCCAGGATATTGTTATTTAATATGCCAGGATATAGCCAATTAATATGCCAGGATATTTCCAATTAATATGCCAGGATAATGCCAATTAATATGCCAGGATATTGCCAATTAATATGCCAGGGTATAGCCACTTAATATGCCAGGATATTGCTAATTAATATGCCAGGATAATGCCAATTAATATGCCAGGATAATGCCAATTAATATGCCAGGATATTGCCACTTAATATGCCAGGATATTGCTATTTAATATGCCTGGATATAGTCAATTAATATGCCAGGATATTGACATTTAATATGCCTGGATAATGCCAATTAATATGCCAGGATAATGGCAATTAATATGCCAGGATATTTCCACTTAATATGCCAGGATATTTCCACTTAATATGCCAGGGTATTGCCAATTAATATGTCAGGATATTGCCACTTAATATGCCAGGATATTGCCACATAATATGCCAGGGTATTGCCAATTAATATGCCAGGGTATTGCCAATTAATATGCCAGGATATTGCCACTTAATATGCCAGGGTATTGCCTATTAATATGCTAAGAAATTGCCAATTAATATGCCAGGATAATGCCAATTAATATGCCAGGATATTGCAAATTAATATGTCAGGATATTGCCATTTAATATTCCAGGATATTGCCAATTAATATGCCAGGATAGAGCCAATTAATATGCCAGGATATTGCCAGTCAGTATGCTCGTTATGCCACCCTCCTCCCCCCTTCCCCAGCCAGTACTTACCTCCTTGCTGCTGTCTCCCGGTGCAGGTCCTTGGCTGTGAGGGAAGCGTTGTGCGCTCCCCTCCAGCTGCGCGGGCTCACCATGGGCTGGTCCCTGGTGAGCAAATTGGGGGGCTACTGTGCATAGTGGGACGCCAGTAGCCCAAGTAGCTAGATTGTGCCTGCGTGAGATCCTCGGTAGCCCCATCCTAGTGACCTAGGAGTTATACGGAGGCACGCTACCACTTTTTTTTTACAGGTATTCATTTGGTGACACCCGATTATTTATTTATTTTGTACTCATTATAGTACTGATTTTTTACAACATTAATTTTAGGATGTTTTAAAGTTTGATAAGTACAGCTATATATTATTAGCAATTTAATAATTTTGTTGCAGGTGATTTTCATAATTAAAACTGCAACCTTTTAGGCAGCAAGTTGTCTGTGTATTTATTGGGATGGGGGGAGAAAGGGTTGTCCTACCAATGCTATTTTATATGTATCTGCCAGGAATCCAGATTCAAACTAAAAAAAAAAACAAAAACAGATAAAGATACAACTATATTTATAAGAAATCTGGAATATCTCTCTTGCTGCTTGTGCTTCTAAAGTCTACAGTTGCTAAAATTACATAATATGCAAACTTCAGAAGAACTGAAAATACTACAGTATTATATGATTCTAGAGGACTAAATCAGACAGGGATGGACACTTGGTCCTTTTAGAACAGTGAAGTGACATTTCATTTGAGTATAATCATTCCAGCAGTGATGGATTGTACCTAATAACAGAAAGGTTATGTTAGACAGTGGCAGAAGGGTCAAGGGTTAAGCAAAATGCATTGAGAAGGTGTAACATCTAGGCGTCAAAGACCAGTTCATATAGCTAATAGTGCATATAACAAGACACATGCTTATGACAGTTCAAATAGGATAGCAATTCATACAACACTGGAAGTGCTGTATGGAATTAAATATATACTAAGGGCTTTATTTATGATAGAGGGATTACTGCAGGGAGTTGACAAGAGCATTTCAAACGCAAAGGAACAGTAAACCTTGTTTAACCCTTGTTTCCTTGAAGGAAGCAAGGGTTAAACAAAACATGTCCTGGGACTTTTAAGTAAACCCAACATGTATCTTAATAGATACAGCTGGGTTTACTATCTGCTGTGTCCTCCTGCTGATCCCATGCATAAACGTGAGTCTCTCTCTGCACTAGCAGAGAGAGCCAGCCACCGATCAGACGGCTGCCTGCTTTCTATGGTTTCTGTATTAGAAGCACAAGTGAAAAATAACATTTAGTGTCCCTTTAAGGCCAAAGTAGACAAGTTGCAAAATAATGGAAGTCATTAAATTCATACATAATGGAACATTTGATGGAATCAAATTTGCCGCTCTACTTTGATTCTTTAGGTTAGAGTTTTTGAACATATGATATTGGAGGATCAACAAACTGCTGATCATATGTATGTTTTTTTAATAACAAAATCAGGTGAAGTGAAGAATTTTCCCAATAGTATTACTTTTGCCTTAAGCTTCATGTGCCATTCTCACTTCCCTGTGATCCTTCTTTCATAAGCAAAAAACCCTAAATTTAAAATAAAATGATTATCAACATAAAATACAATAGCCATAAAAAAATAAAGTGTTACACTTTGTTATTTTTTTTAGCATTTACCTATTTACAAAGCACAAATAATGTGAAACAATTTAACTGGTGCAAGATCATAATTACATGAACAGTTTGTAAATAAGAAACTTCTCCTAAAGAGAGAATTGCAGGTAATTGAGATGAGAATTTCAAACTTTATGCCAGTGTAGCCAAGTTGGAAGAATTATCTAGAACATCTGAATGGGAGAATTGTTCCACTTCAGCTACTTGGTCTTAAGGTTGAAATGCCTATCTCAGTTCCCTGCAATTCTCTCTTTATTGAGTAGGCCCTTATAATCAGTCTGCTGTTAGAAGAGGTTTAAGCAGTGACATAGAAGATTTGGATGCTGGATCGCCACTGCGACCAGGCCCATCAATCTAGGGGGCAACCCCTAGAACTACTTGCCTTGTCACCTGCTCCCCGCACATGTAATACTACTATGTGATCGTAGATTGCACCTCTGCCGAGCCCTCAGAGCAGCATTCTCTACCTGCCAGATCTGACATCCACTCTGAGCATCGAGCAGTCAGATGTGCATCATGCAACAGAAGCAACATAACTTTGTGTGAAGAGCTTCCAAACGTATGGACCATCAAGTGACTCAAACACCTGCTATTACATCACAAGCCAGAATGCACACAGAAAGAACATAGCAAACTGCATGGAGTGAGTTGTGTTGTGTACCTTCAAATAGGACTCTTGCTTAATCTTCCTTTTCCTCTCCCATAATGGGGGCAGGGTGGGAGCAATTTTTCCTCAAGACCTAGTGATTCTCACTTACACTTCTGGGTCCAAGACAATAGTCTGTTAGCGTAATGATGAGATTGCATTAGAATTATAGATATATGATAAGCAGTTTGTTGGTCTACCAATATCCTATGCTACATGACCAGACTATACTGGCAAATTTGTGTTGCATAAGTGTTTAATTATGTGTGGTCTATGCCGTAGATGCAAAAAAAGCCAAAATGCACGCAGAAACTTAAATTATAATGAATTTGTTAATAAAACGCAACTGTAAAGTGATCTGCAAAGACCAGACTGTGTAAAAATAGTTGGAAAAAAAATCTTGTTTTGCCAACTCAATTATTAATGCTTGATTTTTGCAGTTGACTTTTAAGAAAAAACTGGCATTTATGTGGTACACAAACTGCAGACCATTTAACTGCCGACCATTTTCTAGAAAGTTAATGAGAAATTGTGTAAAACCTACCAAATTAATTTAAATAAATGATGGTAGTGCAGACAGCCTACATGTGCTTACCTTGTCAATGTTGAACATTAAAAAAAACAGCAGCCTTGTTGCTCCTCAAGCTACTACCATGCCCCAATAAACAACATGTGTATCTTTTTAATTGCTTATTTGGCCTCAAATGGCACAATCATTCCCCAAGTCTCAATTGTGTCAAGGTTTAAAAGTCTTTCTTTAACCTGTCTCCCATTCTTCATCGACAGTAAATGAAGTGGATTTAACAGGTTACATCAATAGCAGATCAATAATAAATATGAAGAGATGTCACTCAAGTTGTGTACATTCCATTTATAATATAAGCTTTATCTAGTAGCTAACCACTGTTATAAATATTTTAATGTGGTTTTTTTTTTTACTGTGAAATAAAACAAATAAATGAGATAAAAACATTAATTTCTCAATGCAATGTTACTTTATTGGGGAGGAGAGTGTATATAAACATACTAGTTAAACTCTATGTCTTCATTTTTTCCAGTTCAGTGAATGCAATTGTGTGGAGTAGACTATAAAAATTGTACGAAATAGCTTGTTTTTTATTTTTTTTTATTTCTTGTCAAATTACTGCCGCGACACCCATAGTTGTTGGTAATATTGTGATCCACTGCTAGCAAAGCAGTGTTGAATGGGAATTTCTTATTGAGTTTAGGCAGTGTACCATAAGATGTAGCATGAAAACACTAATTTTCTCAATATACAATAGTAGGCATTGTGTTTACCAAAGAGAATCAATGCTGCTGCTAAACATATTCAATTAAGAGCGTTCTCCACACTTTATTTAATTGTATTCTCTAACTGATAACATAATAAAAGACTAGGAAATAGGTAATCTGCAACACCATCTCAACTGCCTGGAATAGAAATGTATATGTTTTTTATTATTGTTTGTAAGATAGGAACACATTTTTTTTTAGTCTGTGTCAGCATAGAAAACAAAGCAAATTACACTCAACTGATTATTTTATATGTATTATAATTAGAAAATTGCCACCTTAATAATTGCATAGACCGACAGATTGAAAATAACAGTAGATACATTTGAAATAAAATGTTTCACATAGTCATAGTTGAATATTTGTATCTGTTTCATAAATATTCTTGCAATGGGTGAACATTTGTAATTTTGATAAATAAACAGTTGCACACATAGTGGAAAGCTCAGTGTCAAAAAATAATAATAAAGAAGTAGAAAAAACCTGTGCTGAGATAATGTATTTTGGAGAATTTAGTACCTTAACAATTACCTGCAACTTGTATTGTGAATACTCCAGTTTAGGCATCAACAATTTTCATGGTTGGACTTTGTGACGGACAGTTTATTGATGTTCCATGGATCTTCACATACCATGCATGGACACATAGACAGAACTCAAATCAGCTGCAGTAGAAGGAGCCTTTAGCCTTGAGATGTTGAAGTTGGAATGTAGGTGACATGGGACAGTTGTGAAGAGCTTGCTATGTGAGCCCAAGAATATTGGTGTCCAGTTGAACGAGTCATAAAGGGTGTTTGTGGAGAGCTTGTTGAGAAAGAGAGACCTGAAGGAAGCATTTATTATCGGATATGGGAGCAGGGGCGAGAAGGAAACCATTTAGGATGGCTTTGCAATTAGTCCAGAAAGGAGATAAGAAAAGCATGAAAAAGAATAAAGTTTGCACTGTAGGCTGGGAAGTGAATAGCTAAGTGATATTTGTATGATTTTTCCTTAATGAGTCTACCTCTTTTTGTATGGCATCAGTCTTCAAAAATATGTGTTTATTTAATTTATTTACTGTTTTGTTATTTATTTTGTTCTGCTTGAATGGTTTAAATTGTAATCATATGTAAATTCTAATGAGCGGTATTTATATTGGCATGCATCTGTGTATTATATTGTCTTCAAAATATGATGGGAGGGAACACCAGTCATTTTATTCACGTAATTATCTCTAACATTTGTTATGTCTATAATCTCTTTTAAAATTTCAATTTAGACTCAACTGACTAAGAGAGCTCATTTAAAGAAATTGTTGTCTCTTAGTTGAGTAAAAATGGCCATCCACTGAGGAATATGCCAACTGAAACTCACTGTAACTGTTAGAAACTTTTAGCTACACAAATATTTTGAATTGAATATTATCTGCAAACAATGAGAACAAGGTAAGTATTAAAACAGTATATTAAAAATAATACTGTCTCAGACACTGGAGAATGCATACTGCATAGTATGCAAAGTTTGAGTGATAGTGAGACCATGCATGCCATCATGCATGGTAGCGTTTGCACTTGGCCTCCCAGCTTCATACCCGCCATCCCAATTCACCAAGGATAGAAGTTGGGATGTATGCATTAATTCAGAATTACTGTATAACAAGTATTAACATAACAAACCAACTTGGCTAATCTTGTTTGTAATATTTGTGCTGAGTTTAGATATACCGTTTCCATGTTTTTCTGTGGGGTTTTTTCCAAGTTATAGGGCAATAACGTATAGTGGTGTTTTTTGTTTCCTACCCATTTTATCCTACAGTGACCTTTTGATCCCAATCTTAAATTTAACCCTAACCCTAAATCTACCCCCACCCCTTAATTTAACCCTAGTATTAAACAACTTGTGGCCCATTATGCAAATGAACTGCTTTTCATTGGTAAATGTGTAATTTGCATTCTGTGTCACAGGTGATGTCATAAACCGGAAACTCCACAGACACCTTTAAAACACATTTTTCTCCTAATTTAGGCTGAGTGTGTTGGGAGTCAGAGTGTGTGTGATGGGAGACAGTGTGTGTGGCTGAGTGTGATGGGAGTCAGAGTGTGTATGATGGGAGACAGTGTGTGTGGCGGAGTGTGATGGGAGTCGGAGTGTGTGACTGAGTGTGATGGGAGTGTGTGTGTGATGGGAGTATGAGCTTGATGTGAGTCTGAATGATGGGGCATGTCTTAGGTGTGTAACGTGGGTGTACAGCTTGGGTAGGGGGGTGCCCGGAATTTGTCTGCCTAGGGCAGCACAAAATCAAGATACACCACTGCATGCACAGTAAAAACAATTTTCAGGTGATACAGTCCCTTTAACTTAGATATGGAGAAATATATTGTAAAAATACATATTCCAGTTTCTATTCCTTTAAGTCTTAAGTGCAAAACACCCCTGCCTCCTGAAATAAAGTATTTTTCAATATTAAATATATTATGTTAATTGATGTTCATTCACTGTCTACTAATGGATACTAATAACATCAAGAAACAAGATTCCTTGCATACATTTCTAGTTTCAATTTATTTTTCTGTTCTGTAGTAAGTGAAAAAAGTACAGCTGCATATACTTAAAAATATATATCTGAATAAGTGAATATAGTATGACTATGTTTTTTTTTTCTATATTGCATGTTTTTCATGTAAATTTTCAAAGCAATAGGTCTCAAGGATCAGAAGAGGTAAAAAATAAATTATGTGGAAAATACACATTTTTCTATAGCATTATTTTGCAGGAAATGGTTTAGTTTTAAACTCTGACACTGCAACAACAGAGGTACACTTGAGTTATGAACGCCTTGTTCTACAATTCACAAAGCCTTTGAACTACTGCTTTTAAATGTGGGCACTGAATTGATGAATAATTTTGCCAGGTGTTTGAAAACATGAAGAGGCTACCAGCTATAGCGCATGGTTGATCTGTATGCATTTCAGTGTTTCAGCATTAGTAGATATGTATTAGTATAAGATAAAAGGCCTGGCTTGTTCCCATACCTTTAATTTGAACTTGAAAGGAAAAAAAAGTGTGGTAGTTAAAAGCTTCATAGAAATGAATAAACATTTATTACTTTATTGTGATTACACAATCCTATTAAGTTAGATTTCCTTTTTTGGATGGGGTGTTTTTAAAGTATACTTTTTTTAATTTGACAAAAAATAACACAGTGCACTAAAGTGTGTGTGTATGCACTTACTTTGTAAGTTCTAGGCAAAGTTTTATATGAAACAGTATTAACTTAAAATCAGGCACGGTAACACTGATTTATAGTCCAATATTGAATTATGCGAACAAATAATATAGCTAAGCATTTGGCTATAGCTAAGCATTTGGCCACCCAGGGTGGCCCATGGGTTTGCTGCACCTCTCGATACACACTTTTTTTTAAACCCTTCCCGCTGGGAAGTGGTTAAAAAAAAGTGTGATCTAGTGTTATGGTGAATATTACTATTAGGATGATAAGGTTACTGTAGGAAAAAAATGTAACGCTACTTTCAATTATTTCCCTATAACTTGCCAAAAAAAACTGAAAAGCATGTAAGACTTGACTATTTACAGAGAACACAAACACCACAGAAGTGTAAAAACAGCCTGTGTCCTGATGGGTGCAACATTGTAAAAACAGTCAGTCCAGAAGCGATTAAGGTCTGACAGTATATTTCCAATATGTGGTCCATCTTTTAATCTCCATATCTTCCTATCTCCATCTCTTCCTTTTTATTTGACAAAGTATTTATGAGGGAAAAGGAGACACTGTGAGGAAACATCTGGAAACATCAATCCTTACACTGTACCAGGGGCAACATCCCACTTTGACATGTCTGATGTGAATTAGTTGCTGATAACTTCACCCAAAACCTTCAAACACTGCACCATCTAAGTGTTGAACTGAATAGGCCCGTACATTTTACATCCTCCATTAGAAGGCTAGTGTGCAAGGGACAGTGTTCTACGATAGGGTGGTCACAACATTGCCATTAGAGTGAAGGTTTTTTTTTGTTGTATAATTATTGTCCAATTATCATGTCTCTGACAAAGATGCTTTCTTTGTTGCATTTCAATACTGGATTAATGTATCATGTGTAAATAAAAATTTGACTTTGTATATTGACTGGGGTGCAGACTGATCTATCATTTCTGTTAGAGAAAAAGGCATCATGTTATTACAGTTAGTATATCATGTTCAGAATAGATTCTGGTTTAGACAGACATTACTTGGAAACATGATGTAACATTGACTTATGACTGTGAGAGAAGATCATTTCCCAACATGGACCTGGTAGGCTGAGCTGCCTATAGCTTCTCCTTAATTCCTATCATGTACTTCCTACTAATCTATTAGGTGTTCCAATTGATGGAAGTTTCATAGATTCAGGACTATGAAATAATGAATATCCTTAGCCCTCGTGCCTTTATTTACTTGTCCTGATAAATTTACCTTCCTTAGGCAGAAAGTATTATATTGACCAAATATTTTATCCAGTCATGAAGGATAAATGGTAATATAATTCAATTGTTCTCACAGTGTCTGTTAGTTCATAAGTTTTGGAATGCTAACTGAATATACACTGTATAAAAGTGAACGTATTTGTAGCACAAAATGTAATAATAATTTTACAAAAGAATCAGTGTTCACAGACAGAGTTTAACTGACAGAGTGCATAAGTGAAGAAGTATATCTTGTTGAAACCAAGGTCATTTTATTTTTTTGAAAACGAAATACTAAACATGATGCAAAAGACCATTTGTGTCAAGGTATATGGACCTGTAGACTCAGAAAGACTTACTGTATCACCAGAGTTCTTCTCCCTCTGTAGATTAATATTTGGTGTGTGGTTTTAAAGGTTGACATATATGTAGCATACCAATTATATTTTCACTTGTTATATAATGATAGCAGTAGTATTGGCTGCACTGTGATGAAGTCAAGAGGCTCAGTTGATCATCCTCTCATATTGGCTCCAGTTTACTCCCGCTGCTCACCTCTTTCTGTCTGTATGTCTATAATTCTTTTCTTGGTGTTATTTATTTATTTGATGCAGCTGCTGGTTTGCACTATTTTGTTTTCATCTTGTCCTCCTCATACTAAATACCAGATGAATGGGCTACAAAAGACGTTTCTGGGTTAAATGAGCAGTGAACAGGTTTAAAATTAGAGCTTATTGTTCAAAAGCAGATGCTTGCCTCAAACAAATGCAAAACATTAATGTAAATGAAAAAAAAGAAGACAGCACTCTGGAAACTAGTGAACTGTCTGAGCCGTTATGCTATGGAATCTGGTCTTGAAAGAAATGCACGTCTCAGCTATTCCTTGTGACCCTAGCCTTACACGTCTCTCTATCTATCTAAATATATATGATTAAGTGTTTGTAATAAATTTAAACTCAAACAAAATTCACCTGTGACAACCCAGTGATTTGACTATTTTTAAGTTTTTCTGAGGTCTCCATAGTTGAGCTATTGATATAGGATATGTTTTTCCATAGCTCAAAGTTATTTTATTAAAGCTATGGACAGAGATACATGTTTTTTTCCTAAAGGGCTGGCTGTTTAAAGAGTCCTTTTGTCTATAATATTTTTGTATAAGTAGCTTTGTATGGTGCAGTAGTAACATGGCAGAATGAATGGAAGGGTTGTCTACGTTAGTTTCATACAAAAAAGTTCGTAGAAAGGGCACTCCGGGAGTCGATGAATGCGGTGAAAAAAGTAGGTGTTTATTTTCCCAAAAAAAAGGTAGTATAGCACAGCAAATCAGTGGGCAAGAAGTGGCAAACAGGTAGTCTTGAATCGCTTGACGCGTTTCGCACTATTTAGCGCTTAATCATAAGCTCAACTAAGTTAGTTTCATGGCTATGTCCTGTCTGAACTATAGTATCAGTAGGCATTGAAAGCAAGCTCATGTGTTGCTACTCCAGAATGAATTGGTCATGTGAGTGAACATATTTGGACTTGAGATATCAGCAATAAAAGCTTTTACAGTCTTGTGCTCTTGTTTAAAATATTTCAGTCAATAATTTGAATTTAGGATGGTTCTCCACAGTGTAGCAGCGATTGTGGATGGTCAACAAAAGCATATATGGTGAATATTAGGTAATCTATAAATCTCATAGTTCTCGAGATGATTTGTGTCCCTGAACTAATAATTTCTGTGAAAGTGATCCAGGGTAAAACAGAAAACCTGTTCACTTAGTGTTCAGTACTGGGATTATTAAATAGATAGGTACAATATTGTTATTTCTACTGTCGGCTATGAGGGTTAACTGCTTCCCGACAATGGATGTGTCAGGCACATCCAGCTGGGAACTTCGTTCCCCGCAATGGGTGTGCCTGACACGTCCTGCAGTGACAGTGCTGCTCTATTGCCTTGATGTCGAGGCAACAACCAGCACAGAAATTCCGGCTCTGGGGCACCCACAATCGCTCCACGGAGCAATCCAGTGCGCCATATTGCAGGAGCAGAATGTGGCCTCTTGTGGTCAGAGTTTCGTAAGTGAAAAAAAAAATAATTTCCGACGATCTGAATGTGTTGCTTGCCTGCCCCTAGAGGCAGTCAGCAACATTGCAATGGGAAAAAAAGACTTAATTAGCTTAAATATAGGGTTAAGTTTCAAATAGCAGCTAGGGTTAGCATAAGGGATAGGGTTACAATTAAATTAAAATATATTAAGGGATAGCATAAGGGTTATATTTAGGGTTAAATTTAAGGTTAGGGCTAAAATTAGGGTTTGGGTTGGGTTCAAAAGGTTAATATAGGAAAAAACAATGTTTTTTGCCCCATAACTCGCAAACAAATGCAGAAAAACATGGAAACAAGCATATTTCTGAACTCGGGACAACATTTAGAAATGATTTAGACAGGGTCTTTTTTAATGATTGTATTTGTGTAAATTATATTTTAGGTCAAAGTTAGAAAAAGTATTTATTTTTTTTACAGCTAAACACGAACACCCCAGAAATGTAAAAACAGCCCTTGTCACCAAGGGAAAGTCAAGGTCAAAATGTCTTGTCACTAAGGGGTTAATGTTCTGCTTTGGTGAGATATCCACAAAACATGGCTAAACAAATTGGAAAGTGATCTTATTCTAACTGTATCCAGAATGCATATAGCTTTGGCTGACCTTTAAGCCCATCAGTTTTGTGGCTCCTGATCAGGGCCGGACTGGGAGAAAAATTCGGCCCGGGCATTTTTTTTGTTATCACAGCGGCCCACTAAGAAGGAGGCGGGGCAGAGGTGGTGTGTTTTGTCATCACCAATGACAAACACGCTCCCTCTCAAAGTGAGCATGTTGGTTCAATGCACTTCCAGGGCAGACCATGCGCAGAGCTCTGCTGAAGAGCTCTAGCATGAGAAAAAAGCTCTGTATTTGTTCTGCACAGTGCAAGCAAATTTAATAACATGCTTGCACTGTGTTTCCTTGCAACTTGTCTCTGGTGTCTCTATAAATGGATACCAGGAGTCAAAAATGCCATGAAAGAGTATTGAGCATGTGTTTGGAGCCTGCTTGTGGGATTGCGTGTGTAGAGTGAGCTGATTGTGGTGTGGTATTGTGTAATAAGGTCGGTTTTAGTTGTGTTGTGTTTGTGGTGCAATGTGATGCATATGTGGCTAGGGGCTGTAGATAATGTGTGTATAGGGGATATAGCAAGTGTGTGCATACAGGCCACAGTGTGTTTGTGTGTGTATATATAGATGTAGTGTGTGTTTAGGGGTGTAGTATGTGTTTGCTTACAAGGAATCTAGTGTGTGTATATATACATATATATATGAGTCTAGTGTGTGTTTGAAGGACCCAGAATGTGTATAGGAGATCTAGTGAGTGTGTGTTTATAACGGTTTCAGAGTGTATATAGGGATCTAGTGTGTGTATGTGTGTAGATGATCCAGAGTTGGGTAAGGGATCTAGTGTGTGTCTGGAATGTAATGTGTTTAGGGGTGCAGTATGTGTGTGTATATATATATATACTGTATATATATATATATATATATATATATATATATATATATATATATATATGTATACATGGAAGTATTGTGTATGTCTGTTGTGCAGTGTGTTGGGGTGTTCTGTGTGTATGTGAGGGGTGCAGTATGTGTGTGTGAGGGGTGCGGTGTGTGAGGGGGGCGGTGTGTGGGGGGGGCGGTGTGTGAGGGGGGCGGTGTGTGAGAGTGATGTGTGTGAGAGTGATGTGTGTGAGAGTGATGTGTGTGTGAGAGTGATGTGTGTGACTGCGTGAGTGCTGTGCATGATGTGTGTGAGAGTGCTGTGTGTGAGAGTGCTGTGTGTGATGTGTGTGAGAGTGCAAGAGTGCTGAATGTGCTGTGTGTGAGAGTGCTGTCTATGATGTGTGTGAGAGTGCTGTGTGTGAGAATGCTGTGTGTGAGAATGCTGTGTGTGCTGTGTGTGAGACTGCTGTGTGTGAGAATGAGAGTGCTGTGTGTGCTGGGTGTGAAAATGCTGTGTGTGAAAATGCTGTGTGTGAGAGTGCTGTGTGTGAGAGTGCTGTGTGTGAGAGCGCTGTGTGTGAGAGTGCTGTGTGTGATGTGTGTGAGAGTGCTATGTGTGAGTGCTATGTGTGAGAGTGCTATGTGTGAGAGTGCTATGTGTGTGTGATGGGTGTGAGAGTGCTGTGTGTGATGGGTGTGAGAGTGCTGTGTGTGATGGGTGTGAGAGTGCTGTGTGTTAGAATGCTGTGTGTGATGGGTGTGAGAGTGCTGTGTGTGAGAGTGCTGTGTGTGATGTGTGTGAGAGTGCTATGTGTGAGTGCTATGTGTGAGAGTGCTATGTGTGAGAGTGCTATGTGTGTGTGATGGGTGTGAGAGTGCTGTGTGTGATGGGTGTGAGAGTGCTGTGTGTGATGGGTGTGAGAGTGCTGTGTGTGATGGGTGTGAGAATGCTGTGTGTGATGGGTGTGAGAGTGCTGTGTGTGTGAGAGTGCTGTGTGTGAGAGTGCTGTGTGTGAGAGTGCTGTGTGTGATGGGTGTGAGAGTGCTGTGTGTGAGAGTGCTGTGTGTGATGGGTGTGAGAGTGCTGTATAAATGTTAGAATGGATTGTGTGTGTGTGTAGGGGGGGTAAATAAACAAATAAAATAACTGGCTTTATGTCCCCCCTCCCTTCTTACCTTTAGCCCGGGAGGGGGGGACCGGCATGCTGGTACCTGGGACTGGGAGGCGGGGTGGCGGTTTTCCCTGGTGGCCCTTGTGGTGAGTGAACTCTAGCCTGCGGGCTAGAGTTCACTCTCGCGAGATCCGATCGTTGCCATGGCAATGCTCCGGATCTCGCGAGAGGAACCCGGTGGAGCTGCAAGTTAGAGCTCCCGCCGGGTCCTCTCTCCAGGCTGGCTGTCTCCCTCCCTTTCTCCCCGCCGGTGGCCGCATTTGACAGCATGTGGGCCGGTGAGGGAGATCTTTGATCTCCTCACCGGCCCTTCATGGAAAACAGCGGGGCCGGTGCTCGGATAGTGCCGGCCCTGCATAGACCGGCAGGGGAGATCCCGGGACCCAGAGGCCACTGCTGGGACCTCCCCTGCCGGCCTCGGCCCATGGCCACCAAGGCCCACCAGGCATTTGCCCGGTGTGCCCGATGGCCAGTCCGGGCCTGCTCCTGATTAATTTCAAGAAAGCTGTCAACATGCCTGCTCAGGTCTTATTTGTACATTATTTCTTCAATGCCTTTAACAATGCCCTCTATTAAATACTCTAGTTCAGGGGTCCTCAAACTACGGCCCGCGGGCCACATGCGGCCCGCCGAGCACATTTATCCGGCACCCCCCGCTCCCCGCTGTTTACCTTTTTTTTTTTTCTTGCAGCCTCAGAAGATGCGGCTGCAGCAAAACGGAAAAAAAAAAAAATCACCGCGACCGGATGTGACGTTTTGTCACATCCGGACCCGGTAACTGTCTCCCTCCTCCGTGCAGGGAGGAGGGAACACTGCGCGAGACCGCCTCCGGGGACACAGCAGCTGGAGGTAAGTGATGGGGATGGGGGGGGGAGGGAGGTATAACGAGCACTGTACTATTCCTGGGCATCTGAATGGCATAATATTCCTGGGCATCTGAATGGCACACTATTCCTGGGCATCTGAATGGCACACTATTCCTGGGCATCTGACTGGCATAATTTTCTTGGGCTCTGACTGGCATAATATTCCTAGGTATCTGACTGGCATAATATTCCTGGGCTCTTACTGGCACTCTATTCCTGGGCATCGGAATGGCATAATATTCCTGGGCATCTGACTGGCACACTATTCCTGGGCATCTGAATGGCATAATATTCCTGGGCATCTGAATGGCATAATATTCCTGGGCATCTGACAGGCACACTATTCCTGGGCATCTGACTGGCATAATATTCCTGGGCATCTGACTGGCATAATATTCCTGGGCTCTTACTGGCACTCTATTCCTGGGCATCTGAATGGCATAATATTCCTGGGCATCTGACTGGCACACTATTCCTGGGCATCTGAATGGCATAATATTCCTGGGCATCTGACTGGCATAATATTCCTGGGCATCTGACTGGCATAATATTCCTGGGAATCTAACTGGCATAATATTCCTGGGCTCTGACTGGCATAATATTCCTGGGCATCTGACTGGCACAATATTACTGGGCTCTGACTGGCATAATATTACTGGACTCTGACTGGCATAATATCCCTGGGCATCTGACTGGCACACTATTCCCATTGAAATACTGGTAAGTTTGTTGATTTAACTTTACTTCATTTTAAATATTGTATTTGTTCCCGTTTTGTTTCTTCACTTAAAATAACAAAATAAGATATATGCAGTGTGCATAGGAATTTGTTCATAGTTTTTGTTTTTACTATAGTCCGGCCCTCCAACGGTCTGAGGGACAGTGAACTGGCCCCCTGTTTAAAAAGTTTGAGGACCCCTGCTCTAGTTATATACTTGAAAAGAATAGTCTTAGAATGCTTACCTCTTGTTTCAAAGCTGTCTCTATTTTTTGGAAGAGTAAAGAAGCTATGACCGTACTCATTATTATCATAAATAATACAGCAAAGAATCTTTGTATCTTTGATACGTAATGGAGATTTAGCTCTTTTATTAAAAAAATAAAATAAAATTTTTTGGTGTCAACTCCAAAAAATTGGCATCAAATTTGTCTCTTAGTCCCAGACATCCTTTATTTCGTAGGGGTGCTAATATAACAGCAAAAGCACAGATTGGGGAAAATGATCTCCCCCTAGCAGGTCATAAATAAGCATTCAAATGACTTACATATTAGGAAGAAAATAGTATATAAAGAATTAATTTTCCCAAATAAAGCAAAAATTATATATCAATATCTCCACATACCCTTCCTGGTTAACGCTTTATTATAATGCTGCACATTACTATTTTTTTACCCAAACAATATAAACACAGCCTGATGGGACTATCTGTAAATGAAAATGTATCAGCATGTAAATAAAACGTTGCACATTTTACTGCTTTACTGCCTTACCATCATATCTTCATCGTGTTTATTTAAGACACATGTGCACGTCTATTCAGTATGCAATAAAAGCCTGTCATGTATTTTATTTACTCTATTTACTACCAGTTAAATAAGGGGTAATGCACTGTAGTTATCCACAGTGTGTTGAATACATTATTAAATTGCATTATAATTATCTTATTCCAATATTTTATTTAGGAATTTATGTATTTAATCTATATTTTCATTTTATTGCTATTAAGAGTCCACATTTGTTTTGAAAGTATGAAATAATTATATTTAGCTGTATACACTTTTGATGAAGCTCATGGATGAAATAGAGAAGTTACCTCTTTAAGTTGTTTTTAATTGACCAACAATATAATTGATGTTCTTAGGGAAAGCATTGCCCACTTTTTCTTGGAATAAACCCCGACTGTACTTCCAAATCTCATAGGGTCGACTCCGATTTTTTGTGAGAAAACGTTGGTACTTAAATTTGGGCTACGTACAGATCACCAAATTTGAAGGGTCCCGAATGTCAGTCAGTTTTCCTTCCGACAATTCAAAAGCTAAACTCTGGAGTTGGCTGCAGAAATGGTAGGCTCGGTGCTCCCCATATACTTCTATTACGGAAATAGCTGAATTCCTCCTAAGGGGGTAAATGGAGGACTTTGGTTATCGCTGAAATAGTCGAAGTTCTCTAAAAATGTTGTGACTAAATCATCCTTATTGTGTAGTAGAACGGCATATTTTCAGTCGTTTCTGCCAGATCAGCGCATATTGAGTCAACTCACATGTTTTAGACTTTCCTGTAATATAGAATGGATCTTACATAAAATACATGGAAAAAATGGCTTTATCTGAATATTTTGTTTCTGTGTCATTTTCTGTATTTATTTATAAAACATACATACACTAACTGTATATTTTAAATATCTACTGCAAGATTTGGACTTTGAATGTGAATCACAAACGTGGATTCCGTATTGCAAGATGGGAGCGACAATGCCATTGATTAAAAAAGTAAGATATACCTACGAAAGAAAGATGCTTTATTTGGGCTATGTTATGCCATATCCAATATATTGTCTGACAGTGAAATTGCAACATTATGTGTGGTTTTAATTTTTGCATTTGCACAAAGAAACCATTGCAATAGAACTTTTAATATTAATAATATATATTTTTACTTACGTAATGTATTGTAATGTTATTGTATTCTGAAAAGGTTATACTTCTGCTTCGAAGGTTATCATTTCAAGTAATAATCTTGGTACATTTGCTGTGTTTATTTCTTCGCTGCCAATGGATATAGTGTTTGGAGCAATAAATAAATGTGCATGTGTTTTAATTCTAGAGGAAAGAGAATAGGAAATGAGAGCGCCCACGTATCACGCTGAAGATCAAGGGCACTACCATAACAAAGCTGTCTTGCTGTAACCTGAAGGGTTGCTATGGTAATAGGTACTGATAAACCGTATTTATGCTTCTGAGGAAGTGCATAGAAACAAGCACATGTTTTGGAACTATGTATATGATATATACATATATTGTGTACATTAATATGTTTTGCTTGCAACATGTAACCTAAAAAAGAACCTGGAACTAAGCAATGAATAATGTATGTTTAGTAGTACTATAATTATAGGTATATTTAACTGTATATATGGATGACCTTCCCCATGATGTTTGGTTAGAAATGGAGGAATATGGGAGTTATAGTTCACTGCAGATAAGGTGCCAAAGTGATTCCTGTTACAAACACAATACAATGCTCCCTAACTCTTTTTATGCTTCTCTCTGGGAAACTTTTTACAATCAGCTAATTTTTAAGGCAAGTATTTTTGTTCACTACCAGGCATATGTTCCTACTCCAATCCTTTACTTGTATGTCTTTATTCAAATGTAAATATGGTTTTCCGTTTGGAAAGAATGTCTTCTTAGAATAGCAACACCACCTACTCAATACAAAAAAGCATAATTATTTTACTGAAAAAAAAAATGTTATAGATGGATTTGGGTAAAAAAAAAAAAAAAGAATTTGACAATTTATTAAAGGGCAAATAGGAAGGTGAAATGCAGATATTAATAATGCAGAAATGATCTCCAAATCACTATAGCCTGTAGGATTCCTTTTGTCCTTATGGAGACTTAGAAAGAAAGAAAAAACAATATAATATGACACAGTATATTCAAGAACTATATTCTAAAAACGTACACATAATTGTGCCACAACTCCTTATAGTAAATTGGTTTATCCATTCAAAGCCGGGCAATGTTTCAACCAGAATGGGATCTGCAGTCAGTCTTACCAATGACTACTACAAATGTGATCACTTAAAGAACATCAGTCAGTTCACAATTTAAAAAAATGATCTCAAAACAATTTCATTGCAAGGATACGGCATAGCATATATTAATTTCACAATAAGGTACACTAAATTGGATACACAATTTAATTTAAGTATTGTTTAGGGGTATACTTAAGGCCCTGGGTGACAAGGGTTCAGGTGCCATTAGCGAGGGTGCATCAGTCATCGCTATGCACAAGGAGCATGTGGAAGTGCTGACTAAGTTCTGAGCTGAAGTGTTTGTATAGGTAGAGAAATAAAGGGAGGGAGAGATAAACAGCAGAGGGAAAAGGGAGAAAGAGAGAGACAGCTTGGGGAAGGAAAATGGGAAAGAGACAGTTGGGAAGACAAAAAGAGGAGAAAGAGAGACAGACAACTGTGAGAGAGAAAGGGGAGAGAGACATCAGGGAAAGAGAGAAAAACAGCAGGCGGGAAGGAAAGGGATAGAGGTAACTGGGCATAGGAAAAGAAGAGAGGCAGCTGGGGGAGATGAATGGAGGACAGGCAGCTAGGGGAGAGAAAAGGAGGAAAGTGATAGACAGCTGGGGAAGATGACATTGGATTGGGTGTAAGAGGGTGTCAAAGGTAATATTCCCCCTTAGTACCAAACAAATTAGGTACGCCCCCAGTATTATCCAAAAGCTAATATCAAGTGATATAATCATCAGTGTTTTAATACTCAATCTCTCTCAATATGCAATATCTCGCAAAGTTAAAAGGGTTTTTTTAATATTAAATGTACAACCTGTGCATATAATTAATAATCACTCCTATTGCTAATGCTAATGGTGTTTAGTAACCCATATTAATTCTTAAAGCAACTACCATATCACCAACACAGCTGTTCTGCCTGTCTTGTAAACAACACAACACCAATATGTAAATACATTTAGCTTTTTCTGCAGGAACAGCTGCATGTTGAGACTGGCTCTGTCACCATTAACAGGATCTCTGCAAGAAAATGGAAAGAATCATTAACAACAGAACTCTGTTTAAATATAATGGATTACATAAATGTCTCTATTTAATCCTTTGGGGAACAGACAATCCAGCTCAGATATCCAATAAGTTATCCAATGTCTTCGCTGTCACTATAACCACCATCATTTAGGAACATGTTTTATGATTCGAAACTGCACTTGTAACTATTCACTAAAAGTGAATTGACAAGCGAACTGCAAAACTCATGCATTAATAACTTGTATATCTTTCCAGCTCAGCTATTAATGTACTTGATTTTGTAGGTTTTCTCTTCAGCATGTGTTAAATGGATCAGCACTTATGCAACGTGAACCAGCTTAAAAGCAAATAAGTATGTATAATAGAGTTATAGGTGTGTCTCACAGCCCCTCATAAGCTTACTATAGAAAAATAAGGTCATAATAATGGTAGAAATAGCACAATTTAGACATTTTACAAAAGTCCATATGTATTTTATCATTAGCAGCTTTCTGAGAGGTGACAGATGTACTATCTAGTACCTCCCAAAGTACAATGCATGTAATGATGTCACAAGTCCCAGAAATAATCCTCTTTAGTCACATGACTCTAGCACCAATTAATATGAACCCTAGTTTTTCATATGACTTTAGTAAATTGCTAAGAGAGAGAGAGCGATACATTAAGTAGTTGTTGGGTAAGATATAACTGTAAGGGATGAATGGGAATTGTATTCAAAGTGGCAGGCTTTATTCATGTTGTTTTCTGCAATGGATAGGAAAGCACTTTATTGGCTGTAAATTACGATAGTCGCATTTGGAAATTATGAATTTTAAATTGCAGTTACAGAAGCTAATCCCATTTCTTTTGGATAGGTCCTGACATTTTGGTTGAATATTTTGTATGTGAAATCAGAAGAATCTCAGCCTATTAAAAACATAGTTGTGGGAATTAGTTAATTAATTTCTACATTAAAATAACCTCCTCCACATTGTTTCTAAATTCCAGGCTGTGATTAATTGAGTGTGAGAAGAATTTTGATCAATCGTACTCCAAAAAATTGGCTGTGAAAAAAAACCCACATTTATCATTTTGCATTAAAATTACTTTGTTTGAATTATATAATTGTAGATCATAATCTTATTTCAAACTAGAATCTTTTCCTGTGCATTAGCTCTGAAAGTTGGTTACTTTTTAATTAGGGGATATGGATGTTTCAGCCAGTTAACCCTATTAATTTTTAATGTGTATCTATATAACATTTTACAGTTGACTGTCTGACAATCACTAATGGTAAGGGCTAGTAATTCAGGCTAAATTAGAAGGTAATGCATCTTTAATGCCATATTTTATTGCTTATAAATTAGTCTGTAATGGGCTCAATAAGTTCTGTGATAAATGTCACTGAGAATTGTTTACTTACTAGCATTCCAGATAATTGTCTGATTTATTCACTTGGTGGATGTCTTCATTTCATAGTTTTTTAATCCCTACCAATGACTAGAAAAAGATAGCCTATTTGATGATAGGTTGCAAGGCCACTTTAAAGGACAACTGTAGGCAAAAAATAATCTCTGGTTAACTGAAAAATTGCATCAAGGGTAGGCTTTGTAAATAGAAATATCTCAATGAAATTATACAAATAAAGCATCTTATTGAGCCCTCTTTGCTTGCATAGCACTATCTGGTGGAAGACATATTGGGTCAATTGGTTCAGATCTACCCTTCTCTGAGCCCTCTACCCCAAGATTATTAACAAAATGTAAGCTCCCTGAAATAGAGGCACAGAAGGCTCAATAAGCTGCTTTATTAAATTATTTAATTAAAGCATGTCTATTTAAAATGCCCACACTTGATTTATTCTTTCAGTTAACCATGACTTATTTTTTGCTGCAATTGTCCTTTCAACAACTGATTGATGCTCTCCAGGAGATTTTAATTGTGCCACCCCTCTCAAATATTGCTGTTTCCCTTCTGATGGTGACACTGGATTTTGCTATTTTTATTGTACTCCATAATGTGTCTAGTACAATTTCTTTTTATACTATACTTTTTGTTCATTTATTTCCCCCTTTTGGGAGATGTTGAAGCTAACTGTGAAGGCCTTATTTGATGCTGTGCCATATTTCCCATTAGATAAAGTATTCCTACAGGTTGTAAGCACTTTGGACCACTTTGGACCACTATTCGATTGAATAGTTTGTAGAGAATCTAACCATGAGATAGTTTATTTGCAAAGATTGTATAACAAGATTATCATTTATGTTATTGTACAAACTAAGCTATCACTCCTATGATTATCCTGGAGAATGTTATATATACAAGTTTATCCATACCTATAGCTATTATTTACTATGTTTAAAAGAGGTGAACATGGAAATAGCAGCAGTAGTGGTGCTATTTCTGATTTAGCTAGCCTATTATGCTAATGCCCCGCAAATCGGTACCTGTCCCGAACTTCTGGGTTGCTCTGGTATATTTATGGTCAACGCAACCCATGTATAAAAATCAACTATTGAAAATCTTCTGGAAATTAGCTTCTCAAACATCTTTGTGGATTGTGCCTTTTTTCACTTCTGTAAGTGCAGTTATAAATATTAGCTAATAGATGTATGAAAAACATATTCTTTTGAAAGGTTTTTTTCCTTTTAGAAAAATAATCCATTAATCATTATGTAGAGGAAATACGTGAGAAACAGTGTTATATTGTTCTTGATTCAACCTTGCCTTTTTCTGCTTTATAAAACAGATTAAATCATCCAGGTGAGGGCATCTAAGGTTAAATGCAGGACAGGTAATGATGTAGACTTCAAGGTTTGTACATATTTTAAGTTTGCATACCTCTTTCAGGAGTACCTATTAACACTTAAAAAAACATTATCGAAGTTCAAATAACTGAATGTTGCTTACTTTACAAAAAACATGTAAGGCACTTTTATTGGCAGAGAGAAATGGTATTAATTCCTCTTGTCGCACACTAAAAAGTTTGTGTGAACTAGTTAAAGGACAACCGTCGTCTTATTTTTTGTATTAATGAAATATACATCTAGATACAATGAATATTATATAGTGCTATTTGTATGTGGAGTGAGCTGTTGATCACTCCAGGAGACATCTAAAATGATCATGGATATTCTGGTACAGGTCATCCTGTGGGTTGTAGTAATAGATCTCTACCAGATGTATTAAGATATCTACCTGCATGGGCGTCCGCAGGGGGGGTGCAAGGGGGGTTGCTTGCTCCCGGGTTTTCAAGAAAAAAAAAGTACCCCCCGCTACTGCCTTTGATGTAACAGGGAGCTTAATGCTGCCGTTAAGCTCCCTGTTATACTAACCTTAGTTGTTTTCTCCGTGCATCTTCCCTCCTGCACGGAGGAAGGAAACTCCGGTTGCGTTTTTTTTTTTTTTTACTTTATTGCTGCTACGCCACTTCAATAAAGTTTAAAAAAAAAAAAACGTGACCGGAGTTTCCTTCCTCCGTGCAGGAGGGAAGATGCACAGAGGAAACGAGCAGCAACAAGGAGGTAAGTACTAGGGAAGGAGGGAGGAGGGTCAGGGTGGCATTAAACAAGCAAATCCTGGCATATTGAGGGGCTAAATAGAAGCATACTGAGGGGCAAAATACTGGCATATTTAATTTGAGGGGCAAAATCCTGGTATATTGAGGGGCTAAATCCTGCCATATTTAATTTGAGGGGCAAAATCCTGACATATTAAGGGGCAAAATCCTGGCATATTGGGAACCAAAATCGTGGCATATTGAGGGGCTAAATCCTGACAAAGAATGGCAAAATCCTGGCATAGATTGGGTGGCTAAATCCTGGCATATATTGGGTCTCTAAATCATGGCATTTTGGGTGGCTAAATCCGGCATATTGAGGGGCTAAAATGTTGGCATATTTGGTAGCTAAATCCTTGCATATTAAATGGCAAAATCCTGGCATATTAAATAGCAAAATTCTGGCATATTGGATGGCAAAATCCTGGCATATTGAGGGGCTAAATCATGGCATATTGAGGGACTTAATCCTGGCATATAGTGGCAAAATCCAGGCATATTGAGGGGCTAAATCCTGGCATATTGAGGGACTAAATCCTGGCATAGAGTGGCAAAATCCTGGCATAGAGTGGCAAAATCCTGGCATATATTGAGGGGGCTAAATCCTGGCATATCGGGTGGCTAAATCCTGGCATATTGGGTGACTAAATCCTGGCATATTGGGTGGCTAAATCCTGGCATATTAAATGGCAAAATCCTGGCATATTAAATGGCAAAATCCTGGCATATTGGGTGGCAAAATCCTGGCATATTGAGGGGCTAAATTGTGGCATATTGAGGGGCAAAATCCTGGCATATTGAGGGACTAAATCCAGGCATAGAGTGGCAAAATCCTGGCATAGAGTGGCAAAATCCTGGCATATTGAGGGGCTAAATCCTGGCATAGAGTGGCAAAATCCTGGCATAGAGTGGCAAAATCCTGGCATATTGAGGGGCTAAATCCTGGCATATATTGAGGGGCTACATCCTGGCATATATTGAGGGGTTAAAGCCTGACATATTGGGTGGCTAAATCCTGGCATATATTGAGGGGCTAAATCCTGGCATATTGAGGGGTTAAATCCTGGCATATTAAATGGCTAAAACCTGGCATATTGAGGGGCTAAATCCTGGCATATTAAATGGCAAAATCCTGTCATATTGGGTGACAAAATCCTGGCATATTGAGGGGCTAAATCCTGGCATATATTGAGTGGCTAAATCCTGGCATATATTGGGTGGCTAAATCCTGGCATATTGGGTGGCTAAATCCTGGCATATTGGGTGGCTAAATCCTGGCATATTGGGTGGCAAAATCCTGTCATATTGAGTGGCTAAATCCTGGCATAGAGTGGCAAAATCCTGTCATACTGGGTGACAAAATCCTGGCATATTGAGGGGCTAAATCCTGGCATATATTGAGTGGCTAAATCCTGGCATATATTGGGTGACTAAATCCTTGAATATTGGGTGGCTAAATCCTGGCATGTTGTGTGGCTAAATCCTGGCATATTGGGTGGCTAAATCGTGGCATATTGGGTGGCTAAATCCTGGCATATTGGGTGGCTAAATCCTGGCATAGAGTGGCAAAATCCTGGCATATATTGAGGGGCTAAATCCTGGCATATTGGGTGGCTAAATCCTGGCAGATTGGGTGGCTAAATCCTGGCAGATTGGGTGGCTAAATATTGGCATATATTGGGTGGCTAAATCCTGGCATATTAAATGGCAAAATCCTGGCATATTAAATGGCAAAATCCTGGCATATTGAGGGGCTAAATCCTGGCATATTGAGGGACTAAATCCTGGCATAGAGTGGCAAAATCCTGGCATAAAGTGGCAGAATCCTGGCATATTGAGGGGCTAAATCCTGGCATATTGAGGGGCTAAATCCTGGCATGTATTGAGGGGCTAAATCCTGGCATATTGGGTGGCTAAATCCTGGCATATATTGAGGGGCTAAATCCTGGCATATTGGGTGGCTAAATCCTGGCATATTGGGGGGCTAAATCCTGGCATATTGAGGGGCTAAATCCTGGCATATTGGGTGGCTAAATCCTGGCATATTAACTGGCAAAATCCTGGCATATTGAGGGGTTAAATCCTGGCATATTAAACGACTAAAACCTGGAATATTGAGGGGCTAAATCCTGGCATATTAAATGGCAAAATCCTGTCATATTGGGTGACAAAATCCTTGCATATTGAGGGGCTAAATCCTGGCATATATTGAGTGGCTAAATCCTGGCATATATTGGGTGGCTAAATCCTGGTATATTGGGTGGCTAAATCCTGGCATATTGGGTGTCTAAATCCTGGCATATTGGGTGGCTAAATCCTGGCATATTGGGTGGCAAAATCCTGGCATATTAAATGGCTAAATCCTGGCATATTGAGGGGTTAAATCCTGGCATATTAAATGGCTAAATCCTAGCATATTGAGGGGTTAAATCCTGGCATATTGAGAGGTTAAATCCTGTGATATTAAATGGCTAAATCCTGGCATATTAAATGGCTAAATCCTTGCATATTGTGGGGCAAAATCCTGGCATATTGAGGGGTTAAATCTTGGCATATTGAGGGGTTAAATCCTGGCACATTGAGGGGTTAAATCCTGGTATATTAAATAGCTAAATCCTGGCATATTAAATGGCTAAATCCTGGCATATTGAGGAGTTACATCCTGGCATATTAAATAGCTAAATCCTGGCAAATTGAGGGGTTAAATCTAGGCATTTTAAATGGCTAAATCCTGGCATATTAAATGGGTTAAATCCTGGCATATTAAATGGGTTAAATCCTGGCATGTTAAATGGGTTAAATCCTGGCATGTTAAATGGGTAAATCCTGGCATATTAAATGGGTAAATCCTGGCATATTGAATGGCTAAATCCTTTCATATTAAATGGCTAAATCCTGGCATATTGAGGAGTTACATCCTGGCATATTAAATAGCTAAATCCTGGCAAATTGAGGGGTTAAATCCTGGCATTTTAATTGGCTAAATCCTGGCATATTAAATGGGTTAAATCCTGGCATATTAAATGGGTTAAATCCTGGCATGTTAAATGGGTTAAATCCTGGCATGTTAAATGGGTAAATCCTGGCATATTAAATGGGTAAATCCTGGCATATTGAATGGCTAAATCCTTTCATATTAAATGGCTAAATCCTGGCATATTAAATGGCTAAATCCTGGCATATTGAGGGGTTAAATCCTGGCATATTGAATGGGTAAATCCTGGCATATAATGACAGTATATAACAAAGAAAGCAGAATGGCTGCGTTTTATGTGTGATACCATAAGTACTACCATTGTTATTTATACCTTTTTTGGGCACTTTGTTTATTTGCACAAATCACTTTCTGGCATATTAAATGGCAAAATCGTGGCATATTAAATGGCAAAATTCTGGCATTTTGGGTGGCAAAATCCTGGCATATTGAGGGGCTAAATCGTGGCATATTGAGGGGCTAAATCTTGGCATATTGAGGGTCTAAATTCTGGCATAGAGTGGCAAAATCCTGGCATAGAGTGGCAAAATCCTGGCATATTGAGGGGCTAAATCCTGGCAAAAAATTCTGCGGATGCCCATGTCTACCTGATGTGTAATAAAGAGAAGTGAAGTAAGTGTTCTGTCTTGATCTGTAAAGTCCTGCTTTAGACTTCTTCTTTGATATGGGCTTGAGAGTAGACTGCTGTGTAATGCCAGTTAACACATTTGGATGAGAGAGTGCCAAAACCTGGGTATTGGCAATTATAATTGGCATCTTAGTAGATCATAGATTAGGCACACTCCAATGAGCAAAAACCATCCTGTACATAGAAAAACAGCATAGATCAATAGAATGGGATAATGTATTACTTAAACCTTATTCCTTTACTCTATTGAGATGTACTAAAGCTGGAAGGCTATTCCATATATCACCAACCACTCTTTGAAAAAATAAGTTCTCACATTACATGTATGTTTATGATCGAGGAGACAGATCAGTTATCTTGCCATGTACATTTTGATTTATTTAGACATATTTAGAAATTCAGTACCCTACTTTGACTTAGTCTAAAAAAATAGCTTTGATCATTTCGCCTCCCATTACTTTTCAAAGGGGACGATTCAAACCTGGGTGCCGAATTTGACTTAGTCTCAAAATGAAAGTCGACCTCCAAAGTCGACCTCCTCCAGCTAAAACTCAAATTTAGTTAATAGACCAAATCATATCACTGGAAAGCGCCATCCTTCATCTGGTAAGGCGGATTATCAATTTTTTAGATGCTCCACTCCAGGGTATCTCATACATTTGTAGAAGGAGACAGCATCATGACAGTTTTGGAAGACTTTACAAAATAATGTACTCTGTTTGTAAGAAGAAGAAATGTAAAATAATCTGATTTTCTCATGATCAGAAAGCAGGTTTGGAAAACTAAATGCCATTTTTTTTACACAGCCCTACTATTTGTTTGTACCTTTGCTGATGCTCCTTTATATGTCCAGTAATATCAATTTTTTTAACCTTGTTTTTTTAGTACTGTTTGATTTCTATGTATATAAATATGTTCTTTCCTACTATATACTATACATATACTATATACATGCATACATTTAAACATAATAAGCCTAGCCATCTACTTTCTTTTACATATATGATACAATATTTTTTCTGCATTTAACTGTATTTTCCTATATTTTTCGGAAGCACTCTAACAGGCTTTCTCTCTGCTGTTTATGACACATTTAGCACCAGGCTTAGTTTCTAATAGTTCCTTTTTATCTCTTTGCCTACTGCTGACTGGGGAAAGTGTAGGTTTGTCTCTGTATAATGGCTGTCATTACACCCTCCGCATCTTCTTCACAGTGCCAGCCTTTCAAATGAACAGCACATTAAGACTAGATAAGACTCAAAGAGCAGCTTAATATCAGGGTTCTCTGGGACGCTAATAAACGGTTCAAAATAGAACAGATGAAACCATAATAATATTTGTCTGCACTTTATAAGGTAGAATTTCTGAGAGAAGTGTGTCTAACTTTAAGGTCAGAGATGATCTCTGGTATTGATCACAACCATGATATAGAAAAAAAATGTTTATAGAAAAACAGTTATATTACAACTTGTATGTAATAGTGAAATCGATAGATGGGCATAATAGAAGTATGATTTATATTAGATGCCTCCAACTACAATCACTTATCTAAGATCATTGCTGATGTCTTTCCTCCTTGGCATTCACAACACACACCTGAATGCTCCTGACAGGCAAACTGCTAAAACTATGGATTTTTAGAGGTCACACTTGCTAATGATCAGTTAATCAAAGGCATTTGGTTAGCAGCACCTGTCTGCTACTTAGCCTTTATTTCCTATGGAAGCAGTATGGGTGTACTTGGTGTTTCACACATGGCTCCTCTATGTTGGCTTTTTTTTAAAAACAACAATGACATGGTGTAATATGTCCAGGGCCGGCCTTAAGTGTTCTGGCACACTGTGCGGGCCACCCCGTGGCACCCCTCCCACATGTATGTCTCCTCTTCCTCTTCTTGCCTGTCTCTATCCTCTCCCTACATGGATGTGTCTCCCCCTTCCCATGTCTGTCCCTTTCCTCTTCACTGACATGTCTGTCTCTCTCCAACTCCCCCATATCTGTTCTCTCCGATTTCCAATAGCCTGCATTATCACTAAGCATGGGGTGCACGAGCAGCACTTGCTTATGCTGCCCGCAGCTCCCATGAAGCAGATGCTGCTTCATGGGATGTTGATGTTGCTACCGGCAAACTTGAATTTATTTATTTTTTAAGTAGCTGGCGGTTGGGTGCCCCCTGGGGTGTTGCACCCTGTGCGATTGTACATGTCGCACACCTCCAAAGGCCGGCCCTGAATATGTCATGTGTTGTTGTTCATCTGAGGTTGTATTTACCTCAGACTTTATTTACCATGACTGTAAATAAATGTTGAGATCACAACATTTAATGTGGGATATTTGCAGATTTAGCATATGGAATTATGTAAATATGGCTTGAGAATGGTGGCAGTAAAACATTTGGAGTATGTATTCATTGTTGAAGAATTGAAGAGGCAGCTGAAGTTAATTATAGTGAAATGCATTTAGGTATGTTCTCATTGCATGAATGAATTGGACAGGAGAAAAATCAAAGCTTACACTGTCTTCCTTCTCTTAAGACACTGGTTTCAACCCAACAGAGGACCATCTTTATTATCAATGGGTAAGCTTCATTTAATACTACATTTACAATATAGTCTTAAAATTAATTATAGAAATACAGCAGCTATATTTAAATTTTTCACTATCGCACTTTTTTAACTTCTTCGCTAAAGACCAGACTGTTGTGGCCATGTTGTAAATTAAGGACTATTTTAACACTTTTGAGGTGCTTAGCTGTAATTTACCTCTTTCCCATTTGCAATACCCACACACATTATCTAGATTCTTTTAAGGAATGGTCAGCTTTCTTTAGATACCAATTTGTTTAATTATATGTTGTAATCTATTATTAAAAAAACAAAACTATGGTGAAAATGGCAAAAAAAACTTTCATGAAAGATCTTTTACTTATCTGCAACAGACATGGCTGAAGTACCATAGTACTGAGACACTGCCAGCATGCATACCACAATCGGAACTGCCATGATGATCCAGGACAATCAGCGGTCCTTAATACACATTTTACCATGATGGTTCTAGCACATAAGTGGGTGGGAAGAGGTTGCTGTTCTATTCATGAACATTCAAAAAGACCAATTCACACAGTTTACCCCTGGAAAATTATTAGTTATTTGCTGTATCCTATTTTCCTGCAATCTTTTCCACCGCACTCTCCTCCTGTTCCTTCCCTCTCTCTCCAACCTTACTCTTTTTAGTTTTTTTTTTTTTATTAATCTGTCCTTAAACTCATACTTAATGGGAAATTAACAAGGCGCCATTGTTAATATGTATTAACAATGGGACATCCCTGCTTCATACCATTTGTAATTGTGAACCAATTAGCACCTATACCAGGTCCAATTGTTCTTTTAGAGGGACCCACATAGAGAGTCATTATGGCATTGTATGGCGCTAAAAAGGCCAAAAGGCAGCACTGTGTTAGTTTGAAGACTGTCTGCCTGGGATAAAACTCAGTTGGTCTCTGTGGACCATATTAGGCAACCAGATTAGGGAACACCAATTAAGTAGCTCAGCCAAAATACTAGTGTTGATTTTAATATCTTAGTTTAGTAGAGAAAGAGGCCAGTAATTAACCATAGTTTCTTGATCTTTGCCTTGTTTTAAAGTCTGACCGAATTTTGCTCGAAGCATCTTCTCAGAGCAAGTAATCTTTTCTAAAATGGAATTAAAGGGTCCAACCATCTGGACAGATAGTTTTAGCTCAAATAATTTTTGTTTTTCTACTCTATCAAGTATGTATATAATGTATATAAATTTAAGTTTCTGTAGTGTACCAGGCAAGCTTCTGTTAATGGGTCCATACACAAGTTGCCAATGTTTCTATGTTTCCATCCATTTTGCTGCAGCACAAGGCCCCCATGACATCCCTGCAGATCAATCCTCCCATTCACTGCATGCTCTTATCTCTTAGACACATTGAAAAAGGTATACACAGACACAAACCCTACATAGATGTAGAACAGTGATGGCTAAACTTTGGAATATTACCTATCGTGGAATATATATTTCTCTAGATGCTTTGCAAGCTTTTGGATGAACAATAGGAAATTATATAGAGCAGTAGCTTGATGAGTAAGGCATGGATCTCTGACTGCTGACTGCAGCACAAGATAGATTGACCAGTCACTTGAGATGGATGTCTCACCTGATAGGCTGCAGGTAGTTAGGTAGTCACATGACTGGCACTGCTTCTCAGTACGTAGATGCTGAGTACACCATAGGCTGTGTGATTGCAAGAACAGTGGCACAGAAGGTAAAAATAAAAGTGAAAAAGGGAAGCTACCAGGTGCCCCTAAAAATACTTTTGAAGAATGAGATGCGGAGAAAAAAAGCCAACTATAAATTTCGGACAGATGGTGCTCTGTTTCTTTATTTCAAATATGTGCAGAAATTACATGTGCAGGTGGCAATACTACAAGCTTGAAATTGTTCATGCCATATGTCACTTAATCATTGTGATATCTGTGAAACTCCTTGTATAAAGCATCATAGTGAGGTGACTAATTAATCAACACTTGTGTCACGGATAGTTAGAAGCAGACCTATCCAAGTCATTATTTTGAAATGCATTAAACATTGTGTCAAAGATTTTCATTAAAACAATATAATGAAGTGAGTAATTATTAAAATACATTTAGAAAGTGAAAAAGTAATGAAATTAAAAACATTAACTTTATGGTAATTTTGAATAACGACATCATATAGAAAAGACATTTATTCTATGCAATGTGCCCTTCTGACAGTCTAGACCGTAGAGTAGACTGTCCCTTTTACCCTGCTTTTAAGAGGGGCATGTCCTAAAAAAAACGCAAATATATTTTATGTGCAAAACTATTTTTGCACTTTTCTCCTATTGCAATGTACTAAACATCTAACACTCAAATAGTACATATGAGCAAATTGTGAATAAAACGGGCATAATTGTAAATAAAAACAGGCAGTTTTGTGAATATTTTTCTACCTCTTTTGATAGGACGTGCTTAAAGCTGTTGTAATTTTCACAATCAAATAAGAATTATTTTTCACAAAATGTTCGCAAAACTCTTTAGCGTGCGCAAATATAATCACTATTTATTAGCGCAATTGGAAAAAAGCCTGCTAAATAAAAATAAACGGAAGAGGCACAAATCAGGGAAGAAAAAGTAGAATGTTACAGATAGTCGTAAATTGCTCCTTACTCATGTTTTACCTACTTTTTCCCCCACTGCACTTGTTTAGTACATGATCCCTTAAGATGGCAATGCTAAACACCAGACATGTGTGATGGATTTAAGGCTGTTTATTTGTAGTCCCTCTCCAGTGATGTGGATGCAGTCTTGATCGTCATATGATCAGTGCATTTTATCTCAGACAGGCCCTTTATCTGGCATATGTACAGTGGGACTTTTCTTCAGACTTGCCTGTTTTGCTATACAAGTAGAAATGCTCTTTGTGTAGCACTTCCAGGGATTCATACATAGGGATTCATACATTATTCATTTCCTGGTCACTTAAGTTTGTTTGAAACATTTATAGACATTTAGCAACTTTTTAAAAACTATTTGTTCCTCTGTATGCAGAGGATATACATATTTATAAAATAGTGAACATTCCTTTTGGAAAGATTAATATTTATGCAATCATCCATCCAATGTGATAGGCATCATTTTGTGTACCACTACATAGTAATAAAGTAATTTACCATAATAAAAAGATTCATTTCCATCAAGTTCAACCTTTCACACTTTTCTGTTGTTGCAGTTGATCCCCAAACAAGAATAAAGTAACATGCCTAATAATTACCTTTAATATACAGTGGATATAAAAAGTCTACACACCCCTGTTAAAATGTCAGGTTTCTGTGCTGTAAAAAAATGAGACAAAGATAAATCATTTCAGAACTTTTTCCACCTTTAATGTGACCTATAAACTGTACAACTCAATTGAAAAACAAACTGAAATCTTTTAGATAGAGGGAAGAAAAAATGTAAAAATAAAATAATGTGGTTGCATAAGTGTGCACACCCTCTTATAACTGGGGATGTAGCTGTGTTCAGAATTAAGCAATCACATTCCAAATCATGTTAAATAGGAGTCAGCATACACCTGCTATCATTTAAAGTGCCTCTGATTAACCCCAAATAAAGTTCAGCTGCTCTAGTTGGTCTTTCCTGAAATTTTCTTAGTCGCATCCCACAGCAAAAGCCATGCTTCCAAAGCATCAGAGGGATCTCATTGTTAAAAGGTATCAGTCAGGAGAAGGGTACAAAAGAATTTCCAAGGCATTAGAAATACCATGGAATATAGTGAAGAGTCATCATCAAGTGGAGAAAATATGGCACAACAGTGACATTACAAAGAACTGGAGCTCCCTCCAAAATTGATGAAAAGACGAGAAGAAAACTGGTTTAGGAGGCTACCAAGAGGCCTACAGCAACATTAAAGGAGCTGCAGGAATATCTGGCAAGTACTCGCTGTGTGGTACATGTGACAACAATCTCCCGTATTCTTCATATGTCTGGGCTATGGGGTAGAGTGGCAAGACGAATGCCCTTTCTTACGAAGAAAAACATCCAAGCCAGGCTACATTTTGCAAAAACACATCTGAAGTCTCACAAAAGCATGTGGGAAAAGGTGTTATGATCTGATGCGACCAAGGTTGAACTTTTTGGCCACAATTCCAAAAGATATGTTTGGAGAAAAAACAACACTGTACATCACCAAAAGAACACCATACCCACAGTGAAGCATGGTGGTGGCAGCATCATGCTTTGGGGCTGTTTTTCTTCAGCTGGAACTGGGGCTATAGTTAAGATAGAGGGAATTATGAACAGTTCCAAATACCAGTCAATATTGGCACAAAACCTTCAGGCTTCTGCTAGAAAGCTGAACATGAAGAGGAACTTCATCTTTCAGCATGACAACGACCCAAAGCATACATCCAAATCAACAAAGGAATGGCTTCACCAGAAGAATATTAAAGTTTTGGAATGGCCCAGCCAGAGCCCAGTCCTGAATCCAATTGAAAATATGTGGGGTGATCTGAAAAGGGCTGTGCACAGGAGATGCCCTCGCAATCTGACAGATTTGGAGTGTTTTTGCAAAGAAGAGTGTGCAAATCTTGCCAAGTCAAAATGTGCCATGCTGATAGACTCATACCCAAAAAGACTGAGTGCTGTAATAGAATCAAAAGGTGCTTCAACAAAGTATTAGTTTAAGGGTGTGCACACTTATGCGACCACATTATTTTATTTTTATATTTTTTCTTCCCTCTACCTAAAAGATTTCAGTTTGTTTTTCAATTGAGTTGTACAGTTTATAGGTCACATTAAAGGTGGAAAAAGTTTACTTTAATCAGTTACTTTGATCGGGTATAGTTCTCTTGGCATACGACAAATCCCCAGTATCAAACAGACTGCAAAACATTGAACATCTACTGAACAAATTTACACTGCTCTAGAGTGCAGTGACGGTGTTATTTATCACTCAGAGTTGCCAATCAGCCCCACAGATGTTCAGCTGCCCGACGGGTTGCCCAATAGATGTAAGAATGGCCTAATATCCACACAAAACGGGGGTGAGAACCTAAAAGAAAGGAATTACATAAACTGAGGGTGAATGTACAGCTTGTAGCAACTGGATGACCATCTACCAATGCACTTAACACCTTCCCCTGAAAAACCTGCCAAACTATTCTTGGTGGCCGTACCTTTACCTTTAGCTGTCGAGTATGGCCCCCAGACTTAACTGAAAAACCCTAGAGAATTGAAAATGGGTAAGGGGATAGCCTGATGAGTGAATTAATAGGGGGCCAGGGACTGGAGGTCTGAGTGGCATATAGGACCGAAGCAGGGCAACAGGGACCTCCTACTGCCTTGATCAATCATAAACCCTTTTCCTTCCTGATCTGTTTTGGACCTGCCAAGCCTGACGGACACCCCAGTTTCTGAAATAGTTATATCCTCCACCTGAAGGATTGTCCACTTAGCTGCACTAGGCAAAATTACTTATCCTATTCTAAATGCCCCAAAGAACATTAGCAAGAAGGACAGTCTGAAAAGGAGAGATTAATACTCAGAGAAGCATACAGAGGGAAGGGACTCAATCAATCCACTCAAAATAAGAAAGGATACGGGCTGTCTTCTTTCAGGGAGTTTACCTCTCTTACATCCCTTGATAATCTTCTTAAGGATAAAATTTTGATTTAAGTCACCCCAACCAAAGATTTTAAACATGAACGAGAGGGCCTAGAAGTTACGCTCTGCTGAAGAACCTGACACCCTTGCAGATCTCAAATTCGCCAAATATTCCAGTGTAACCCTCAACCTACCGTCATGTTCCCCAACTCCCCTGACCCTGTCCACCGTGGCCAACCATACCCTCCAGACCTGAAGGTATGTCAAGTCTGCGGAGCCAAGGAATGCTGGAGCAGGTTCAACAATACGGAGAAGCGAGGCTCCATAAGTGCTCCGGAAAAGCCAAGTCTGGGGGTGCTGCCTTGGGTGCTGCGGTCCAGAAGTGATACCACTGGAAATGAGACAACGCACCCTGGTATATGTTTCGCCTTTACCCAGATGTTAAACTCTAAACTTCTAAGGACTAGGTGGCTGTCATAACTTACCTCGCAGCAGATCCCCCGAGTATCCTCTCCTAATCGCGCACCCGGCTGTACCTGATTACACACAGCCGGGGACGCGCGTTTCTCCACTATCGGAGCTCAGGCGCGCCTCCGATGACGTCACACCCGAAGTCAGCGCGCGACTAGCGGGAACATTTAAAAGTGCTCCTCACAGTAATACCTGTGCTTGGTGATTCTCGTGTATTCCCTGAACTCCTGGCGTTTTCCTATACTTGATTACTTGTTGCCGATTTGGATTGTTCCCTGGATTATTCTGATCTTCTGGTTTCCCTACTCCTGGTCTGTTATCCGTTTTTCTGCTTTTCTGTGTATGACCCTGGACTGTTTAACGTTTTTGAAGATTGCTGATTCCCCTGATTCTGGACTGTCTACGTTTATGAAGTTTGCCGATTCCCCTGATCTCGGATTTGTACCCGACTATTCTATTTTCGCATACCCTGGTTTATCCTGCATAGCGGTCTCTCACTCCTCCTTATATCAGATATATCACATAATCACCAAGCCATCAATATGGAGGCCGCAGGATTAGCAGAAGCACTTACTGCTCTAACTCAACAACTGGCGACTATGACTCAATCCATCCAAGAGTTACAAGCCGGACAGACCCAATTACAGCAACAAGTGCAACATCTGCAAACTGCTCGTGCTAATGCACCTGAACCTGCCGCTGCATTCCCGGTACCTCCCCCAGCCCCAGTATTACTGGACGGGGCCACTGCATCAGAACCCCAAGTGGTACTCCCTGATAAATTTACAGGTGACAGAAAGAAATATCGCACTTTTATTACTTCCTGCCAGATCCTCTTTGCTCTACGACCACGTACATATGCTTCAGACTACGTACGTATCCACACCGTTATATCCCTACTTACAGAAGAACCCCAGTTATGGGCTCATCATCTGTTACATACTAATAGCCCATTATTGGAATCTTGGCCTTCATTTCGACAAGCACTGGACTCCTTATATGAAGACCCTTTCCGAGTTGCATCTGCCACCAACACCCTTCGTACCCTTAGACAAGACCAGTGGAGGAATATATAACGGAATTCCGTAGGATAGCACTGGAGACTACGTGGAACGAATCGGCCTTGCTGGACCAATTTCGCCTAGGGTTATCAGACTCATTAAAAGATGAACTAGCTCGAGTTGGTATTCCCGCTGCCCTGGATGATCTCACCAGACTGGTGACACAGATTGATAGAAGATTAAGAGAGAGAAGAGCGGAAAGGAGCACTTCACCTCAAACTCATGTTCCTGTGTACAATTACCCTCACTCAGAAAACAACACTACGGTCCCCACCTCCACAGAGGAACCAATGCAAATTGGACTAGTGCGGGGTCCCCTTACTCAGGAAGAGAAGAATAGAAGGAGGAGTCTTAATTTATGCCTATATTGTGGTAAACCTGGACACATGTATAAAGAGTGTCGTTCCCGACGACCACGCATGGACGGTAAGACTTCCTCCACCTTTTTTGAACCCAATACCATATTCCCTTCTTCTAGTTCACACCACTTATCCATCCCTCTCTCCATACAGGGAACTAAAGGATCCATCTCTCTGACCGCAATGATTGACTCAGGAGCCAGCGGATGTTTTTTGGATACAAAATTGGCCAAAACTATGGACATTCCTACTCGGTTAAAATCCGCCCCAATGCATATCCAACTTGTTGATGGCAGTTCCCTAAAGACCGGACCCATCACACATGAGACCCCACCAATCATTGTCACCATCGGCGAGGGGCATCAAGAGACACTACAATTTAATATTGTACCAGCCCCCGTCTTCTCTATTATACTGGGACTCCCTTGGTTACGCAAACACAATCCTGTGATCAACTGGGAGACCGGCACCCTGTCTTTTACCTCTCCCCAATGTGTGAACCACTGTCTCACATCATCATCAGTATGCCTCACCTCTGATTCAAGCACGATAATCAAGGTCCCTGATCCCTATCGGGATTTCCATGATGTATTTGAAAAGAAGAAGGCTGATACACTTCCACCTCACAGGCTTTATGATTGCCCTATTGACCTGCTCCCAGGGGCTCCTATACCTTTTGGAAGAATATACCCATTGGCTGAACCTGAACTAAAGGTTCTGAAAGAGTATATTGAAGAAAACCTAACCAAAGGATTTATACAACCTTCCACATCACCAGCAGGTGCGGGGATATTCTTTGTTAAAAAGAAGGATGGAGGATTAAGACCCTGTATCGACTACAGAGAATTGAACAACATCACTACTAAGAATCTTTATCCATTACCCTTGATCTCAGAATTATTGGATCATCTACGTACAGCCAGTATATTTACTAAAATTGACCTCCGAGGAGCCTATAATCTTGTTAGAATTCGGAAAGGAGATGAATGGAAGACGGCCTTCAGATCCCGCTATGGACACTTTGAATACAAGGTAATGCCTTTTGGGTTATGCAACGCCCCAGCCACGTTCCAACATTTTGTAAACGATATTTTCCGCGATGTTTTGGATCAGTTTGTAATCATTTACCTCGATGACATCTTGATATATTCTCCTTCCTTAACGTTACAACGTGAACACTTCAAAACCGTCCTTACTCGTCTAAGACAACACCAGTTGTACGCCAAGTTGGAGAAATGTGTGTTTGAGACACAATCCGTGGAATTCTTGGGATTCATTTTATCTCCTTGTAATATCCAAATGGACCCCAAGAAAGTGGATGCAATCCTACGTTGGCCTACACCCACAGATAAGAAAGACATACAACGGTTCATAGGATTCGCAAACTTTTACAGAAAGTTTATCCGTAACTTCTCTAAAGTGATCCAACCCATTTCCTCCCTAACCTCTAAAGACAAAGCATTCGTCTGGACAACTGCAGCTCAACATGCATTTGACTTACTAAAGACTCGATTTACCACGGCCCCGATATTGATTCTCCCTGAACCTTCCAATTCATTTACCCTGGAGGTGGATGCCTCAGACACGGCTGTAGGAGCAATATTGTCACAACGACACCTGAAGGACGAACAATTGCATCCGGTGGCCTTCTTCTCTCGAACCCTATCCTCGGCAGAAAGAAACTACGATGTGGGTGAACGTGAGTTGTTGGCAATCAAGCTGGCCTTAGAAGAATGGAGACACCTATTAGAAGGGGCTAAGTATCCAGTGACTGTCTTCACGGATCATAAAAACTTGGAATACTTATGTAAGGCTAAAAGACTACAACCAAGACAGGCTAGATGGGCATTATTTTTTACACGATTCCAGTTACATATAACCTATCGACCAGGTTCCCGCAACCTCAAGGCCGATGCACTCTCTCGTATGGCAGAAAAAGAAGACCAATCTCTCAACACCCCGGATAATATTCTACCTGCTGGAAACTTTTTGGCTGTCACACAAACCATTTGGGAGAACATACGGACACATTCTTCTCCCTCCTGTCTACCAAACCAATATCCCGTAACCCCAAGTCAAGGTCTTTTTTATTATAACAATAGAGTTTTTGTTCCACCTGAAGCACGCTTACAGGTTCTCTAGTTCTATCACGACTCTCCAGCAGCCGGCCACGGGGGGGTACAGCAAACCAAAGACCTCATCTCACGCATGTTCTGGTGGCCTAAACTACAGGATGAGGTATATCGATTTGTCAAATCCTGTGCCGTCTGTGCCCGAGCAAAAGAAGATCACCGCAAACCATCAGGTCTTCTTCAACCTCTACCAGTACCTACCAACCCTTGGACAGATATATCCATGGATTTCATCACAGACTTACCAAGCTCCGGACATCATACTACCTTAATGATTGTTGTAGATCGATTCTCTAAAATGGCCCATTTCATACCACATACCAATCTTCCTTCTGCCAAAGAGACCGCCGAACTTTTTATACGAGAGATCTTCCGTCTGCATGGACTTCCTGAAAATATAGTTTCCGATCGAGGTTCTCAATTCACATCTCGATTTTGGAGATCTTTTTGTACAGAATTACATATACAGCGTGCTCTCTCCACAGCTTTTCACCCCCAGAGCAATGGTCAAACAGAACGTACCAACCAGACCTTAGAGCAATACCTACGCTGTTTCACGACCTATCTCCAGGATGATTGGTTCAGATATTTACCCTTGGCGGAGTTTGCTTACAACAATCACACCCATAGTTCTATTAAGATGTCACCTTTCTTTGTCAACTATGGGTTTCATCCGTCTATGCTCCCGGGAGCCCCTATTCCCAGTGTTGTTCCATCAGTCACGACCCATGTCAAAGACCTCACACATACTTACTCCCTACTTCGAAACACCCTAACTCAGTCACAACTACGATACAAAACGTTTGCGGATCGTCATAGACTTATTGCACCATCTTACAAAGTGGGTGACAAGGTCTGGCTATCAACTAAACACTTGAAATTGACATGTCCTACCAAAAAGTTGGGTCCAAGATTCATAGGTCCTTTCGTAATTACACAAGTAATATCACCATCTGCCATGAAACTCGACCTACCCTCTTCTATGAGGATACATCCCGTGTTCCATGTGTCCCTACTCAAATTCTGGATAGAAAATACCTTTCCTGGTAGACTCGTGTCACCCCCTAAACCTATAGTTATAGATGGCGTGGAGGAATATGAGGTGGAACAGATCCTGGATTCCAGGTTGTATCGTGGACAGTTACAATATCTTGTTCATTGGAAAGGGTATGGTGCTGAAGACAGATCCTGGGAACCAGCTAGAATGATTCACGCTGATACTTTGATTCACGACTTTCATGAACTCCATCCCGATCGACCAGGTCATTGGCGAGCCCGGAGGTCTCGTCCTCGGAGGGGGAACTGTCATAACTTACCTCGCAGCAGATCCCCAGAGTATCCTCTCCTAATCGCGCACCCGGCTGTACCTGATTACACACAGCCGGGGACGCGCGTTTCTCCACTATCGGAGCTCAGGCGCGCCTCCGATGACGTCACACCCGACGTCAGCGCGCGACTAGCGGGAACATTTAAAAGTGCTCCTCACAGTAATACCTGTGCTTGGTGATTCTCGTGTATTCCCTGAACTCCTGGCGTTTTCCTATACTTGATTACTTGTTGCCGATTTGGATTGTTCCCTGGATTATTCTGATCTTCTGGTTTCCCTACTCCTGGTCTGTTATCCGTTTTGCTGCTTTTCTGTGTATGACCCAGGACTGTTTAACGTTTTTGAAGATTGCTGATTCCCCTGATTCTGGACTGTCTACGTTTATGAAGTTTGCCGATTCCCCTGATCTCGGATTTGTACCCGACTATTCTATTTTCGCATACCCTGGTTTATCCTGCATAGCGGTCTCTCACTCCTCCTTATATCAGATATATCACAGTGGCACAACAGAGACAAAACTGGGAGAGAACTGGACAAGGAGCGGTTAATGACCTGAACCACACTCTGATTGTCCGTTCAAAAAAACAATGCGTCTGTTTGACAACTGGGAGCCCCATAGCTCCACTGCTGCTACTATCGGGAACAGCTCCAGGAATGTGAAGTTGCGGAGCAGGTCAGAACCTGACCACTCTGAGGGCCATCTCTGCGCGCACCATTGACCTGAAAAATAAGCTCCCATGCCAATTGATGCGTCAGTGTAAAGCTCCAGCTCTTCATTAAATATGTCCTCCAACTGCCAACACGTGTAGCCATTATACTGTGACGTTTCTGACTGTACCAGTGACCCTCACAAAATGGTGTGGCTGTTTTACCCCCACTGTTGTTAAGGATAGACGACAGCAAAAAGCCCTGCCCATCAGAAGAACCTGACAAGCAAAAACCAAGTGACCCAACAAGGACTGAACCACCCTCAACTGCACCTTCCTGGACCCTTTAACCCTAGCCACCAATGCCCCCAAAGCTCCCAGCATCTCTGGAGGGAGACAAAACACCATTGCATCAGTGTCAGTTTTGATGCCAAAATATGATAACACCGTTCAAGGGCCCTCCATCTTCTCTGCTGCACTGGGAACCCCAAAATGTTTTGTAACCACCCGGAAACAATTCAGTAGGTGACAGCATACCGAGGAATCCTTAGGACCCACAAAAAGGAAATCATCCAGGTAATGTAGCAAGGTGTCCTGATCGGCCACACTGCCCACTACCCACTCCAAAAATTATGCAAAAACTTCAAAGTAAAAACATGATATGGAACAACCCATCGGGAGGCACATATAGAAATAAAAACTGCCCCGGAAAAAACAACCCAGCAAATGGAAACAGTCAGGATGAATTGGCAGCAGTCGAAAGGCTGATTTGATGTCATACTTAGCCAACAAGCAATGCTGAACCACCTGCCAGATGAGCTACAAAGCGTTGTCAAGAGATAACCTCATCTCTGGGTTTTGGACCACTTGCCCTGACCTTTCGGAAAAAACGGAGGGCAGGGTGAGCTCCCCCACAGTGTGAACATTCATGCCGGAACTGACAGGAGCTGAGCCATCTGCAATGACTCTCATTGTACATCCAACAGAGACCCCTCCTAGGTCCGGCCGGTGCCCCAAGTTGTGCTTCCCTTTTTAAGGCCTCTTGCACTTCAGAGCGCTTGGGTCTGTCCAGCGTCTCCTTGTCAGGGGAACAAAAGTCAAAACATCAACAAACTCACCCTTGTAAATCTTTTCCCGAATCTCTCTCTGAGAACTAATGAACTGTGACTGCAAATTGTGACTGTAAGCTGCTCCCTCTAGAAGTTCAAAGGTAAGATCCTCCCTACACCATCTTTTATACTCCACAACATTGTATCAATCCTTTAGCAGCAAATTAATTCAAACTTAACAAACTGACTGAACCTGGACTAGGTAGCAGTCATGACCCCCTTCCCTATTGGTCCATGGGGGGTCCCTTTCCACAAAACATTCAACAAATACATTTTGTGCTGATATTAATGCCACTGGGACTTTGGAACTCTTCAGCTATGGATTCAGCAGAGCATTGGTGACTTTTATGCCCCATGCACCTCAGCATTTGGTGAACCTGCACTGTGAATTTACGTGATCTTCTGCTTTGTGGCTGAGTTGCTGCTGTTCCTAAACGTTCCAATAATTCCCCTTTCAGTTGACAGTGGAATTTCTAGCTGGGATGAAATTTTGTGAACAGCCCTATTGCAAATCCTATCACAGTATCACGCTTGAATTCGCTGAGCTCTTCAGAATGTCCCACTTTTTCCCAAATGCAGACTGCATGGCAATGTGCTTTTATACACCTGTGGAAAGGGGTCTTATTGAAACACCTGAATTTAATAATTAACAGCTGTGTTCCAATACATTTTCCCATATCATGTATAATTCATTGTCATTCATATAAACAGAAGGAAGATCTGTCTATTGTATTTCCAAGGACCAAATCACTGGACACAGTACAAATGAACTCTGATAATGTGTGCTAACTGGAAGTTAAATATTTATTTTATAAAACTTTGGAATAATGGCTATTTATTTTAATATTTCACAAAGCTGGCATGTAATGTGTATTTTAGATGTCGAATGAGCTTCTAGTGTTCTGTCTTTCAAACAAAAAACATTTACTTTGCTTTTTTTGGATGTGCATGCTAGAGGTGAATATTTCCATAGTTATTAAATATGCCCCTAAACACTGTGTTGCTAGCTATTGTGACTTCTGTGAATTGCACCTACATGCATCATTTGTAGTACCCCTCTATTATTTTACAGGTTCACTCTGCTCTAAAGACTTTAAGCTAGTAATTGACTGCAATATTGAGAGAGAAGGTTAGGTAACGGCGCAAAATATTAGAAATATAAAATCAGAAATTGGTTCATTTATAATGTTACTCTTGTTTGTACACTGTATGTTTTTAGTTTGTTTTGCTAGTTTATTTTTTATTATTGTTTTATTTTGCATAAATTTGCTGAATATAGGATTAAGAAAAGTATTTTATGGTTTGACTGTTACTGCTACTTGAAAGGCTCTTTATTACATACTAAAGTATACAGGGCCACCTAAAGACCGTATTGGGCCCTGGGCAAAGTCTTTAGCAGTGGGGCCCCCTTCAACCCAGTTTTTCTAAAATCGCATTGTAAAAAACAGTATGTAAATGTAAACATTTTAATATTATATGAAACTATATGTATATGTAATAAAAACATTATTGAAAAATGTCTTGTTTTTATTCCCTTTTTCTGCACCCACATTGCACCTAAAGGACTTAACACAGCGTCATCCAGTACCCACAGCACTTGCCATGTACCTATATTGCACCCACAGCACTTGGCTTGCACTCATATTGCATCCACACAATTTGGCATGCCACAGTGTCAATTTGCCCCACAGAACATACCACAGTGTCACTTTGCCCAACAGAGCTGCCCCTACAACTGCTTTTCCTATGTTTGAGACCCTACCATATTTACAAACAGAATATTTATTAAGCTTATTTATTCACAACCACGGCATAGAAGTTATCCCTTCAGGAAGTCAAACAGTGGGATTTGGCGTCTTTTCAAATTGCTAAGCAGTAGAGACATGCATAGTGGATGGTTCATCAAGTCACATTCATTAAGAGTGGTTGAAGTGTAGCTTATTTGAAACTGCAGTCCATTGGCCCAGTTCTAATTCTTGTTTTCTCCATTGTCAAAACTTTGTATGGCATCATGTTTTAGGAAGGATGATAAATTGTTGTCAATATTTCTTTACAAAGCGTAACAAAGTTTTAAGTATTGCCTTGATTAAAAACTGTCTGCGCTTCTCACCCTAATAAAGTTTAAAGTTGGCAACAAATATATGAATATAAAATAAATGAGAGCTTTGGGTTATATGAATTGGCCAAAGCATAATTAAGCTCACCCGCCATGTCAAGGCACACTCTCAATAGGGTGAGAACCTACTCTCACCTCCTATCTAGCTGGCACACAAAGCAGTTTATACTGCTACCAAAACCTTTTTAATGTGTTGGAAGAGGTGCAATTAAACCTCCTCCCAATTAACCCCTTGACAGCAAGCTACAACCAGATATTAAAAACTAAGCTGTTCATGTGAGAACAAAGAACAAAGCACAGATCAGCCCTTGTAGCCAAATTGCAGAGAAATTGCAGAGAAATTAGAAATTCAGCTACTCAATATGGCCGATTCTACCTATTTCGGGTCTATCTTCAGCCATAATTGGTTCGGGGAACATTGCCTGGGGAATCAGAAAGGGCTTAAAGCCCCCAAAATGGCCATACATTTTGCTACAATAGCCAAATTCCCGGCATTTCAATTTATAGCTGGCAAATTGAACTTAAAAATTAAGAACCTGTGCACCTAAAACTAAAGTTATTACTGATTAACTATCTCTGGGTCCCTATTCCTCTCGTTAGCTCTTTTAATGTCAGCTGGCAAGCTTTTTATATGTGTTTTATGTGTGTATATATGTATATTTGGTCTTTTGTCCAGGAATATTTTTGGTAGGAATATGTGCCATTCTAACAAATGTGAAATTGAACAATGTATATGTCTTGTATATTTGTTTTAATGTTTCCGTCTTTTTCTATATGAATAAATTTAATAAACAATAATGAAAAAAATTTAAAAATGTACATCCTTGATGGTAGTAAAAAAAAAAAGAAGAATACGTTAAACACTATTGTAAATAAAATAACAATGAACAATATATTAATGTTATATACTATTAGAATATAGATATAACATTAATATAAACATTTTGTATTTCATTGTTTGAATGTTTATTTACTTTATTTTAATATTTTTCTGTATTTTATTAATATTTTAACTTATTTTTACTTTATAATATCTTTTATTGATTTTTATTTTATTTTGGCCCATTTCTGGAGGAATTTAGCTAATTTTGCCAATGTCCTCCCTTCTATTACCTTGTATGGGAGGACTTTAGTTATTTCCACTATAGGCGAAGTTCTCCCAAAATTGCACCAAAATGAGGCAAAATCCTCTGCAGCTCAGCTGTTGAAATGTTAGCACAAAAAGTGTCCAGCATGGATGATTTCCGTACCAATTCAAGATCACTTCAGTGTTTCCTGAGTTGGCCAAAATAAAGAGCCATCCAGATCACCAAATCAATCCAGTTTGGGTCACATTTAGAAGCTCAAATTTTCTTTATTCTTGTTGTAGACAAATTACAAAAACAATTCAGTGAAGGAATAGAGTTACAAAAGTCTCCATATCGAGCAAGTCTAGAAGCAAATTGACTGACGTACTGTTGTAAGTTTTAACAGTACAACAGTACATCAGGGTCACACCTGACAATCGGTCAGTTGTGATCTTTGAATCCATACATTCTTTAGGAAAACAAAAAGACTGTGGATCACAATACGCAAAAATACTGAATGCCCATTTTTAACATACAATGCACTTGAGCAGCCTTGGAAAGCCACTCTGTGAGAAAGCCTAATAGTAGACAGCAGTAATAATATGACTGAAAGAACACAAACGGCTTGCTCATCATGCCATTAAATAGTGACCAGTGCAGAATTTACCGCAAGGCATTCTAGGCAGATGCCTAGGGCACCAAATTTCTAGGGGCAGTGAAAAAAGTGCCCCCCAACACTGACCAGTGCACCTCCACCAACCCCAGCAATACAACCCAGATCGTGATGCCTCCAGTGCCGCGATCAGGCTGCCAGTGCTTTTTTTCTTAGGGGGCGGGGTGATGACAGGTCACGTGACCCGGCGCTCTGACATCAGACACGTACCGGGTCACGCGACCTATCTACACTCACCCCAAGGAGATGAGTAGGACACCATGCTGCCTGCCACTAGCCACCAGGGATCAGGGTAAGTCCTCGGGGGAAGAGGCATGTAATTGGGGTGATGGAGGGGTGTCACTGGGGTGATGAAGGCATGTAATGGGGGTGAAGCAGGCATATAATGGGGTGATGGTGCATGTAATGGGGTGATGGGGCATAAAATGGGGGTAATGGAGACATAATGGGGGTGATATGGCATGTAATGGGGTGATGAAGGAATATAATGGGGGTGATGGAGGCATGTAATGGGGTGATGGGCCATGTAATGGGGTGATTGAGGTACATAATGGGGGGATGGAGGCACATAATGGGAGGATGGAGGCATATAATGGAGGTGGTGAGGGTCGTGTGATGGGGTCATGTTGATTATGGAGCAAGTCATGCGTGTGCAGCCTGTGTAGGGGGGGTGCCCAAATTTTGTCTGCTAAAAAACAATAATATTTTTTAAAGAACAGGTCACAGTTGGAGCACTAATGGGGCCATAGGGGGGAACAACTTTAACAAAAGTTGTCCACACACTAACAGATAATGCAAATATTTACAAATAATTATACAGTTATAGAAACAATTAGTTTCACAGATGTACAAAAAATTTTAGGACAAAGTTAGGGATAGGATAGTCATTCTGCAGGAGGAAATTAACCAGAAGTCTATTCTTGTCCTGCTGAACTAAAATGTAACAGTTTGAACTGGATGTATATATCTATGAAACTTCTAGCATTAATGTTTATATTAATTTTGCATCAATCTGGTGCCGCCTATGTCAAATTACAGAACCCAGCTATGAATGACACCATTACCCAACCATAAAAGCTCAGTTATTTTTATTCTTCCTTCCATAGTCATTATTATCCCCTTCTGGTGGCCTTTTGTTTGGCTAACCAGAGTGGTATATCACCAAGACTCATACTTGTTCATGGCGCTGAGCGGTGATGTGATGTGGGAGGGCAAAGTGTGAACTGTGCCAAACTTCAAAAATTCAGGAGGCCAGCTGATATTTACCCATTGTGGTTCCTGGTTATTTTGGTTCCAGTATTCTGTGATTCCTGTATACCAGTCCCTGCATGTCTGATAACCATCTCCCTGTATCAGTTCCTCCTAGTCTGCTAACCATGTCTGTGCCTCTGATCCTGGGTTCCTTGATTATTCATCTGGATGCTCCTTTGGCACCTTGTACCCTCATCAGTCTATTTATCATTCAGTTAAGTGCTATACCTGTTCTACATTGCCACAAGAAGTTATTTGTTGCTGTTAATCTATATGGTTTGTGCTATAGTCTATCTGCTGCTATCTTCTATTAAGTGTAAGCTCTGCTGTATACTGGATTTCAGTGATTTTCTGCTATTATCCTCTATGGAGTGCAAGCTCTACGATAGTCTGTGTTTTATTTCATATCTGCTCCAACATTCTGGGATTTATAAGTTTCATTACAGTCTGTGTTTTTATTTTATATCTAATGCCATGTTTGGAAGACTTACTGCAAAACAGTTCTTGCTTACGGTCACCTTCTTTGAAGTTCAAGTTCTGCTACTGCCTATATATTTATATCAACCTGCAACTATCGTGTGTCAACAGTTAACTCTGCATTATCACCTGCTATCTGATTCTACCTACTGTAACATTTATACTTGATGTCTTTTGTCTTAAATAACTATTATCATGTATATAAAATGTTCCATACTCTAATCTGATTTTGGTAAAATACTTTGGCACTCAGGTTTTCCTATAGTGTTATACAGTCCTATAACTCCCTGATACCACTAAGGATCCCCCAGGTCCTGGCCCAGAAGAACTGCTGGGCTCAACTATAGACCAACTCCTCAACTTGTGTTCCTTCTAAGTGCTACTCGGTCATCCCCAACCTTGACCCCTGGAGCATGATTTTGGACTAGCTATTTGGATTTTCCTTTGGTACCATATCTTTGGATTATGTTGCATTGACCTACATGTCCATCTTGGGTTCCATATCAACAGATCCACAGAAGAAAAACTAATTTGTTATAATCAACAAATAATTCATTTTTGGATTATATGTTTAATACCTTATCAATGTTATCTAAGACAGTGACATCTTTTATAGTACAGGTTGAGTATCTCTTATCTAGAAATCCAGGATCCAAAATGATCTGTTATCCAGACATTTTTTAGAATTTTGCCACAAATTGCAAATTACACACATGCAATATGTGGAAAACAGGCACCTGTAGTTATATATCGAAACTAGTTGTATAGGTATAAGGTGCTGAAAACACTAGTGTTAACCCCAGAACACGTATAAAACATAAAAGTGAAAGAAAGTGTTGCGCAAATATACTTATCTTATGAGACTCATCTCTTACCCTACTTATCTTATGAGACTTGACAAAAAGGTGTATCAAATATATGCAAAAAAAGAAAATACAGCAAAACATGTTTAAAAAAGTGGAAAAATGTTAAAAGCCCCCCTTATAGGTCAACTCACATGGGTCAGAGCCCAAATACCGGCTCTGGTTTATATATGAATGATGGGACTAAAATCCCCACAATCCAATCGTGCATAGCGTAGAAAAGCAATATAACAAATTTATTGGCCCCAATCCATAAGGTTTACTTTAAAAACAATGGTAAAAGTATGTAAAAGCATAAACTTGCATAGTTCAGATTCAGTGCGCCATTCGATACTCCGGGAAAAAAAAGAGACAGAGTCATGTTTGTATGCATGTAGGCAGATCCGTCCACTTGCTTCCAGGTACACCTCCCTCTGACATCAGATGCACGATGCGTTGAGTGAAGAAGCATGTCGAGATTAAAGGTGTGGTGCATATGATGTCAGAAGGAGGCGTACCCAGATGCAAGTGGACAGAGGTGTTTATAGAGCCAACATTGATCCACTTTTCTACACATGATTTGCTGTATTTTCTTTTTTTTTCCAAATATTTGATACAACTTTTTGTCAAGTCTCATCAGAGCTAAGTATATTTGAGCAATACTTTCTTTCACTTTCAGATTCCCCCATGGCAGGTTCCCAACGATGCCTCATAGCATGAAAGGTGATCAATTTGCTCTATACCGTATTTGCATTGATACTCCTGTATTTCATGAGTGCTGGGAGACTTTGATATGTCTTATTGGTGAAAATGATCCGTTATCCAAAATGATCCGTTATCCAAGATACTTCTGGTCCCAGGCATTTTGGATAAGGGATACTCAACCTGTAGTTATTTTTGAACATAAAGAAACAATTCATTTTGTATTAAGTGTATGCTGTTACACAAATGTCCCCCTCTATGGGCATGCTCTACAACATTTTTACTGCCCTGCTCATTGCCTGTTTATATTAGCAGGTTCTTTCACTGAACCTATGACAGATGAGGAAAAATAAGACAAGTGATGTGTGAAGAGTCTATTTGTAAAGCACTTCACAGATCCCTGAGCGGCAGTGAGGCAGATTATGGCCTGCCTTACTAATCACAGCAAGAAAAAGGGGGAGACTTTACTGGTGCTTTAATCATTATTTCAGCATTTCTCTTGTATTTAGTGGAATACTGTTAGATTTTTCATTTCATTCTTAATTTCACAGTCATTCTTTTTGCAACCTTTGCCATGTTTCAATGCAAAGGTGCTGAAAATATTATTTCCTCAAAATGTGTCAGTTGCTTCACTGTGCAATTATTATACAATCTAATATATATATATATATATATATATATATATATATATATATATATATATATTTCCCTTTTCTCTTAATAAAATTGCCTTAACCTAACACCCTTTTCCAAATACATATTTTGGGTTCCCACCAAATGAATCTGAATTACAAATTGGTAGATACATGCAACAAACACTTCTTATTTCTCTTTACATGATTTGCCTTTTGTTACTGATTTTGTATATATGTAAAAAAAAAAAAAAAAAAGCTAATATTGTTCATAAAAAAGTATAACTGTATTTCATAGTATATTGTCATAACACATGAAAATATTTGACAATAATTTAACTGGTGTGAATGTTTATAATTATAATTTTTTTATGTTATTGTCATTAGAATAAGCAGTGCCTTTAAAGCATTACTTTCATTCCACTTATATTTTTTCTACTGTTGTCCAGTACTCAAAGGAGAATTTTTATTGTCTTTGTTTTTGCTTTTAGTTTTTGAAGAATTTACCACACCAGATGACTTCCTATTTGTGCCTTAGACTGCAGCAGCTGATTGTTTAATTGTGTACCATTAAAAATCACTTACTGGGGGGGTGGGGGGGGTTCAGAAGGAAAGAAAAGTTGTACATTAGAAGTAAAAGTACCCACTTGTAAGTCAAATAGTTCTCACCATCAAGGTGAAAGGTTTTGGAGAGACCTTGCCTCAGACTGATCAAGTTCCCTATTCTTTCGCCTTTTCTCTTTGCTTTGTCCAACCTCTGCAGGTCGCTCATTTTTAATTGATATTTCATGAATAATTCAATTGCAAACTGTATTTTTTAAAGATGACTGGGGTTCCCATTCTTTTTTGAAGTCTGACAAACCTATGCAGCCATTAAATATGGTATGAAGGGGGTCTCATTAAATTAGCTGGAGAGAAAACTAGAAACAGAGATGAAATGACAATACACTTTAGATTTTTAGTTGTTCAGGCGTCTAAGCGATTTGTTTATTTTAATCCATAGTGTTTTCTTCCATAGCACATTCATACGTATGGCTTGATTTTATTGTGTTTGTCTCTAGAGGCATTAATAATAGTGCATTATTATATTATCGATTAAACCTTTGTTTAATCTGACATCCGGGTATTGCAGATTTGCCATTCAAGTCTTTTTATGTTACACATTTCATAAAACTGGATGCTAGTTAGCATATTGTTATGTTTAACAGCTCGGAAAATCTAGGTTATATTTAAATATCCATACTGCACTTTAATCCTTATAACACCCCATAAACTACCTGAGCAATGTACAGCATTTTAAGCATCAGTGGGGTACCTTGAACAGAAAGAGAGGTGATTTTAACTCCTTCAGAATGACCAACAGTCTACCCCCCAAATAGAATCTGTCAGCAAAACACGAAGATATGTTTAATTGAAAGATTGCATGCAATGCAGACATTTTAAAAATAAATAATTTAATGAAAGAATTCAAATATTGCATATTAGGGGGTGGACATGTTCATTGTAATCTTGTATAAGGAAGATCTAACCCAATATTCTACACAAAAGTAGAAAATAAAATACAGAGCAAAAATAAAAATTACCACTGAGAATAATCTAATTAATAAGAATATATATATATACATATGCATCAACCCAATTGTCTGGACAATGTAAAAATTAAAATAAAAACGTTCATGACCAGGACTTCTGAGACGAAGTGGATTTATTATCCCAAAGGCAATGTTTCAACCCCTAAAAGAAAAATTAATAAATCTGTGTAATTTCCTTAAATAAGTGCTCCAGACCAAATATCAATACCAATCCTCACACTGGTTCTTAAGTAGTTGTCATTCTGGAAACTATAGGAAATAGAGAAAAAAATCAAACATAGATAGCACTTCAAGGAAAGACAATTTTTATTGTACAGAATTAATTTCTCAGACACGTGTTTAGAATACAAAATAGATAGAATTTATTTAGTTTCTCTTGTACACAACATCACGACACATCATAAAAAACATTCATAAAACATCCACATGTACATATTATCAAAGCACAATAACAGAAATATTTATGTTACGTACACATGATAATGATAAATATCAAGTTCAGCTTGAGTCAGGATACAGTATTAAATAGACCTAACTCAATTGCTCCGAAAAGATTTCATTAATGTAAAGAGGATACACTGCCTCCAAAAAGACATATTTACATTTATCAAAATGATGGGCCCCAGATGGGAATCACAGATCTATGTGCTCAAAACATGTAGGTTTTATTATGGAACATGCCAGTTCCCTTGTGGCACTATAATAAAAAGATGGCTCAAGTCAATTTATATTCCTTTATTAAAGCATCTCTCTGTAAACCATCTTTCAGTCAAACATATTCTGCCAATAGTTGGCCTTTAAAGACAGTAGTATTATGCTGGTAAAGACTGCTGTCTACATATATTCTGTTAAGCCAAAACCATTGCTAGGAAATACTTTAGTTTTATATTTTACAACATAACGTTTTTCAGACTTAAACATTAAGACTATACACCGATCAGCCATAACAATTTGACCACCAACAGGTGACAGGCGAAGCATTGCTGCAGACCATGTACATCCTTTCATGTGAAACGGTATTCCCTGGTGGCATTGGCCTCTTAAAGCAGGATAATGCACCCTGTATTAAAGCAAAATATGGTCGAGGAATGGTTTGAGGAACACAACAACAAGTTCAAGGTGTTGACTTGGCCTCCAGATCTCCAATCAAGCATCTGTGGAATGTGCTGGACAAACAAGTCCGATCCATGGAGTCCCCACCTCACAACTTACAGGACTTCAATTTTGACTGATCATCAGAATACATTTTAGGGCATCTCAATGTATGTCTCATTATATTTGGTTTTTATTTGATTTATGGAAAGTAACTCCTTTTCATATTTCATGTTAAATGTACATAATATACATTCATGGTTAAATTATGGGTCTGCCCACTAAACAAATTAACTGTAGTGAATTGACATGTGAGCTGTAAGAATATGGCATAAACAGTTGAACTGAACAAGTTCTCCAACTTTTCTATCTTGCAGTTCAATTTTCAGGTTACTATTTAGCGAAGAGACTCCCATGTGTAGCATGAGCCATTTCTTTAATATGAACATATGGGGGTAATCAATCAAGTGAATACTAGTAACCCATAGGTGCAGATTAGGCAAACTATGCAAGGTCTGCAGGTTTAACAAGATTAAAATTAATTAACAATAGAAAATTCACAATAAATGGAAACAAACTGAAATGAATGTACAGCTAGTTGCAGCTCATTTTTAAAATACACCATGCAAAAGTGCTTTAACCTTTGAGATTTTAAAGATTCAAGCGCATTTCATACATATATAGCTTTTGTTGATTAATTATGGCTTGCCATAATTTTCTATTATACTCCTATTCTTTTAATGGGAAAGGCAGTAGTATTTACATTTTCCACATGCATTAAAAAAAAGTAAGTCATAGGTTAGTGCTATGTTTGTTCAGAGTGACAACATTGTTCATTAGCATCACAATGATTAATGTAAAACTCTTTCTAATTATAGTTCAAGAAACATTTAAAGGACATGAATAATTTAATAGCTACTTAGATTTGTATTAGTTTAACACGTCCGTACTATGTGATTTCTAATATATCTACAACTCAGTTTCTCTGTTTTGCTTTTAAGTACTATATTTTAAAATGTAACTTGCATGTCTATGGAAACTGCACATGCAAATCTGCAGTATAGTGTGCAGATACATAACTGTAAACAGAATATATTATCAGGCTAATTATGTATGTTTTTTGTCATCAGACCGTTAGCATCATAAAGTAACTGTAAGTTGTTTTTTTTTAAAAAGAGAAGAAAGACAAGTTAAACCAGTATGTTTCAACTACTAGAAGAGTATAATTTCTGTTAAAACAAGAAAATCCACTCAATAACGTGCAACCTGGTTGACTTGTACCATAGTCTTGCAGGAATCTCAGAGAATCCTCAAGCTGGTATTGGCCAGTTAATGTTCTTGATGGTCCTTGATGGTGGCTAACTTTGAATGGTTGTGTTGGTAATGTAGTGTAAACATTACTATATTTGTAATTTTAATTGTTCACTGCTGTGAAAAAATGTAAATTATTATATTGTAATATGCTATAAAGCTAGAATATAATCATTAATTTATTTTTAATGATGTATCGTATGCAGGAGTTATAACCCAAATGGGTCTTTCAGACTTGGTTAGGGATGGAGTTCAGCACTTCCTCTTTTTGACAGGAGCCATGCAAGTTCAGAATTCAAGAGATTACTGAAAGAGAAGAAGCACTGTGAGTTTGCCCAAGATTGGAGGGATCGACTTACACAGATGTAGATACCCAGCATCTCACCTGAAGCCAACCTAGCCACAAGAACTTGTGAGTAGTGTTGAGCGAACCCAAACAGCACTGTATGTTGGTGTTGGAGTTCGGGGTTCGGCGATTACATTGTATGTAATGCTATTGGCTTTCTATAAACCGAAATAGAGTCCCCATTCATGAGAATTTCTTATGAATGGGGACTCTATTTCGGTTTACAGAAAGCCAATAGCATTACATGTATTCCATAAGCCGAAAGTCTATAAACCGAACGACATTCGGTTTATAGACTTTCGGCTTATGGAATACATGTAATGCTACTGGCTTTCTATAAACCGAAATAGAGTCCCCATTCATAAGAATTTCTTATGAATGGGGACTCTATTTCGGTTTATTTTCGGTTTATAGAATAGCAATAGCATTACATGTATTCTATAAACCGAAAGTCTATAAACCGAATGTCGTTCGGTTTATAGACTTTCGGCCTATGGAATACATGTAATGCTATTGGCTTTCTATAAACCGAAATAGAGTCCCCATTCATAAGAAATTCTTATGAATGGGGACTCTATTTCTGTTTATAGAAAGCCAATATCATTACATGTATTTCATAAGCCGAAAGTCTATAAACCGAACGACATTCGGTTTATAGACTTTCGGTTTATAAAATAGCAATAGCATTACATGTATTCTATAAACCGAAAGTTTAGAAACCGAATGTCTTTCGGTTTATAGACTTTCGGCTTATGGAATACATGTAATGCTACTGGCTTTCTATAAACCGAAATAGAGTCCCCATTCATAAGAATTTCTAAGTCTATAAACCGAAAGTCTATAAACCGAATGGCTTATGGAATACATGTAATGCTATTGCTATTCTATAAACCGAAATAGTGTCCCCATTCATAAGAATAGGTCAATTGACCTATTCTTATGAATGGGGACTCTATTTCGGTTTATAGAAAACCAATAGCATTACATGGCTATTGGCTTTCTATAAAATGAAATAGAGTCCCCATTCATACGAATAGGTCAATTGACCTATTTGTATGAATGGGGACACTCACCCACATTTTACTTCATTTTGCAGCCCTCTAGCCCTTTCCAGGACTTTTTTAGAGGCATTTTAGTGGCCAAAAGTTCGGGTCCCCATTGACTTCAATAGGGTTCTAGTTTGGGGTCAAGTTCGGGGTCAAGTCCGAACCCACCGAACACGAACATCCAGGTGTCTGCTCAACTCTACGTGTGAGTGAAAAATTTACTATTCTTGGGTGGGGGATGAAAGATTTCAACTAACATCTACGACCTAAGTTTTCCCTGTGCAAATCTGAAAAGTATTACAGGTAAATGGCACCATCAAATTCCTAGTATGCCTCAACTTCCTTAAGGTTGTATATTGCTTTCTAAATTAACCAGGGTAATGCGCAGGCCTCCACCAAAAATGGTTTTCACATAAATAAAACAAAACAGAAGGGTTTTTTTGTGTTTTTTACAATAAACACAAGAACTTGAAAATAAAACTGTTTTAACAAAATGTATTCCTTCGATGCCATGGGGAAGATGTATAAAAGTGGCACACAAACTCAGGAATAGTGTCTTATAGTGGCCAAATTTCTATGTGCAACTTCAGACAAAAGTTGGGGTGGTTGGGATACCTGAATTGTTATGACACTTAGTGCTGATGGAAGCCATTTATTTAAAAAAAGGCAAATAAGTTCATCTAAAATTTTGTAACAAATTTCTGACCCAACTGGGGTAGACATAAATGCTATTATAGGTGCAATAATTTTTTACTTTACCAACACTTGCTCTTACATTTTGCTTCTTTCCCTTTGTGCCATGTCAGTGTAACCTGATAGTAATTTCAAAGGCCAGAAGCAGTACTCTCCAGGTACTAGTGTGTCAGAGTCATTGTTTATACGACTTTATTTTATTTATTAAATTTTTAATTTTCTTTATTCACGTGAGAGTGCATGCATAACAAAGATAACAAGGATACCGGACTCATGGCAGTACAAAATGAGTACAATTAATAGCGAAAGGGTATCTCTACGAATATATAATAATACATACAATGAAGAGCAATACGACTGACCACTGTTTCCGGCGTTGTACACCCACTTATGCGTCGTTCAGATTTTGTATCATATCCTTAACGAAACATATTATATACAAGACAAAGATTGTTAAGTGGAGGTGGCTGTTCCTGGGATAGGATGACCAATTCTTTTTGTTTGCGCCACCAACTACCAGTAGGGTAGTTCTTGTTCTACTCAGAAATTAATTTCGATTTGTCCAGGTGTTTAAAAATAATAGTGCAATTTAAACCATTTTCAGTTTTGTCTAAACAATGAGCCATTTCAACTCACTTTTGTTACCAATTCAGACAGTCATTTTACAATGTAAAATCTTTTTCCGAGTTTTGAAGAAATAAGTTGCTGCTGTTGAAACTGTTGCCAGAAATTTCAGACAAATGCAATACTTTCTTTGTGTGTGTGTTTCTAATTCAGTCAGGAATACAGGTAAGACACGAAGGGGAGTTTTCAATGAAACTGTAAAATGCCACAGAGGTTTGTTTTCTATTTAAAGTCTCTGTGTAGAAAAGGCTGAAATCCAAAGAAGCAGAAAACATTTGGGAATGTTTGTTTTAGGATAATCAGCCCAGTTTAACTCACGTGAGGAAAATCTGTTTGGGGGAGAATTTATGCACTGGTGGCAATTGTTGGTGAAATAAAATAGAATATACATTACACAGTTAGGGAATGCATACATAGTTAATAAGGTTAACAAAGACATCTCAATATTTTTACTATACAAGGTACTGCAACAAACTGAATATTAAGTTAAAAAAATAAGACCAAAACTAAAATTGAAATAAAAGACAAACCAGCTGTACATGGGTGAGGTTTACTGGCCCTGTTGCATGCTCTAAGGGGTTCATATATAAGCTGGACACTAATTTAGCTTTACATTGTACAGGGATAAACTTGGTGAGTTGCCCCACTAAGCAAACGCACCAGGTTTGTCCCCTCATACTATATAGCTACACTGATGAGATGAAATGATCATTTCACCTCAACTCCATCCTTCTCACCTCAATTCACCTACAACTCTTTAGTGACTACCCAGCTAAGACCAAAAAGAAATCATTATTGACAGTATTTACGTATTCTTACCAAGAATCCCTTGCAGCACTGTATATTGGGGATTTCTGTGGAAAGACAGGTGCATATTAATGTTATATTATCTTGGAGTAGTAGGTGAATTGGAGACTTTTTCCAGTTCAACTCTTTAGGCCTGATATTTGTAATTCTGTTGAATATTTAGTGAATATAGTCCTTTTTTGTCAATACTGAATGATGAAACAGAAACCTGAACACTCGTCCCAACTTTGGTGTAAACGAGTAAAACACATGACGCGTAATATGTATATAAATACATATGCAATAAAATATTAATTTACATGTCTACTCTCGGAATCTTTAATTTACATTGGCAACTCTGCATGCTTTCTGATTTTAAGGTTTAAACCTTTTCTCCAAAAACAAAATATCGGCTAGATTTAACATTGGCCTGAAATTATTTTTTCATGGGCCTGTGGGTCAAATACCGTCTAGGTGGCAATCCTATCTAATTTGATGTTTTCTGACCACCTCTTGATGCATGGATGCAGTATGATCTTTTTAAAAAGAAACATGGCAATCATTTGTAGAAGTAGAAAATAAATTATTTCATGATATACAGTAACGATGATGTAATAATATAATAATGTTATTACTCACCATAATTATATTTTCATTCCATTCTCCTCCCTCCTCATTCACTATAACAGTTCGGTGTTCTTGATACTGGATGCTAGTACTTTTTTCTGTCTGGCTAAACTGTTTACAAATATCTACAATAAACTCCTTGTTGGCCCGCAATGTTAATCCGTGATACGTGTAACACAGCAACATGATGATTGTTCTCACTGTTGTTTGGCAAAGAAAACTGAGATTTTTTTTTTATCCTTCCTTTACATTTTTGGAAGCTGAATGAGGTTTTCATCAACATTTTGTTTTTCAATTGATTTGTAAGAGCCTGAGGGTTTATGCCAGCTGTCATGCCCTAGGCCAAGGCAGAAACATGCAGTCCCACCTCCCCAGAAAGACTTAACACTGCACATAGAGAGAAAATGTGCTATTTTTGTCAGTTTGTAACCTTGTGATGTAATTAACATACTGCGTGTTAATATGCCTTTATGCTGTGCATAGCGCTGAGATTTTCAAAACAAAATCCATCACAATAATTAGGAAATAATTCAAAATTTGTTTTCTTTTGGATTTGTAAATTTGGATGCTATAAACTTTATACAAACTTGCATTGCAGGATGTCTAGATATAATGACTGAGAACAACTCTAGTCCTGTTACTATTGAATGCCCCAGTAACATGTACATCTTCCCACACACTGACCATAAGTCCAGCTTGACATTGTAAAAGATTAGATAAATGGTCGCTTCAAAAATATTCCATTATCACTTCATCAAAATGTTCAGTTTGAAGTTAAATATTTGAAATGCAATTGTCAAAATTAAATATTTCATCCTATCCCTATCCCAGGAGCAGCCACCTCCACTTAACAATCTTTGTCTTGTATATAATATGTTTTGTTAAGGATATGATGCAAAATATGAATGACTCATAAGCGGGTGTACATCGCCGGAAACAGTGGTCAGTCATTGTATGTATTATCATATGTTGGTAGAGATGCCCTTTCGCTATTAATTGCACTCAGTTTTGTACTGCTATGAGACCGGTATCCTTGTTATCTTTGTTATGTATGCACTCTCACGTGAATAAAGAAATTTAAAAATAGATATATATATATATATATATATATATTTCACACTGGCTTTGATGTGGCCCCTGTTGGTCACTCAGTCAGCAAGATGAACTGCAGTAAGTCACTGGGCTCAACTCGTGATGCAAATGAAGGTTAACAGAACAGGAAACTCCGAAATGAGGGCAATCCTAACCGTGAATAGCAAAACGTAATTTAAAAGTTTAACAGTTCTAGAAGGGCAAGTCAGTATGATAGTAACATAGTAACATAGCAACATAGTAATTTAGGTTGAAAAGTTCAACCCTTCTACCTATCATTCCAGCTTTTGATCCAAAAGAAGGCAAAAACCCCTAAGGAAGCTATTTCGAATTTTGCCTCCTAGAGGGAAAGATTCCTTCTTGACGCCAAAGGGCAATCAGATTTCTCCTTGGATCAATAAGCTCTATTATTAATCCTTATTCTATTATTAATAGCCCTGTATGTTCTGCTTTTCTAAAAAAAAAACATCCAGACCATTTTTAAATGCATCTATTGTGGTTGATAACACTACCTCTCTTGGCAGTGAGTTCCATAACTTTATTGTCCTTACCGTAAAGAATCCCTTCCTTTGATGAAAAGATAAATAAATGATTCAAGTTTTTACTGACATCCAAACAAAGAAGTCAGGTTAAGTGCAGAGTTGTGTAAAACAGAAAAGAGCTAAGTGAAACAGCACTCGAGTCTAGCATGAAACCTGTAAGGCTTCCTTGTGTATCTGCACATATGTGTATGCTTGCATCAGAATAAATTTGCTTCTATGAGCCTACATTGGCGTTTATGTTGCTATATATCTTTCACCATTGGAGGAGTGCCGTTTCTCTTCACTCTTTTCTTTTATACATGTTATGTCCAAGGTGTGGAAATTCACGGAAATTCACTGAGCACGCTCAACATTCAGTATACTAAAACGCATCCTGGTATCCATGGATGAATTTAAGGAGCTTCTCCAAAGCATACATGACCAATATATACAACTTTGTACTTGTGTCATTCTAGTGGGCATGAGTAGCAGAGGGATGTTTTCTTTTTTAAGTTTAGAGTCAAACTGATGCTTACAAACCAGTTGATTCATTTTTAGTGTTGAGCGAACCCGAACCACACTGTTCGGGTTCGTATCGAACTTTACGGTTTTTGGACCCCGGACCCGAACACGGACATTTCACTGTATGTCCGTGTTGGAGTTCGGAGTTCGGCGATTACATTGTATGTAATGCTATTGGCTTTCTATAAACCGAAACAGAGTCCCCATTTATAAGAAATTCTTATGAATGGGGACTCTATTTCGGTTTATAGAAAGCCAATAGTATTACATGTATTCCATAAGCCGAAAGTCCATAAACCGAATGACATTCGGTTTATAGACTTTCGGTTTAGAGAATAGCAATAGCATTACATGTATTCTATAAACCGAAAGTCTATAAACCGAATGTCGTTCGGTTTATAGACTTTCGGCTTATGGAATACATGTAATACTATTGGCTTTCTATAAACCAAACTAGAGTCCCAATTCATAAGAATTTCTTAGGAATGGGGACTCTATTTCGATTTATAGAAAGCCAATAGTATTCCATAAGCCGAAAATCTATAAACCGAACGACATTCGGTTTATAGACTTTCGGTTTATAGAATAGCAATTGCATTACATGTATTCTATAAACCAAAAGTCTATAAACTGAATGTTTTAGTGGCCAAAAGTTCTACTTTTTTCCGAAGTTCGGCCGAACCCGCCGAACCCGAACATCCAGGTGTCCGCTCAACTCTATTCATTTTGTACCATGTGTAAGCACTGATTGGTGCAAAATTCATCAAGTGGTTTCTAAGCATCAGTTTGACTCTGCACTTACCCTGACTTGTTTGTTTGGATATGGACAATTTAGTAAAACATGAAACCATTGCTATATGAAATTGTTTATTTCATTTTTTATTATACCAACTTTGCTTTATGGACTGGAGCACTAAAACTTTTAATATTAAATATAGTGCTGCAAGTATTGATCCAATTATAAAGTTGATTAAAAATGAACCAAATATCTAGAAAATCTGATTCTCTAGACATTCATTATAATTCTCTCTCATTCACATCTGTACTTTCATCCTTCTTCCCTAGGCTTGCCAACTTTTCTTCAAAAAGAAACATCCATGGTAAAGTGTCTGTAGATGTAGCAGTGACCTGGTTTAGTGGGGATCCCGTTAACTCTCTCCCATTTCTAACCCTAAAAATGACTTCCCGCAGGTTGGAGAAGTAAGGGAAGTGTGCTGTCCACTGCTGTGTAAGAGTTTAGTGAAGCACAAGATGGGCAAGGTGGTTATGCAAGCAAGGCCAATCTGCCAATCTCACTTATAATAAATAGGGGGAAATGCTGCACCAAAGCATGTTGAGGACACAATGATAGACATCCAATGTGGCATTGAGAGTCAAATAGTCTGACATTTGCACATAACATGAACGTGTTTTCAATAGTTGATCCATAGTGCCACCCGTGGCATGCACAAATGTCTGATTTACTAAATATAAGAAATACGCATATTGTCGGCCTTAACTGATTGTTTATAGAGAGAACAACTTTATAGGACCAAGGGCACTTCTATTGTTTCATGTATACAAAAGATAGCTTTCGGATCATTGTCAATAGCAGAATAGGTTACCTGTAATCGTAACATGACAATATTCATTCAGCCTTCATCTACAAATGCACATGTGCATATTCCGGTCAAAAAACGCCTTTAAAAGGATAATGAGATCTAGCATTTGTACATTGAAACTAGTCACAAAGGTCATACCAAATAGAGAGCAGGATTAAATATACATTTGTACTTGCAGCTAGAACAGAAATGGTAATGCTAGAGAGCTGGTTTGCCTTTGTCTTTCTACTATTTTCGGATGCAACCTTCACCACATACAAGTAGGATGTTGACCCTTCAAAAAACGCATTTGTATGTAACCAGATTGGATACCTTGCTTACAAATATGTATGTTTCAGGTGTAGATACAGGACAAATGGTCAGTATGCAGCCCCTATATAGGTGGAGTAAGCCTACACAATAAGCAGAACTACTTCTGGTCATTATTAACATTAGGGTCTAGCAGGTGAGACCCAGAAGTCACAGCCAATTGATCATTTCACCCCATGGAAGCACCATTCACTTTACCCATCAGAAAAAGCAATAAAGAGAGACTTTATGTGGGGGAGACATAATTTCTTGGCAACCAGTGATGGACTGGGAATAAAAACAATCCTAAAAATAATTGAATACTAGCCCTATAGCATAACATTATATTTTGTTCATAGAAGGGAAAACCATGAATTTTAATGCACATTTGATGAGTGTAATATTTATAGATAAGAATTAAATAAACCCCTGCACAGGACAATATATACCCTCGTATTGTACACAAGGTTATATCTCACACACAACCCTGATATATACTACATGCATAAGTCACAATTTGTGCACAAGTTTATATGAATTGCCCTGTGCAGGGATATATATCAGGGCAGTGTGTGTGAGACATAACCTTGTGTGCATACCGGCGTCATATATTGCCCTGTGCCGGGTATATATCTGGGCAATGTGTGAGATACCCCAGCACCCAGACTGCATTCACATGACTTGCCCAGCACCCAGGACTTACCCAAGCATCCAGATTGAACTCACAGGACTTGCCTCACCATTTACCCCAGCAAAAATATTGTATACAGAGGATTTGCCTTGGCACCCAGGAGGAGGGAAAAGGTGTCCGATATGACATATCCGGTGTTCTGACATATCCTCCAGATGATAGCAACATCACATTGGCCACAAAACTTCTCTATCAGATCTGTAAATTCTTAAAGATGGCATCCCACAGCAGCCCCAGGCGACCTCCTGGGATTTTTCCCAGTATCCCGGTAGGTCAGTCTTGCCCAGTTGGCAACTGATGTTTAATGTAGAAAAGTGCAAAATAATGCAACTTGGGCATAAAAACCCAAGTGCAGAAAATATAATATTTGATCCAGTTGTAACCTAAACATCTAAGGAAATGGATTTAGGGGTAATTATTGCAGAGGACTGAAATGTAGTATGAAAAAAGTTGGCACTCTTCAAAGATAAATGGTGTTTAATAATGTGAGGGTCAATCCACAGGTATGTGCATAAAATAGGTAAAGGGACACACTGTACGAGTTGCGGAACGCTTAATCATATGTCAGCAGCAGTCAGAGCACCTGGTTTAGCATTGGCTTCAGCCATTCATTCAAACTGGAGGCCCAGTCCACCTCTTGTGAGGTTATTTTCTATAATCACTTAAATTTAGGCAGAGAATATAATAGAGCAGCAGGAAATGCTAGCAGAATGCTTGGTTCTATAGGAAGATGTATTAGCAGTAGAAAGAGGTAAGTGTTATGTCATTGTACTGAGCACTGGTGACATCTTGGAGTTTAGCAAGCAGTACTAGAGACCGTATTTCCAGGAAGTTATAAAATACTTTGGAGAGAAATCAGAGAAGGGCTAAAACTAAACTGGTGCATGGACTGCAGTATGAAAGTTACCAGGAAAAGCTAAAATATCTTAGAATGTACAGCTTGGAAGAAAGACGAGAGATAGAGGATATGGTAGAAACGTTTAGCTATATAAAGGGAAGCAATACATTAAAGGAGCAGTGTTTATTTAAAAGAAGAAAAAACTAAAGGTCCAAAAGTAGTATCAGGAAGTATTACTTTACTGTGAGTGTGGTCAATGCATAGCATTGCCTTTCAGCAGACGTGGCAAAGGTGGATGCAGTGAAGGAGTATAAGCATAAATGGGATAGGCATAAGGCAATCCTGGGTATCTTCTAAGGCCAGTGGCTACTTGAAATATTAAGATGTATTTAATAATACCATTGTGCACATAGGTATTTAGTTTATGGTTTAATTTTATCTGTATATTATACTATGTGGTTTTGGGTGTCTTGATCACTTGCCTATGCGGTATTAAAGCATGTGAATTTGGAAACTATAGCATAACGCCTGTGTTTTTCAATCTCAGGAGTGCTTGCTAAGTCAACCTTTTGAGGGGGTGCAGGGTGCCTTTTACCTTGCCATATCTTTTGTGTATGTATTTTAAGGTCTAACCACCCACTAAGGCTTTTTTGGTCTGAGTTTTTATTTAAGGCTGAAGAAACCGGTGTATTACTTTTAAAAATATTTGTATATTGTTTAAAGTTATTAATAATAATTTTTTTATTTAAATTTGGTCATTTTTTTATTACCATTTATTTGGAGGCGTTGTTCACTGCTGTATGTCAGTTCAGCAAAGAAACAGGCTGAAAAATCTGGCCTCCTATCGGCTAATTTTTTCGGAAATTGGGAGGAATTTCGGTGATGGGGCAATAGGAGCTACGATTTTCGATATGAAAATCAGAGATCCATGAATCAATCAACTTCAAAGAAATACCAACAAGGAAACCCAAACAAGGATCAAACTTCCTACAATAATCAGGCACACCCAAAGGCAACTGTAAGGAGGAGAGAACCAAAGTATAAGTACTCTTAGAAAGGTGGTATAAAAATATTCAATCCTTAATTTAGCACCAGAGCTGGCAATCATAGCTTGAACAGGCCTGAAGCCTCAAATAACACCAAGGTTGGACTTGTGTGTCCAGAGCAGACTACTAAGCAATTCACTGTGCCTGGCATCATGCCCAGAATCAACATACCATTACATTTGCCGTGATATAATTATCACATAAAGGTATTTATATTTAGAAAAATACAATTAGAAACCATAGCCTGTGGAGCATGTCCAAAACATACAATACCAATGCACCAATGTGATAATCTTGAAAAAAAAAATATAAAAAACAAGTTGGTCCGAAAGTTAACAACAAGGGAAAATGTGTTTGTGTTCTTCCATATCACAGTTTTGAAATCAGAGGTTTACAGTGAGGTAATGAAATGTTCTGAGCCAAGTTTGATGATTACCAACAGATCTTTTTTGTATAACAACTGTTTGAAAACTGTACTTCCAGGTTGTTGTCCTGGTTGAATGACTTATTTATTTATTTTTGCACTATGTGAGCGCGAGAAGGAATGTACACATGCACACCTGACAAAAAACATGTTGAGCTACGGTCATTGAGGTGGAGAACAGTGATTACCCAATTATATCTGCAAGTCGGTCAAGCTGGGCCACTTTACCGTGCACTTGAGATACAAAGAAAGTCTTGTGGTGTCAGCACCAACAGCAAACGGAGCAACCTTTTCCACAGCCATGCTGCCTAACCAGTCCCAATTATAAGAAAGGGCCCACACTGCCAGCAATAATATGTCAAAATTACAACTTGTTATCAACAGTTGACTTCTCTTGAGGAATGCTTTATAGCTACAACAGAGAGAACCGGATGGCTGCTATAACACAGAGACTTGGATTATATCTCATGTTTTGCTCATAAGCTTCCCTGTTTATGTTTCAGGTCAGATTTATGCATGTTGTACACCAAGTACAAAAAGTGCATAGTTGCACCCTGCAATTCCACCTTAGATATAATTAATACGGTTAAAAGATTTATTGTTACAATGGATTATGCTATTCTTCATTATAATTTTTATCTATAAGCAAAATGATAAAGAACTACTGTAGCAAAAAAGTTGCAGAAAATGTTTATTTGAAAGATTGCATTAAGTATAGTTGGCTTTTGTGGAAATTCTTAATGTAACAATACATATAAATAACCTTTTTGAGCCCTGTTTGATAATCTGTCTCTATCAGGAACTCGAATGTTGTTTAGAACCTTGGGTCAGATCTTCATTCATCTTGGGTCAAATGAAGAAATTATCTGACTCATCTGACATAATGGTCTCAACAACATGTGCGCCCCGATAGTGATAGATAGATTTCTATAGATAGAGGTAGATATCAATAGATAGATCGGTAGATAGATAGACACATAGATGGATAGATAGATAGATAGATAGATAGATAGATAGATAGATAGATAGATAGATCTATATAGAGAGAGGTAGATAGATAGACACATAGATGGATAGATAGATAGATAGATAGATAGATAGATAGATAGATAGATAGATAGATAGATAGATAGATAGATGTATATAGAGAGAGGTAGATATAGATGGGTAGATAGATAGATCGATACATACATGGATGGATCAATGGATAGAGAGATAGATAGATAGATAGATAGATAGATAGATAGATAGATAGATAGATAGAGAGGTACATTTAGATAGATAGATTGGTAGATAGATAGATTGATAGATACATGGATGGATGGATAGATAGATAGATAGATAGATAGATAGATAGATAGATAGATAGATGTATATAGAGAGAGGTAGATATAGATAGATCGATCGGTAGATAGATAGATCAGTAGACAGGCAGATAGATAGATAGATAGATAGATAGATAGATAGATAGATAGATAGACACGTGGATGGATGTATGGATGGAAAGATAGATAGATAGATAGATAGATAGATAGATAGATAGATAGATGATAGATAGATGATAGATAGATAGACTGATTGATTTTGTATTGTCTCTAGTTAGCAATAAAAAAATAGCTTAAGACATGATGCAGTTGCCCTTAGCATGCAATAAACTGCTTCTTTGTAAAGTCTTGTGGCACTACTTGCAGTTATTTCAGTAACTGGTAACTGCTGCTTTTCAGGCAGAGTGAGTAATTGGGTGCTGGTAAACCCACAATTGCTACTGTAACTGTGGAATAATTACATACCTTTTCCTGCCTTTTTAAAATTGCAGATATTATAAATATATAGTGAAAGGATATCTGCGCATGGAAACCTTTCCCTTTGAAACAATCTACCTATTACAATTTGCTAAAGTGCAAAATAGAAATCAGAAACTTTACAAATAACTAGTTTTCAGGAAATCTGCTTCACACTAAGCAACACTTCTTTAAACTGCAGTCCCGGTTTGTTTAGAATCTGTGTGTGCATATCCCAGAGACCAGCAGAAATCCCTGCCATTGTTTGATATTCCCTATCTGTTGATAAAGAGTTGTTAACTCATAAGGGTCTACTCAGTAGGGAATTGAGATGGGCTTTTTAAACATAGCTGCATCGGAGAATCTTTCCAACTCACCTACTTTGGCCTAAAGTCTGAAGTTCCCATCTCCATTCGCTCCAATTTTCTCATTATTGAGTAGACTCTGTAATGTCACTTGCTAGACCAGTGGTTCTCAGAATATTTGATCTCATGACTGTAGTTATAGTCAAGTACCGGTGCTCACAAAACAGAGATTGGCGGAATTTTACCAGGGTTTGGTATACCAGACAAATATGAACACAGAAAGTGCTGATGGCCACATGGGACCAAGCTGGGGGAGGGGGGGGGGGGGGTTAATGCCACAGTGGTTGCACTTGAGAAACACTGTGATACACAGCACAGGAAGTAGTACTGCATTTTCTCCCTGTGGCATAAACAATGTAAACATCCATACATGTTAATTTATTTTGTATTCACTATTTGTATTAAGCAAATCCAAACAGCTTTGACCGGCTCAAAAAAGCCCAAAATAAAATGGTTAGTGAGAGTATTGATATTTTACCTCCAGGTGCTGGAACACAAAAAGGGTCTACTCAAAGCCCAGGATTTAACAGGAAACAAACAGGGGGTGTGTCAGCAAAGATCATCCGGTAGGTAAATAGACTAAATCCAAATTGAGTTGCATGAAAGAAATATCTTATTTTATTATAATCCAAAATGTGTAAAAGGCATCAGGCAGAGGGATAGAGGACAGGCAAAGAGACAAACGCTTAACGTGTTTCGCACCAGATGGTGCTTTATCAAAAGCTATTCACTATTTGTATTGCCTCATAACATTTCGCAATAAAACTTTTAAAATAGCAGCAGGCAATGTATTACAATTTATAAGAGTGTTATACACAAATGAGGCAAGCTGTCTGATGTTGGGAACCATAAAGATTCTGAAAGCACATTCGAATATCACTGGTGGAAGTCTACAACAATTTAAAAAAAAAAAACACTTGCATATATAAATCTACCAGGATAGGATAGAAATCTTTAAATACATAAAGGGAATCAACACAGTAAAGGAGCAGTGTCGTTTTAAAAGAAGAAAAACTACCACAACAAGAGGGCATAGTCATAAATTAGAGGGGCAGAGATTTAAAAGTAAAAAGTAGTGGGGAGGTGGATGCATGGAATAGACTTCCATCAGGCATGGTAGAGGTTAATACAGTGAAGGAGTATAAGTATGCATGAGATAGGTATAAGGCTATCCTAGATATATGATAAGGCCAGGGACTAAGGAAAGTATTCAGATATATTTTTTTTTGTCAGAATTTGTGCAGACTAGATGGGCTTTTGTCTGCTGACACGTTCTATGTTTATAGATATCTTTTTTAATGTTAAGTACCTTTTGCCAAACATTATGCACTTATCTCAGAAATAATATCACAAGATAAAAAAAAAAAAAGAAACTCAACCATGTAAAATCTACGTTCCGTCATTTTAGGTAGAGTGTTAGTTCAACTTGTGAGATTTTTGACACTCAAAAATTGAAAAATCATATGTCAGGAAGATGAAAACTATACAGCGATCAACATGATGAAATATGTCAAACAATCTTCTTAACTGACACTTTTTGAGTGTTAATACTGTCTACATTAGCTCTTCTTCTGACAGTAAATTGCTAGGTTCTCAGCCGAAGAGTATTAAGACTTCTTCTCTCTTTTAACTGCTCTAAACAAACTTCTTCAGTACTCTAGAGGTTAACAGTGGGTTGTTATTCGTCTGACTTCTCATCTTGTCAATAAAGATTACATTGGCATCTTTCTTTTCTTTAATGTCTCACAGTGTAGGAAGGAAATGCTTGTGAGAAGTTAGAGAGGGTAATTTATTTTAGTACTAAAGTGGATGATAATTTACAAGTGTCATTCAAAGAAAGAAATTGTTACAGATATGATATGGTTATCTGTGTGATTTAGCTAGCCTTGACAAAGGCAAGTTTATTAGAAACTGTAATAAATGTTTTTGTATTTTTGTACTTTTTTTCCCTTTTGTTATGTTTTCTAAAATATAAAGACATATTGGTTATTTTCACCAGAATATCATAATATCATAAGTATGTTAAGACAACCACCTGGTGCTAGAGGAACGTTTCATACATATATAATTTATTTAAGCAATGTGGTTTAAGTCTCTTCTTTTTCTCAATATGAAGGAATTATCTATATAATAGAGTTATATATTCTTTCTAAATTGTGATGCCACATATTATGTTTGGAGCACTGAGCAATGATATTTAATCGCTTTCTATGATGGTAGCTCAGATTTAGCAATATTTCCAAGAATTGCTTAAGTAGTGCCTTATTGGATATGGCTCAGCACAATTCAGGTGAAGTGAAGTTTAATCGAACAGTGGCAACGTTTCGACCCAATAGGTCTTTGTCAAGACATGTCATGCCTGCGTGTTATTTCATATATTGTGGAGAATGGGTTGGAGCCTCTGGCTCGGGCACTCCATTTACTTAGTGTGCTGCTTCTACCATATCTATTTTTGATTATTGTATATGGTATCTTGCTATTTTTTGGATCCATGAAATCAATTTTGTGTTGGCTAACCTAACATTAGCTGATTTCATGCATTTACTAGTAATTCACTTGTGAATGTGACCAGGCAATTTGGAAATAGTTTTGCTGTTTGATACAATTTCAAAATTCCGCAAGGAGTTCATCTTTGGAACATTTGCTGTTACATTGTTTCCATAAATTGTCGATAGTTTCTATTATCATTATACTATATTTTACACTTACAGTGACAAATGTCAACACTATCAGTACTCACAGCATAAAATCACTCATCTGTTTGTCTCCTGCCAGGAATTCTTTTTATATTCACAGCTATTTTTTCTGAAGCTTTAAGTAAAAAATATTAATAACTGTTTGATATAATTACTAATATATAGGTACATTAAGCTACTAGCCTTTTCCATAGTGAAACGTGACAAAAACCTTTATATTGTAAGATATAACTGGAATAATATCTTTTTTTTCGTCTTTTTTATATTTTTTCCTTTTCTTATTATATTCTTCCTTTTTTCTTTTTGTTGTTCTTTTTTCTTGTTTTCTCTCTCTCTGGGATGAAAGTAAGGCTAATGGAGAATCTGGAGTTTAATTTAACATATTTATTTTGAACATAAATAATGTTGATTTGTAAAATTGTACACCAAGTGTCTAATATCTGAAAGCATGAGGAACCTTTTACTAAAATGAAAAGATATGAACATTCAGAACATCTTATTTACACATTACAGAATAGTAACAAAATAATTAATTTTTTTATTTTTGTAGTAGTATATTTATTCGTATTATCAAAGTTACATAACAAACATATATCTTCCAAGTGGCAATTCCCTGTTACAAACACAGCTATTTGTCATCATATTTCCAATATCATGAACAATCTTCCCATACCGGCAAACAGTTGTGTAACAAAAAATATATATATATTATTCAATTTATTCCATGTGTTCAGTTCTATTATTTTTTATAAACACATTTTCATCCATCACATTTTACATAGAGCACAGGAATTACAATGTATTCACTACACAAAGCCCTGTGGTTCAAATTTTTAAACACAGCCATTTCAACCTTATTTTTTTATTGAAAATAGAGCCCTATGAGTTTATTGCCAGTCTTTAAATTAAATGTCATCCTACTTCTCATCCTATTGTAGATAAAGTTATTCTATTTTTTGTGATGGGTTTTCTGTTATGTGATATGGTATAATCTAATAAAATATATAAGACAGAGATAACGCAGTAATTTTGTCTCTCAAACATTTGCCATTCACCAAATATAAACATGTTGGTGAAGCATTCCTGTTTGATATAATTACTTAAAGCTTGCAATCAAACTCAAAGTTAGCTCATAATTGGTATCATTAAATCTTCTAGCTTCCTGTAGAAGTTACATTCTATGGACCCAAGAGGACAATGCTCAGGCATCTACAGACTGGTAAAGAAGCCAGATCCTCAAAGGGTACAATGATATCCATGGGAGCATATACAGCATACATTGTATAAATGTATAAGACACTAAATGAATCCCTGTGATTAAGAGCAATCGGCTCAAAACGAGTAAGGCATTTATTTTTGTATGCTGCTTTTCTTTTGTTTCCCCGTCCATGTTTTATGTATTTATACGTTGTGCGATGTCACACTTTGGCTTAATATGCCTGGACCTCTTATCCATTTCTTCACTTAAAGTACATTATCTTCATAAACTGACCTTTGAACTTTTTGTTCTAATTCAGTAGCATGTATTTTTAATGGAACCTTTGTTTTAAATTAGATACCTTTCCTTACATAAATGCGAGCATAAATATCATATGTCGGCATAAATATGTCCAAATTACATCTTCTGTTCTTCAGATGTCAGATATTGAATCCAGACAGTCAATACATTCTTGTTGTGTCTACATTAATTTAGAAAAAATGGGGGAGTAAAATAAACAAGATCTGTTATTCTGTGCTGACACAGCACCACTGATTGCTTTATTATAGCAGGAATATTTTATAGCACATACAGCCTGTTATCCATCCATTTTGTAACTGGAGGCACAATAGATGGTTGAGATAAGCACCAGTGTTGTGTTTGTCCCTGCACCTGCATGTATATTGCAACTTGCTTATCAGTTCTGACATAGAGCATGGCATTAGTGCAAATGTGCTCAGGTTAAAGAGAATGTGCCCCTGGATTTACAGTCAGAACATTTTTTTAAAACGTCCCAATTATTGGGGCATGCAATAAACATGACCTAGGGCTATTTAACATTTTTTTTCTAACCAGAGAAGGTCCAGTGCACAATAGTTTGACCTTAGAGGCTTTCTAGCTATTTGCTGTTACTTGATTCTTGTGTGTATTAACCCACCATGTTCATGACATTGAATTGGTTCCACCTGGCCATAATATGTTAATCAACCAAGAACTTAGATGCCCATACAAATATTCTGACCTGCCTACTGTCCCGTTAACAGCCTAAAATTAGGAATACTGGCTGAATTACACATGGCAGAATTCATGGAGGTGAGGTAGAAAGATGTTTTATGAAATAAAATCTCATGGACCATTTCTGTGCCATTACTACCCCATCCTGATTCTCCAACCTGCTAACCCCTGCTGGTGATATATGAGTTAATTCCCTTCCCTCCCTTACTATTGATATATCTCTCAAAATGAAATCAGGATTTTGTGATCTCATGAATTAAAGCAGAAATTCCCTAATAATCTCCATGATTTGTAATAATTGGGTACTTGTTTCACAAGTTGTTCAAGTCTAAAGGTAGGTGTATGTCTTAAAGTATTAATCAACAAAATGTCTACCCATAAAATATGCAAAATAAGTCTGTTACTGGCAGCTATAGCAGAAAAATTGCCCCTTTGTATAGTGACCAAACTCCCTCACAGGCCTTTTATATCAACACGCTACTTCTGACAATAAGCGAATCTACAAAAAAAGTAAAACTAAAAGCTATCTGATAATATAAGACACAGTGCCTATATAGTGGTCCGGATAGTCTATACAGCTTTCAAAGTATGTAGTGCTATGTAATACATTTTGACTATATGTTTGGTGCTTTGTGTAAGAAAAGGACTTTGAGAAGTCTGAGCCCCATTAACATCATCAGTGTTTTTAGCAGATGAAATTCCCTGAAGGAGAAGCATTGAAAGGCATAACGAGTGGTCATTCTTAAATCTAACTCCTTGCCTTCATAAATAACAGTCAATGAATATCAGATATATTTTCATCTGTCTAATAATTGATTTGCATTATTTTATCATGCTTAATGTTATATTTATTAGGAATCTCTGCCAGCTGAATGAACAGTATAAAATGAGTTGTTATTATTTATGCATTCATTGTTGTGTGTCATCTATAAACAATTTGATGTAACAAAGCTGTTAATTTGGTAGAGGATTTATTATAGATATATCATGTTTAATCACTCTTTCCATGCCTTTCTATTTACAGATCTTTTTTCTGCCTGTCTGATCTGTGGGCTTTGTTGCCTTTTCGGACCATGACCTGACAGTCATTATTATGTCTTTTATCTTCTTTTTTTTTTATTAGACCAATCAGGCATGACATTTGGCTTTTCAGAGATCCTATCCATTACACTGTCAGTAGAGTAGGCTGATGTACTGTAGGCCAAGTGTCAACAGAAGGTGAGGCAGAAAAATCAGCCACAATCTACAGCTAATTACCCTGCTTGGAAGTTAATTAAATACTTGTTAGAAGCAGCAGGACAGATCCTAATTAAAGTTGTCTAATAACAGGGCTCTGACATATGCTGATGCTGAGAATTCCAACGGGGTTTAAATAATTGTACAAAGGGCAATAATACCTGTCACATCATGGGGTCCTGGATAACCCTAAAGATGTGCATTTATCTGTATTTTTATGTACTAATTTGCCACATAATGTGCACAGCAAGCCTGTGTTTAATTTACACACATTTTAATTTCAGTGTCTCTGTAGATTCAGAAAGGGATTGCCTCCTTCAGAAAGGACGGGACAAACAGTACATGTCGTAATCCTGCGTGAGTGATCATGTTCAGTGGGGTTGATCTGTTGATTAATTCTTTATTTACTATAGACATTTGTGTTTTTTCCTCAAAACGTAATATTACATAGTATTCTGTTAAGTTGTTAATTATTATTAAAATAAGCATTTAGATTACTATTTAATAATAGCAATAATAATAATAAATACCAGAAAATATCACAACATTTTACAATGAGGCAGGATTTCAAGGACATGGACATATAGTGAATCTTTATATGACTCAATAAATGCTTAATACTGTATTTTGCATCACTTCCTTAATTTCTGTATTGTGCCAATAATTAATGAAATAAAATTAATGATAAGGGTGAAAATATCATGGTTTCCAATAATAGGCAAGGCTATAATTATTTTTTCATCTATACGGTACTTAATACGTTTGACAGTAATGTATCCTGTATTCTTAAAGCCTTTGACTATTATGTTAAAATAAATCCTTTCAGACAAGATGATATAGCACCATTCACCCAGATCTTCTACTAACATTCAATAGTTTAATGTGATGAGGGCTTAGTTTCATAAAATTGCAAAACCCACATCATGATCTGCTGTTGTTATGACCTAGTTGAGATTCATCACCAATGATACCCAATACTTACCCATGACTTACAGTTTCTCTAAAGTTCAATCTATACCTTTGGCATAGTGAAAACAGATAGGAGTACTTATCAAGGGCTGTGTACTTATTAAGATTGTGACTCACTTATGTAACTACAGCATGATGTACTATATGATGTCATGCATGGTAATGCCCCCAGAAACCCGTGGATCACCCAAAGCTCTGCACATTTGACTCATGTGACATTTGACTGTTTGTGAGCTCTGCTCACGACATATATATATATATAAATCCAAGGACAGGTGCACTCAGCCAGGCGTTAGCACTATGTGCCCGGGTGCCGTGTGGCTCAAAACATGTAGGAATATCCAAAATAGTTAGAAAAACATGCACTCACAGGTCTTCAATGTCAATCAAATAGTCGAAACTTTTATCTCATACAAAAAATATACATTGTTGTAGATCCAGTCGACGTTTCGGTCCGCAACGCGGACCTTTATCAAGACTCATATATATATATATATATAAAAGTATAATGTATAGTGTACACACCCTTACCACTTACACACACACACAGTGACACCAATACACACATAACCTGAGACACACTATTTTGCCACTCAATATGCCAGTATTTAGTCACGCAATATGCCAGTATTTTGCCCCTCATTATGCCATTTAATATGATATTATTTTCCCCTAAATATGCCATTTAATATGCCAGGATTTTGCCCCTCCAATATGCCATTTAATATGCCAGGATTTTGCCCCTCCAATATGCCATTTAATATGCCAGCATTTTGCCCCTCAATATGCCATTTAATATGCCAGCATTTTGCCACTTAATATGCCAGGATTTTGCCCCTCAATATGCCATTTACTATCCCAGGATCTTGCTCCTTCAATATGCCAGGATTTTGCCACTCAATATGCCAGGATTTTGCCCCTCACTATGCCAGGATTTTGCCCCTCACTATGCCAGGATTTTGCCCCTCCAATATGCCATTTAATATCCTAGGATTTTGACCCCCAATATGCCATTTAATATGACCGGATTTTGCCCCTCCAATATGCCATTTAATATGCCCGGATTTTGCCCCTCCAATATGCCAGGATTTTTCCCCCCTCCCCAGTACTTACCTCTGTCCTGCTCTGTCTGTGTTCTGTTGTGCAGGTCCGTGGCTGTGAGGGAAGCGTTGTGCGCTCCCCTCCAGCGGTGCGAATCAATAAAGTTTGTTGAAAAAAAAGTTTAAACAAACTTTATTGAAGCTGCGTGCTGGAGGGGAGTGGACAACGCTTCCCTCACAGCCGCGGACCTGCACAGCAGCAAGGAAGGAGGTAAGCAAACGGGCCTGGGGGCGCGGGCGACATGCCCCCCCCCCCCCTTGGGGCGCCCTAAGGCAGCCGCCTGTGCTGTCTTAGGGTAGCGCCGGCCCTGCATTGTACCTGGGAACAACATGGATTTTGGTTGGGTTAGAAAGTACTGTGGTCTTTTAATTGGGATTGTTGGTAAGCGCTCGCTGATAATGTGTTTCAGGATTTTATTTGGCAGACGATGCAGCCATAAAGGGGGAACTGGGTTAAGTTCAAATGAAGAAAACTATTGGATAAAATGTTATGCAGTTTTTTTGAGACATGCACACAGTAATTGTCAGGGACACAGACCATGTTTTCAAGAACTTTCTATAATTTAAGTTTAAATTCATAAAACTGAATTGCCAAAAAGCAAATTTGGTCTTTATATTGAAAAACAGTCCATTGAGCTTAATCAGTTGATTACTATTAGAGCAGGTCATGAGTAGAATCGCCTACTTTACTATGCGCCATAGTTTTTAAATGTGGAAGTAAATTGAGAATAGGATAGAAGCAGAGAAGCAATTCCCTCATTAGTTTAAATTATCAATTTTATGGAGCATAAAATGCCACTTGCAACTTTTTGAATGGAGGTACAGAAATTGGGTAATCAAAGATCATTTTATCAAATAAAAGAAACACCCAAATTCTTATTGAAATAAACCTTATTATTATTTATTTGAAATATGTTTAAAATAAACCTTATTATCAAAAAAAACATCCAAAATGTGAACCTTTATAAACTATAGCTACTAAAAAAAAGTATAGAAACAGCCAATGTCAGCAACTGTAACACAGTAAGCAATAAGTCCTTGCAATCAGTATTTAACATCCAATGTTCAAAACCTTGCAAAAGATATATTCCAAAATATGTTGTATCCATATAAGTTGATAGCCCCTTAATGCAGAGTATACCACCACTGGAATGTATATATTAACATTTAGCCCCAAACAAAGCCATGTGCTAAACACACATCAGGCTGTGACAAGTGCTCTATTGTAAAAGTAAAAAATGTACGTTTACTAAAGTCTTTATATCCCAACATTGCAGAATTAAAATGATGGGGAGAGCATTTCTGATAGTTAGATAATAAATGGAGCAGTTCTGCACTTTCTTATATACTTCTATGAGGCTGTTTTATTTTAGCAGTTCTAAGTTAGGCAAATCACTTTTTTATTTTATTAAATAGAGGCTGAATATATATTTTCCAATGGAGATATATTCTGTATTGAGGGGCTATTTCAAAGAATGAAGTAGTTAATGATGGAAAGTGGGTAATCTGATGGAGGGAGGTGATTAGTTGTCACTCTGCCCTTATGAGGGTTAATCCCTCTTTGTCCTGCTTGGAAAGAATGATGTCAGTAACTAATTGCTGATAAAGCTTCTCTCTTCTGGAAATCCCACTAAAGCTTACAGAGTGGGGACTTTGGTTTAGTGCATGGAAATGCTGAATGAACAGTTTGTCGTAGTCAAACAGAGACACATTCCCAGAAATCGCACATATAATAATACATTATATCATATATTTCTGAAAGTTTAACTTTTATTTTAAAATTAAAATTTAGGTGAAAATATTTTTAAAATATTTTTATGGGATTGTGAATTTCCTGTTATATTAACATTTAATGGATCAAGTTGCTATCTTTAAAGTGGTAATAAACATATAAATATTATATAAGTATATATTTAAGCCCAATTATTTCTCCATGTTATAAATCCATTTTGAGTGACAACATCATTCAAAAAATATCCCATACTCTTTGCTCAGAAAACAAAGGCTTGATAGAATCCATTTAGTGAAGCTGCTCCTATGAGACGGTTGTGTTCCTGCTGGTGAGTCGGTGTCATATTTTGTGTATAAATACATTATAATGACATTATATTTTAATAACTACTTAATTTAATAATATTTAAACAAGAAACACACCATATTTGCTAAGCTGGAATGAGAATGTGAAAGTAAACAGGGAGAATGGCGAAGAAGTATGAAGAAGCAGGTGGATATTGACCAGAGGGAGGACAACTAGAACCTAATCAGAGTACACAAGATGTTGGTTCTCGTGTACAAGATAGAGATTATAATTCATATCATACGGCTTACTTAATAGAGCTGTCCATGAAATAACATTCACCATGGCTGGTGTTTTAAAGGGGCATTTCAGCTTCTTTTCTCTTTGGCTAAATTCAACAATACATTTTGCAGTTGTCACAGTGTTACTCAACTGGTAGGTCCTGACCCAAAAGTTGGTCACAAGTTGATGTCATGTGGGTCACAGACAGGTGCTTCATCAAAAAGTTAAACTTCTAATTTTGATCAAAAGTGACCTGCAATGGGTCATTGGAAGTTTGGGCTTGATGCAGCAGATCAGTCAGTGTTTAATGCATCTATCTTTGTGAGAGTGGATTCTCAGCTCTGGTCCAGCTGAAGATAAAATATAGGAACAGAATGGACATTGAATACATCCTCAGAGTAGCTTTGCCTACCATAGCTCCAGACTTTGAGACACTAAAAAATCATCCACAGCTTTCCTATTAGTTCTAATGAATATCATATGTTTCTGTCATGAAATGGATTTGAAGATCCACTGTGACGGGGGATCCAGGAGGGCCCTGGGGGCCAGAAGAATCTCTGTGGACTGTGGACCCTGTCTGTTGATATATTAGTTTAGGGTGCCCACTTTGAGGGCACCAGTGGAATCCTGTTTTCAACTAGACTTCACACACCCTTGGATCCAAACCTTTGTCCCATTCACTGTGTTTTCCTCAGGTTAAGATTGTATCCTAGCCTGTAACCCCTGTAATTATGTCACCTTACCGATTGTCTTCATGTAAGTAATTTAGTGTCTCCTGTTGTACAGTGATGTCCCTCAATTAGCAAGTTACTTTAAATGAGTGTACCCTGTTTGTCTCTGAACTTGACACCTTTTTATCCTGAAAGTTGTGAGGCAGGATTTCCCCTTTGGATGTCTTTTTGTTAAACTGATTATGTTGTGTTCATTATGTGTCTTAATGTGTGTTTTGTAATTAGGTTTACTTGTTGTATGTTAATTCCTATTTGGTTTGCAGCCTGGAAGTATAATTTATTCCTAGAGCCAGTTAATTGGAGGACAAGGTGGAGAACTATACTTAGTTCCACCCCTCATTGTATACTAATGTGTTTGATGTCATGCTTGTGTGGTTTATAAGTATGTGCATTTTCTCAAATAAAATGGTTGTTCATTCTTGCTGTACCTAACTGCTAGTGGTCCTGTCTGCTATTTGGGTACACAGAGTCCAGGAAAGACTTGATGGGTGGATGCTGAGCTTTAATCGGGGGCTAAGAAGGTGATTTCACACAATGGACAGAGGTGTTACCAGCCACAAATTAACATACAGCACAACATAAACCAAACAGCAATTAACCAGCCCTGTTACAGATATAGAAAACCACATAATCATCAGTTTAACAGTAAAATACACAGAACAATGGATGAGTTAGTAAACTATCAACCAGTGTCCTTGACTCCTCCAGTACACATTGTAATCAGAGTGGTCTCCTCTCAGAAATACACAATGGGCATAAACCTATATATAAACAGAATCTAAATAACCACATTAAATATGCAGGGATATCACATAAGCCAGGGTGAATAAGGATGACAGAGGGCAAGGTCTGGGGACATGAGTTAAGTCAATGCAAAGTGCAAACTTATCAAATGTAGCCACCACCCCAAAAACGGAACCCCATTTTCAATTCCAAGGCCCATAATATATAGGGAGGAGGCGGGCCATTATTTCTCTCCAAGAACCCCAGTGATGGAGGCTTCTGTCACGCGGTACTATTCATTTTGTGAAGGTCTGTTTTCTGTTGTTTTATTTTTTGAACAGTGTATATATACATTGAGGGATACTGTGCAAATTGTATTGTGGAATAAATTATAATGCTGTTTAACAAATGAAATTATTTTTTGGTCGTGACTTCATGGCCAAGGCCAAATAGGGGTCTTGTGGTGAGACAGACTGAGAACCACTGGTCTAGCACATATTGTTTACAAATATACCTGTGATCACAATGTATCTGTCCTTTGTGAGTCATTTATTGATCTATATAATTATAGATTGGTTGGAGGAAGTTTCTAGAAGTGGCCATAGTTTTGTGGGTCATGAAAGAAATGATAGCCACATTGCCAATAAGGTCCAATAAGTCATATCATATAACCTTTGAAGTATGGGTATGTTATCATATGTATAATATATAGAGAAAAATAGAAAATGGATAATACTCTCCTAAATGAGTACTTGGAACACAAGCTCTCCAAGGATCCTTCCTGTCCCAAAAAATGTGAAAAAACTATTAAAGATCCCACTGAACTCATAGGATAACAAATGGATGTTGTGATGTAGAATTGGCATTGAGACGAATTCAAGTGCAGAATTGCATGGTGCTAGACCCCAAGCCAGAAAGACAACTAAATAGTAGGCTCCCTGGGGCTCGGGAATGGTGCTATGACCCAAGCCTCCTGGGCTGGTATTTCATTCTCAGCCTGCTCTCAGGTGAGAGAGTCCTCTGTTCTTGTGTTCATGTAATCACATGATGCTGTCATCCTCGTAATTTATAAAAGTGCAATTAGCGGAACATTAACTGGTATTTTTATTTCAGTCCCCGCCATTCTGCTTTGCCCCAAGCGCCAAAGACAACTAAATAATGGGTCCTCAGGGATTAGGGAATGGTGCTATGACCCAAGCCTCCCAGGCTGGTATTTCATTCTCTGCAGTGAGCATACGGAAAAGAGATAGCTCCACACTTTTAGTGTGAGCGGGTGGGCAGTGATTGGCTCTTCCAAACACTCATGGCATTCAAATGGTGTTTTTTCAGCTTATGGGGGCTTTTTTAGGTTGCCTCCCACTACCTGAGTAGAGACTTAACATTAAACATGGCCAGTCCCTGGCACAAGGGGGACATATTTATTTTATTTCAGGCTTGGGGCATAGCACCAGCCTCAAATAGGGACCAGGAGGCCTACTATTTCATTGTATTAATTGTGATTGCATAGCACCAGCCCTAAGCCCCAGGGTGGGCTTTAATTTAATTACCAGGGTGCAGGAGGTTGCTGGCCCAAGGAAGGCACCAAACTTTTTTTGGGGTGGTTATGACTTTTTACAGGGAAATAAAGAATAGCAGCTTTCTATGGTAAACGTGATTATTGCTGTACCCTAATACCAGTGCTTTAACACACTGGACATTTACAGTCTCCTTTGAGAGTGAATCTCAAGCTATTCAAGGTGGAATAGTGTGCGGTAGTCTTATGTGCCAGGTGCGCTAATAAGCAGGGAGGACTGCAACTACTCCAATGTTTCTTGGATCAATAGATGTTAACATTCTTAAAGTTTTGAATCCTTGCTTCCTTACTAAAAGAAAACATATTCCATCCATCAATCAGTAACACTTTTAATATTAAACTAAACATAAGGCGATCAGAAATAACATCACAATCATATACACTTACCAATAGTTCCTTGCTATAAAATGTCTCAATCATTTTATTCCTAGAAAATGTACCGTGTCAATATTTAGTTAAATGGTTGGAAGGATTTCAGGTCAACCCAGAAGCCCTTGATTTGAGTCTCTGAATCAAATCACCAGATGTTGTTTGCCAAGTACTACAATAAGAGAGCATAAGGCAGCAAACATTCTTTAATAGAGGTGCTTTCCACAGTTATATTTGGGCATCATCTACTTTGGAACTAACCAAGTGAAGTTAAATATCATAATATTAAAGAATAGAAAGATCCCATAATCAAAACTGATAAGGGCTCACATAATTGATGAATGTTCGCATTTTAATTTTGCAGGACACAGCCAATAGCAGGGGAAGAGATAAGCATACACACAGACACCATGCACCACACAGTGCTGCTAGGTACCAGATCCATGGCATGACATCCTGGAGAACTAGCTCTCATTGCTATCACGGCCCTCCCTACTATTTGCTTTTGGTTTTGTGTGGGCTACGCTGAATATCTTTTGAACTGTTCACAATTGGTGCACTATTAAGAATGCATGGAATATACATAAGGCTATCCTAGATATAAGCTAAAGCCAGGAACTAATAAAAGTATTTAGAAAAGTGGGCAGACTAGATGGGGTGAATGTTTCTTCTCTGCCTACACATTCTATGTTTCTATGTTAAGGTTTTAAAAAAATGCATGAAAGAAAGTAATTAAAATGCATGGAATGCAAAACATGTCACATATTGAGAATATGTTCACTATGATCTTCCTCAAGTGTTTGCAAGGCTTTATCTAAAGATGTAGTCTGAAAAAATAAGTTTGCAGCAATAAAGTATACAAAGAGAAACAATGAAAAAAGATAACTGAATGCTAAACTTCTGCTAACCACAGTGAACACAATTCCCTATAGTGTTGAAGGAGGGGTATAAATAGCCTATTTGAAGGGCAGATCTGGGCGCTAGTTCTTGAGACCAGTATTAGAGAAGAAGGGTTTCACAATTACAATAAAAATATAGTTTTAATGAAACCACATCAGATTTACACATACAATATAAAACAGCCATACTCTGTATTCTCACATTCTCAGGGTCAGTTAATTGTGGACACTTCCTATTTTATATTTATATACAATTGATTTGTATGACTTTTTTTTTTATTGTGTGTGTTTATCAGATGTGGTTTCATTAAAACTGTTTTTATTGTAATTGTGCTGTGCAATTATTATTAAAAACTGACATTCTCAATGTTGCCTAAAATGAAATATTTTTATTACTCCGAAGTATCCATTTTACTTCCTGGGTAGCGCACAGACACCATGCTGCCTACTCCCTCGCAGAGAGGCTGGTGAGGGGAGATTCTTTATTTATTTTTTAAAAGGGTGGCATTTTTAGCCACCACACAAGGAAAGTGTCACCTTAGGCACTTGCCTTTTCTGTCTCAACATACTGAGTACCTGCATTTTAGGAATTTGTTCAAAGCTTATTCATGCTGGAATTTCTAGGGCACCACAACCATTTTCAGGTTTCTATATTATTCCTTTCCCAAATAATGAGTTAATTAAGCATAGTGCCCACCAGCAAGCAATGCGCCCCAACCAACATGACATGGTCATATGACATGGGTTCAGCCAATAGATAGAGTGCGCTCCAGTTTGTCATGAGAAAGAGTCCGGATTGGCTGTATTCACTTTAAATTCATGGCATGAAATGTCAAAGAAGAAGAGCACCAAGGTAACAAGTGGAGCTTTCCTTCTCCCTCACTCCGGAAGTACTCTCTATTCAGGGATTTATCATCTTAAGTATAAAACAGGTGTGCGTGTATGCGTGGAAATGTGCACAAAATAAAACTGAAGAGTTACTGAAAGCTAGGAACAAGAATCTAAATCCCGGGCGGAGCCGGTTAGTATGGTTAGTGATTTATACGCCATCTTGCCAGACAGCGACAAATTTGACATACACTTAATAACTAGTATTGATCAATATTTAAAAACGCACCTAAAAACAACAATCATTTCAGACATCACAGTCCAGCTGGAACTTCCCATCACTGGTGAATAGCTCAAGTGGGCAATTCAAAAATCCTCCACATGCAAAAGCCCCAAACAGCAGATGCCTTGCTAGGGGTGGGCTACTGGGGTTATAGCCCCGAGTCCCCCCTTCATAGCCCTGAATGGAGACTCTGGGGCTAAAGTATTCTTTAGCCCCGAGAATCCAGGGCTATAAATATATTTTAAAAAAAAATATCCCCCGGTGAGCTTTCCTCCGTCTGGGACATAGTCCCAGAATCGGAGGATTAACCCCACACGGGGGTGAGGGCCGATCGGGAGGAGAGGCTGCTATAGGGAGCTCGCTCCCTAGCCTCTCCTCCTGGCCATAGAGATCACAGTGTGACGTGTTCAAGCTCCGCCCTCGTCGCTCTGGATGTCAGGTGGACGGACATCCGGATGACGGACCAAGTGTAAGGTAAGTAAAAAGATGTAAAAAAGTGTGACTGTGTATGGGTGTCTAGGTGTGTGTGTGTGTGTGTGTGTCAGGGTGACTAGGTGTGTGTGTGTGTCAGGGTGTCTAGGTGTGTGTGTGTGTGTGTCTGGGTATTACTAGGCTCTGAGTGGCACAATATTCTTGGGCTCTGACTGGCACAATATTGCTGGGCTCTGACTGGCACAATACTACTGGTATCTGACTGGCACAATATTACTGGGCTCTGACTGGCACAATATTCCTGGTATCTGACTGGCACAATATTTCTGGGCTCTGACTGGCACAATATTACTGGTATCTGTGTGGCACACTATTACTGGGTTCTGACTGGCATACCGTTACTGGGCTCTGACTGGCACAATATTCCTGGTATCTGAATGGCACAATATTCCTGGGCTCTGACTTGCACAATATTCCTGGGCTCTGACTGGCACTATATTACTGGGTTCTGAGTGGCACAATATTACTGGGTTCTGAGTGGCACACTATTACTGGGCTCTGACTGGCACAATATTCCTGGGCTCTGACTGGCACAATATTCATGGGCTCTGACTGGCACACTATTACTGGGCTCTGAGTGGCACACTATTACTGGACTCTGAGTGGCACACTATTCCTGGGCTCTGAGTGGCACACTATTCCTGGGCTCTGACTGGCACAATATTCCTGGGCTCTGCCTGGCACTATGTTACTGGGTTCTGAGTGGCACAATATTTCTGGGTTCTGAGTGGCACACTATTACTGGGCTCTGGCTGGCTCAATATTCCTGGGCTCTGACTGGCACAATATTGCTGGGCTCTGAGTGGCACACTATTACTGGGCTCTGAGTGGCACACTATTACTGGCACCGAGTGGCACACTATTCCTTGGCTCTGACTGGCACAATATTCCTGTGCTCTGACTGGCACAATATTGCTGGGCTCTGACTGGCACAATACTACTGGTATCTGACTGGCACAATATTACTGGGCTCTGACTGGCACAATATTCCTGGTATCTGACTGGTACAATATTCCTGGGCTCTGACTGTCACAATATTACTGGTATCTGTGTGGCACACTATTACTGGGTTCTGACTGGCATACCATTACTGGGCTCTGACTGGCACAATATTACTGGTATCTGTGTGGCACACTATTATTGGGTTCTGACTGGCATACCATTACTGGGCTCTGACTGGCACAATATTCCTGGTATCTGAATGGCACAATATTCCTGGGCTCTGACTTGCACAATATTCCTGGGCTCTGACTTGCACAATATTCCTGGGCTCTGACTGGCACACTATTACTGGGCTCTGAGTGGCACACTATTCCTGGTCTCTGACTGGCACAATATTCCTGGGCTCTGACAGGCACAATATTACTGGGCTCTGACTGGCACAATACTACTGGTATCTGACTGGCACAATATTCCTGGGCTCTGACTGGCACAATATTACTGGGCTCTGACTGGCACAATATTACTGGGCTCTGACTGGCACAATATTACTGGGCTCTGATGGGCACAATATTCCTGGGCTCTAACTGGCACAATATTACTGGTATCTGAGTGGCACACTATTACTGGGTTCTGACTGACATACCATTACTGGGCACTGACTGGCACAATATTCCTGGTATCTGAATGGCACAATATTCCTGGGCTCTGACTGGCACAATATTACTGGGTTCTGACTGGCACACTATCACTGGGCTCTGACTGGCACAATATTCCTGGTATCTGACTGGCATAATATTACTGGGCTCTGAGTGGCACACTATTACTAGGCTCTGACTGGCACAATATTACAGGCATCTGACTGGCACACTATTATTGGGCTCTGAGTGGCACAATATTACTGGTATCTGACTGGCACAATATTACTGGTATCTTACTGGCACAATATTACTGGGCTCTGAATGGCACACTATTCCTGGTATCTTACTGGCACAATATTACTGGGCTCTGAGTGGCACAATATTACTGGTATCTGAAAGGCACAATATTACTGGTATCTGACTGGCACAATATTTCTGGGTTCTGAATGGCACAATATTACTGGTATCTATAATTGTACAGTTTTCAAACACTGAAAAAATTGTGGGTGTTTTCTTACATTTTTATTATGGGGGGGGCTGCAACACTCAGGGTCCGCCCCGTGTGCCAACTGCTCTAGGTACGCCCCTGTGTGTGACCGAGATCATCTGGGCTCTAGCCCCAGATCATCCGAAGACCTAGCAACGCCCCTGCCAAACAGTATGGACTAACACTGACATACTATAAAACATTCCTGGACACCCTGACCACCATCTCTTGAAAAATTTAAATTCCAAAGATGCTACCACTCATTTCCACCCCCATAGTTTAGAAGCTCATGGAACAATTATGCCCTAGCCAGGGAAAGAACCCAAACTGTGTGGTAGCTATCATCCCATTTTATTGCTCAACATGGATGTAAAACAGTTTTCAAATATCCTGGCCATGAGGCTAGGCCCTCTTCTTCCACAATTAAGTAATAGAGAGCAAACTGGCCAGGGAGGGTGGTCAGGAACAACAGCACTAAAATACTAAATTTGTACACCATGGGAGACAATGGAAATAAGAGGTATGCCTACTGTCACAAAGAAAAACAGAACATCCCCTAGGGGACAAGCCTGCTCTACTCAGAAATAAAACTGAATCTCTCGTATATGACATTTACCGGTCCTGGGGTGCTGGGTCACGCTGTGGAAGCAGCTAAACGTAGTAAATCAAAGAAGAAATATGCTAGCACTCCTTGGTCCAGTAGAAAATAATTGATAGATTTATTACATAGGATCCGAAAAGACCAGCAATGATACAGAGATGCAGACAGGGGGGAATTCGCCTTTGCGTTTCGTGCCTAACTGGCACTTAATCATAGGCCTATAGTTATATTGAATAATTATTCTGAATAATTTTTAGATATTCTAATACTTAAGTATAATATATGGGATTTGTAATAAAAAAATGCAAATTCTGTTCCAATAGTCTTGGCTGTTGTTTGTTGACATGAGTAGCTAACGCTTTTGAATTAGAGAAATGTATTTTAAATCCAGAAAGTAAAGAGTAATTTTTGATAACCTGAAAGAAAATGGGTAAAGTGGTGAAAGGGGAAGAGACAGTGAACATAATATCATCGACATCTGCAGCTACTCTAAACTCCTCCCTTCCCACCACCAGTTTCCTCCCATCCACACATTCTTGTATATTTTGTAATAATGGTTAGAGACGAATAGCGAATAACAAAGGAGGTGGATTAGCTCCTGGAATAAGTAAGTTTGCTGTTGGTGAGCTATATACTGTTTAAATGGATTTCATAAAATTCGGTGGGAAGTCCAAGAATTTTAATGTGTAAAGAAGGTATAGCCAGCTCAGAAGGTCGAATTCCTTTTTGGCATCAAGTGGTAAAATAATAGAAAAACTGTTATTAGTTTGAGCATACCAAAATAGATCTATGCATCTCCTTGTATTATCTTCTGCCTGTCTAAAAGGTATAAATCCTACCTCATCATGGATTTACTTGATAAAAATGTGTTCAATAATTAGTTAATAATTGTAAATCTAAATTTAATAAAGAAATGGGTCTATAATTTTTTTCTCTCTCGTGGCAATTTTTCTTCCTTAAGGCTGTTGCATCCTTGTGTTTGTTCTAAATTCCAGGCCAAAACTTTCTTGGATGTCAGCTGTATGCTCAATATTCTAAATACATAGGCAGGGTTGTTGCATGCCTATTTGTTTGAATCCTCAGTTATTATATAATAATATCATATCTGTTCATTTAAGTATGCTCACCACTCTGAAATAAATTGAATTACACACTTTTGAATATTCTGCACCTCTAAGCATTAATAGAATACCATGCAATAGGTCACTATACAATTTGATTCAAACTGAAAATGTTATAGAAATATTCTTGAAACTTTTATCTGAGGTCATTTTATTCAATGAAAATAAATGTCTTTATTTTGTGAGTAAAATCTGAGGTTTTCAAAAGTATTTATGAAATGATTGCACAGAGCAGTTATGTTCACAGTGCTTTGATCCGTTATTGACCAGTCCACAAAACTGCCTGCTTACTTATAGTTGTGCCATTAATGTTGAACATCTATGATTGGCACTTAGGCAGATGTCTTTGGTTCTCATTGACCCTGTCATCATTACAGAGGTCACATGTTTTCTCAGAAATGAAATGGCCTTGAACAATTGTCTCGGCCAAGTCAGGAGCAAACTCACCTTAGACACCAGTAATGCATGTGTTCTATCATCATCTATTTTCCCCTCCAACAACCGTACTTATGTAGGCCACTGGAAAGGGAATCATATTCTTTAGTATTAAATGACCTCGATCACACTGTTTGCAAAAGGCAAGAGAGTTGATTGGTCTGAAGTGTGATTGACTCTGGCAGGTTTCACACACACACACTTACAAAAGGGAACAAGCCATGGAGCCTTCAAATAGTGGAGACCACATTCTGTACATGTGTCTCATTCCTTTTAGCTGTATTTATTCTCTTACCCTATACCTGCAAGGGAAAATTTTTGTTATATTGAAAATGGGGCTTAAGAAATAAAAGTATCAGTTATATACACTTTATTTTTACCCATATTAGACATAATTTCAAAATATCAGATTATAAGATTATTTAGGCATAACCTAAAATATAGTTAAACATTATTTGTTTCATATAATAGATTTAATAAAATGCTGTCTTGAATTCTGTGTCATTTAAATATGTTTTCTAGGTGAGATATATTAAAAGTAACATCATCTTAACCTCTTAAAGGGAGTGTATCGCTAAGATATTGTTTTTACTGTGAATGTAGAGAATACAAAATGATTGAAAATGATCTATACAATGTGTTAGCAAAATTGAAAATAAATGCCTAAATTCAGAGAGAAAAAGTGACTACACTGAAAACCAGTTATTTTGCATATCAAGCCACAGGTAATAAATAGGAGACATCACAGACCTATTTAAAATATATTTCTCCTCATTTAGGAATTAACTTGTCATTTTGTGATCATCAATTACAGATAAATTTTCTATAATTTTTTTATTCCCTACATTCAGTAAAATAATATTTACCGTATTTGCTTGATTATAAGACAAGGTTTTTTTCAGAGCAAATGCTCTGAAAAATCCCCCTCGTCTTATAATCGAGGTCGTCTTATAATCTGACCTCAAATTGAGGTCAGATTATAAAACATGGATCCAGGTCCCCAGCAGAGCTGCAGGGGACCTGGATCCCCCTCTCTAACAGCAGGGGATGTCTGCGCGATGAGTACTTCCGGCTACGTCACAGAAGTCCCGGCGGTCATGCCGGGTGGCAGCAGGGGAGGTCTGCGCTCATCGCGCAGACATCCTCCGCTGCCCCGCTAGCCACCAGGGAGAATCGGGCAGCTGGGGGATGTTCTCACGATACGTGCAGACATCCTCCATGCTGCCCGACACGGCAGTCTATTATGACGGACCAGCTGTCCGTCATAATAGACTGCCGTGTCGGGCAGCATGGAGGATGTCTGCACGTATCGTACAGACATCCCCCGGCTGCCCCACTAGTCACCAGGGATCTAGTTACAGGTAAGGGGGAGGAAGGGGGCAGAGAGACAGGGGGAGGGAGGGGGCAGAGAGACAGGGGGAGGGGGGGACAGAGCAACAAGGGGAGGGAGGGGGTAAGAGACAGAGACAAGGGGAGGGAGGGGGAAGAGACAGAGCAACAAGGGGAGGGGGGACAGAGCAACAAGGGGAGGAAGGGGGGAAGAGACAGAGGGGGGACAGAGCAACAAAGGGAGGGGAAGAGACAGGCGAGGGGGAGTCAAAGGGAGGGGGAGAGAGAGAAAGCTGGGGGCAAGGGAAAGAGAGAGGCAGCATTGGCCCATAAAAGGAAATAAAAACAAGAAATGCATTTTTTGATATAATTTTTTATTAAAAAAGGAATTTACATGTGAATATATACAAGTTTAACTTTTTTCCTATAGGGTAGTCTTATATTCAGGCTTTTAGTTTTTTTCCTAAAGGAATATACAAAGTTTGGGGGGTCGTCTTATAATCAGGGTCATCTTATAATCGAGCAAATACGGTAGTCCCTTTAAAATACTATCATTCTCTGATAATGCTACCTTATCATTATAGTGTTATATATTACTGTTCTAATAGTCTCCTTTGACTTAAAATTATATTTTACCTCTAGGAATTGGCCTACAAAAATCAGGAATTAATAGCTAAGTTTAAGGGATAGAAAAGAAAAATTTCAGTGCACTAAATGTATAAAATGATGCCCACCATACATTTGTGAACATTCTGCAAATACAGTGTTATTGGCTGTACAAGGTATACAAAAAACGAAAACTGCCTGCACTTCTCACCCTTATAAAGTTGGCAACAAATATAGAAACATAATTAAAAAAAAGAGGTTTTGGATATATATATATATATATATACTATAAAAAAGGTATAATAAAAGGCACACTCTCAATAGGGTGAGAACCTACTCTCACCTACTATCGAGTGAGCACATAAAGCAGTTTATACTGCTTCCAAAACCTTTTTAACATCAAATTCAGCACCCGAATTCCCATTGAAAGTAATGGGAGGCAAAACGATAAAAAAATATTTTTGAGAGTATCACCTCCCATTACTTTCAATGGGGAAGATTCAAACCTGGGTTTTGTGTTTTTTAAGTCTAACTCGGGAGTCTCAGAATGAAAGTCGACCTTTCAAAGTCGAATTTTAGTGAATAGACCAATAAGAATATTGTTTTTGTCTGTTCACTTGTTGTTCTCGTCAGTTCAGTTTATATGAATAGAACCATTAGACAATGCTTTTATATAATTTTCTTTCAGTCTAATATATGGTAAAATGAGAGAAAGTTTCCAGTTAACTCTGATAGATATTATACATGCTAAACAAATACACATGATTCTGGGCCATTCAAAAAAGAATTTCTTATGAATGGGGACTCTATTTCGGTTTATAGAAAGCCAATAGCATTACATGTATTCCATAAGCCGAAAGTCTATAAACCGAACGACATTCGGTTTATAGACTTTCGGTCTATAGACTAGCAATAGCATTACATGTATTCTATAAACCGAAAGTCTATAAACCGAATGTCGTTCGGTTTATAGACTTTCGGATTATGGAATACATGTAATGCTATTGGCTTTCTATAAACCGAAATAGAGTCCTCATTCATAAGAATAGGTCAATTGACCTATTCTTATGAATGGCGACTCTATTTCGGTTTATAGAAAGCCAATAGCATTACATGGCTATTGGCTTTCTATAAACCGAAATAGAGTCCCCATTCATGCGAATAGGTCAATTGACCTATACGTATGAATGGGGACACTCACCCACATTTTACTTCATTGTGCAGCCCTCTAGCCCTTTCCAGGACTTTTTTAGAGGCATTTTAGTGGCCAAAACTTTGTGTCCCCATTGACTTCAATGGGGTTCGGGGTCAAGTTCGAGCCTGAACCCGGACTTTTTTCCAAAGATCGACCGAACCCGCCGAACCCGAACATCCAGGTGTCTGCTCAACTCTAACTATAAGAACTTCTTAAAAGGAAGTAAGATTAGGAACACAACTGCTGAAATGGTTGGTAGAGGTCACTTTAAGAAGTCACTTATTATGAGTGGTTTAGTAGAAATGGAACAAACAAGAGGTAGAAGTCACTTTGAGTAGAGAATTAGTACCGCTATTGGTGTTTGATACAACAGTACAGTAACAATAAAATAGGTAACTTGATAGTTGAATATGATTTCAATTCAAATTGAGCGTGCATATGCAAATGAAATGCAAATAGGTGTAACTGATACTTGCAGCTTGATGGAATTCAGCAAACACTGAAGGGAGGTAGCAGTAAGAGTAATCCTTTAAACATTCCGTGGTCAAGGGAAATCGGCAAAGTAGGTAACTGGATATCCGAAGGTCATGAGTGGAGAAAACAGCGTGGTACAAGCAGGAAGCACGGTTCAGTAACAGGTAAGTCACAAGTGGTAAGGAGCTAAGTCAGCACTAAACAGAGACTGTTTACAAATAACTCAGCATCAGTCTCGTGGCGCGGTCGCCCTATAAGGCGAGGGATGACCGCGTCATGAAAAAGGGGCGGAGACAAATATCGATAACCCGGAAGAGACGGGAAAGCAAGTAGCGGTTTGACAGGGGATCTGACAGCTGATCTGAACTGGTCTGATAGTTGGTCTGAAAGGAGGTCTGACAGTCTGAGAGGAGGTCTGACAGATACACATACACAGCAATCACATTTATTACATGGACATTCATTAGCATACCTTGAACCTGAATGCTACAATACACACCCCAATCAACCTTCAAGATCCCAGAAATCAGATTAAAAAAAACATATGATTCACATACTCAGGATCATCATATAAAGGAGAGAGATTCACAACCATACCCAATTCTACCCCCAGAGAGGGAAGTTGTTAATCTGATAAAGTGTACCTCATCCAAAGGCGGAGGGAGGTCCTGAGGGATAACAACCAGGGAGTTTTGCTTTGATCCTGCCAGGGTCAGAGTATCTAGGCACATGCTTACCAGGGACCCCATTAAAAGGCACTCTCACCACCAATAACTTTCAACAGGCTTTCCCATGTGGCCATACTGGATTTATACCAGCACGCAAGACAGTCTCTGGAGCCTCTGACTGGAAGGAACTGTTCAGTGCCTGGGCTGATGAGATTGTTAGCAGTACTGCATCATCTAGGTTCACATTCCTTCCAGGCAGGTTCTGGGAGGGAGGTTCGGAATCAATCAGCAATCCTTTTCTTGATGTCTTGATTTAGCACTGGTCTTCAGACTTAAGGAGTACACCCACTTCCCCACAGAGTATGCAGAGTGGCACAAGGCACGGTTGGTCTCTCAACAATAAGGGGACAATAAGGGGGAAGTATAGATCATCACAAGAAAAGTTATACATCTGTTTTGAGCATCAGGTATCTGAAAGCGGTATCCCCCGCAATATATTCTTGTATTACATATTATTATTGAATTTATAAGTATTTGTTTAATTATTATACCATTATTGTATAATATTTAACTGTAAATTGTTTGTTATATTATGTTTCATATATATTATAATATATAACACACATATATACATTTATTTTAATTATATATAACTTAATTTTATTATTATTATGTATTTCAATTTGGATATTTTTTTCAGGCCTTTTCATGAGCATTTCATATGATTTGGGCTAAGCTTAATTGACCCATTTCTCTTATAAAAATATGGGCAGCGGCACATTTCAGGGCATTTCAGAGGCATTTGATATGAGTGATCACAATAACACAATTTAAAGGTCAGTTCGGATCATCAAATTTATCTGATTTAGCCCGGTATACATAGCTCCAAACTTTGAATAGAAATTCTGAGCTACAAGCATAAAGCACTTAGTGAATCCCGGACTTGGATATCACTCAGTGGCCCCTCCTGGGACTGTCAAAAATTCTAATCCTCTGGTGGAGATTTCTCCTCTGGACACTTTTCTGCAGCTTCCTAAGAGGTCGAGAGCTCTGTCCAGGCTGCGGGTATTGCTGGAGAATTCGATGATAAACCCAATTCCTTACATCATTGGGAAGTAGACCTGAGGAAAACATTCCCCATGGACATTTGGAGTCAGATATGCCACAACACCAGAGGAGCTCTACATGGTATTAATTTACAGGAGTTATTCTACAAGATGCTTTATCGATGGCAGATGTTCCATCTCAACTCAATAAATTACATCACAAATCTCTGTTGGAGATGTGGCAAAAAGGAAGGCACTCATTTTCATATTTGGTGGTCCTATGACTATCTGATCCCAATTAGAAATAAAGTCTCACAAATTTATGTTCCAACAAACCATCCCATTATCACCTGAAACATTTTTGGCTCTAGGAGATCACCAAAACAAATTTTTGCAATTAATTTGCTTATGGCAGTAAAACTCTCTCTTGCCCGCCTCTGGAGGTAGCAAGATCTCCCCACATGGCTGGATATTCATAAACAGATAGAACTCCAGTTATCTGCGGAGAGGGTGTTCTTTCTTTCGAGGGGACTAGAGAGGAGATCTGAGGAGATTTAGACTCTGTGGGAGACCTTGGGGTTAAATATTTAGTCGCTAATTGGATACTTGTTTTTGCTGTGGGGAGGCGATGGGTGGACGTGGCGGATCCTGACAGGGTTCTCTCCTTTCCCCTTTCCGTTTTTTTTCTCTCTCTTTCTCTTTTTGTGGTATTTGACAAACCTGCTATTACCCTGGTGTGGTTGATTTGTGCTTTGCACTTTCAGCCAGAACTGTGCCTAATCATTTTTTATTTTTGCATGTATTTTATTTTATATTTGTATGTGTATTTATGTACATGTGTATGTTTGTTTTTTGATTTGTATGTTGAAGAATAATAATTAAATAAAGACTTGTAAATATATATATTTTTTTTAAAAGCATAAAGCACTTAGTGTCCTTTTTGTGTGGAATATTTTCCACTTAATTTCATTTGTATGCAAGATGATAACCTATCATCTGCTTTATTGCACCACTTGTAGTTCTTAATTGCAAAGTTTTGTCTTTATTTATGTGTTTATTTGTGTTTTACCTATTATCATGTAACTATGCATTATGCTGCATTGCATCGATGACGTTACTTTCTAAGGGGAATAGTCGAGCCCCATTTGTATACGTCGCATTTAAAGATAATTATTTATTTCTTGTTTATTTGTCTCTTCCATGGCTATAGACATGTAGTATCCTTCAAGTATGCTTATAATGTATTGTTGGAAAGCAGGGTCATTTATTGTGGGCTTTATTGATAAAATACGTAAATTAACAAATTAATTTTAATTTTAAGGTCACAGTAGCCAACTTGGAAAAAATCTCCAATTCAGCTGAGGTTTAAAATTGTCTTGTCACTTCCCTCTTGCATTAATAAATCCCTTAGTGTTTTCATGTGGAGTCAACCACACTATTATTACTGTTATGCTACTTAGGCAGTGGCATAATTCAAAGCACTATAACGTTATTACATATTTAAAAGAAAGTTAGATATGGGCTATAGACAAGCACCTCCATAATTGACTCTTAGCCATATTTAACATTATTAAAACATGTAGTAACATATTTTAGTGCTCCGAATTATTATACTACACACCTCCCAACTTTATTGAATGGCGATCCCTAGAGGTGTGGCTTCAGAGGTCAACGGTCAGCTTTACCATTCATGTGCAGACCACTGCACAATCACAGTATTAATCCTCTGATGTCTGGGAATTGTAGTCCTAAATCAGGACTGTAAGTAATGTCGGACAATTTGGAGGCATTCTGCTATTTTAGTGTTTAACAACTACCCTTGATAATACCCTTATTAACTACCCTTGCTAATTTATGTATTTTTTTTTTTTTTTTACATTTTATGCATTATTGAGCTCCATATTGTGATCTCTTTTTGGGTAGGTCAGAAAAATAAAAGAAACTCAGAAGTCGTAAGTTAGGTGTAAAATAGTTTGTTATGCATATTTATCACACTAAATAAGCCAATCTATATGTGTACAAACATATATGTGGCTTTGTGTGTTAGATTAAGCTTTTAAAGGCATGACCCCTCTGTGTATTTTAGTACACAAAGGGCATAAAGCCCCTTAAAAAATTATATTTAAGATAATTTTTCTATTAAGATTTAGTTAACTGAATGCATGCAAGATACAGTAAAAATAATCATAATAGATTACACTTACAATGCAGTTGTGATGCCTGAATAACATGTGGCCTTCCTGCCCATATGCCATTCAGCTCTCTCTGTCTTTTTGTTTACACTGGCAATACAATGGGAACTATAGTGCTTCCAATACATCATTTATAAGTGTATTCTACCTCTGAATGTACAGACAGAACTGGCTGCCTGAATAAGCTCTGTGAATATTGCCAAGACACTGTGCTTTGTTCAGCATTATTCTTCACAATAGATATCACACTTTGGAAGTAATTTTAAAAAGGGAATCAAAATAGTGGTACTTTTAGCCTTTGTTTCTTTTATACCACACTGCATTCTCTGTCTCTTATTCAACTGCTTCTATTATACTGACAAATTAAATAAACCACTCCATTGCTAAAGAGGCTGGAGCAGGCAGAGCATTACTACACAGTCGCACAGGGAAGTTGTAATAAACATTGTTCAGTGTATTCTACCAAGTTTAGCTAATTTAGCCCTTCATGGACAAACTGAAATAGGAGTGCTATAATATTTGGATTGATCTACACACAACTGGCATTTGGATCTGTGGAGTAATGGAAGAAAAAACAAACAAACATGCCTAAAACAAATGAGTTTCATTCATGACTCTCCAGTAGTTAGAAGCAGTTTTCCTATTGTGGGGCCTTCTGAGCACATGGATTGGTAAGTTATACAACTCACACAAATGGTATTTACTAAAGTTTCTAGAATGACAGCAGTATAGATAAGAATGAAACCAAGGGAGGAGATTGAAGATAGCACTGCAGTCTTCATGCAGTTAAATCATCAGGTAGATTGAAATCATTATTGGCATATTTTTTGTGGGGGAGTTATTACTGTTGTTGTCTATATGTCTTCAGTTGACACATACTGTTTGCCATTTATTTATGTAGTTGTGGAATTCCTTGTTATAAAAAAGATTTTTACATTTTACTGCAAAGTCAATGAATGTGTGTTTAAATGTGTATATTTCTGATGTTTGTATATTTATCTGAAAAAAATCTATGTTTATTATAACTAAGTAGTAGCTGAAAGTACACATATACAATCAATCTATTATGATGCAAATGTATGTATTTATGTCTAAAATACATAATAATTCTATCACTTTACTTGTTTTTTTATTTTTACTTTCTGGTACTTTGTGATAAAAAAGATTTTCTTTCTAATCTTATATGAAAGTTTTTGGTTTACAAATACATCAAATAACAAAGAGGTAATTTGTAATAGGTTAGTGTATTATTTTATATTATTGCCCCAACAAGAAGGCAATATGAAGTAAAATTCAACAATTCTTCGCAGGCCTGCTGTGTCTGACCATAAATATAGAATCCCCTTTGGAAAAAAAAAAAAAAAGGTTTACTTCTCGAAGTTTATAAATTATGGAGTGGTAACCTTAAAGACTCTCTTTTCCTTCCTTTATAGTAAATCTGATCATTTGTAGCAGTCTTTGGCAAGTTGTTATCCTTAGAAAATATTAGATACAGATAGATTTCCTTCTGAGAACAGAATTCCAGTAAATGCCAGTTACCGAAGAAGCTTTGAAGACTTAAACCACCAACCAGGCTGACCTCATTTAAAATGCAAGGAGTGGAAAGTATAAAATGAGTAAGTCTTATCTTCCAGCAGAGATGCCCCTCAGCTTCTTAGTGAGAGATCACGGCAGGCTAAGGAAAATATTGAGCCAAAGTAGTTTGTGCCTGGCAATCAGGGTTCATCTTCTATTACTAAAATAAAAGCAGGGGTGAATGTTTCTGTTATTGTCTAGAACAAGTCTGTTTAATTTGCCCCAAGGGAAAATTCATCTGCTCTGCAGCCATTCATTTAAGCTGTTATTTATTGTTATATTTACGGAATATTATACATACTGTATATTACATTTATTGTATTTATTTTCTGTGGAAGATAGATAGATAGATAGATAGATAGATATGCTATTATTGTTATCATGTATAGTTATATTTCTCTCTAAGATGTCTGTCGGGTCCCTGAAAAAAGGAATAGGACTCTGTTTAGAAAGATGAAGGTCAGGATTACCTACTGTGATATGACTTTTAAGCTAAAGAGGGGTTTATTCTTGTGTTGCCATGTCAAGTCTAATTTGGTGTGCAATATGCTATGGTAGAGTGTCTGCTCATGACAGGAGGGGGTTAAATGAGATTACAACACTTAGAGGTTGTCAGCAGTCACTGGTGCCTGGGTATGCTAAATTGCAATTTAATGCTCAGCTTTATCTGTGTGGTATCCATTTAATTGTGCTGTTTTCAGCATTTCCATTGGTGTGTATTTAGCAAAAGTCTGCAATGGATCAGACCTACTGCTTTTATTGACCCTCAAAAGAAAGGTGGATTATATTTTCACAGTCAAATGATTTTCATTTTCCTATGTTCCAATATACCATAATTAATTTGTAATATCTTAGTGATGGGGGGGGGGGGGGGGGGGGCTGAGGAATTGGAAGTTTTATATATTTTTCTCTAATCCATAATATTGAATGTTTATTGCTTTTAATAAGTGTCCTTAAATGTTTTTTTTATCCCATCTTTTTTTTTAATCAAATAATATCATCAAACTAGGCGCCTTTTGTATATTTACATGAATTGCTATGTTCCATGTTTAAAAATATATATATTTATTTTCAACCACCTACCCCTCCGACGGATTTCATTCAATAACCTTCTACAAGGAGATGAATATAGAAAATATAATGGAAGGAGTAAAAAGTAGGAGTGGATTAATGCAGGCACAAGTGGTTGGTAATGCAATACTTACTGTGATAGTGGTTGTGGTCACCATTACACATAATCATCTTACATTTATTTGATGTTTCTACAACAATATTGTCAAAATCGGAGTTAGGAATTTGGGATTATTTTAGATTCCAAGCGTAAAATATTTAAACAAGAAGATTGATCATATATAATTGTTTCCCTAAACCATGTATATTAACCTATTTAAGTTGTTTCCCCAAACCGTGTATATTAACCTATTCAAAAAAAGTCTACTCAAAAATTTGTATTTTTTTAGAGAAAAATTTTTACATGGTGGCAAACATGAAACTAATTTGGTATATTCTTTACCACTTAATCGATAGCCATTTTGAAAGACATTATTGGCAACATATCTGTATTGTATGTATATTATAGGTTTATTTGAAAATTACCTTGTCACTAAGGTCAGGGCCGGCGCTACCGTAAGGCAGCACAGGCGGCTGCCTTAGGGCGCACCAATGGGGGGGCGGGAAAATCGCCCGCTCCCCCAGGCCTGTTTACTTACCTCCATGCTGCTGTTCATGTCCGTGGCTGAGAGGGAAGCGCTGTGCGCTCCCCTCAGGCCGTGCGCATTCAATAAAGTGTATTGAAACTTTTTTTTTCAACACACTTTATTGAATGCGTACGGCCTGAGGGGAGCGCACAGCGCTTCCCTCTCAGCCACGGACATGAACAGCGGCATGGAGGTAAGTACTGGGGTCTGGGTAAGGGGGGAGGAGGGAGGTTTAACGAGCAATTCCTGGGCATCTGAATGGCATAATATTCTTGGGCTCTGACTGGCACAATATTCCTGGGCATCTGACTGGCATAATATTCCTGGGCATCTGACTGGCATAATATTCCTGGGAATCTGACTGGCATAATATTCCTGGGCATCTGACTGGCACAATATTCCTGGGCATCTGACTGGCACAATATTCCTGGGCATCTGACTGGCATAATATTCCTGGGCATATGACTGGCATAATATTCCTGGGCATCTGAATGGCATAATATTCCTGGGCATCTGAATGGCATAATATTACCTGGCTCTGACTGGCATAATATTCCTGGGCATCTGACTGGCATAATATTCCTGGGCATCTGACTGGCATAATATTACTGGGCTCTGACTGGCATAATGTTCCTGGGCATCTGACTGGCATAATATTACTGGGCTCTGACTGGCATAATATTCCCATTGAAATACTGGTACGTTTGTTGATTTAACTTTACTTCATTTTAAATATTGTATTTGTTCCCATTTTGTTTTTTCACTTCAAAATAAGATATATTCAGTGTGCATAGGAATTTGTTTATAGTTTTTGTTTTTACTATAGTCCGGCCCTCCAACGGTCTGAGGGACAGTGAACTGGCCCCCTGTTTAAAAAGTTTAAGGACCCCTGGGCTAAATACTGGCATATTGAGTGGCAAAATAGTGTGTCTCCGGTTATGTGTGAATTGGTGTAACTGTGTGTGTGTAAGTGGTAAGGGTGTCTGTGTATGTGACTACAAGGGTGTCTTTGTGTTTAAGGGTTTCAATGTGTGACACATTTAGAGCATGCGAGTTGAATATTTAGATGTATTTATTTTCTACACTATACATTATTCATATATATATATATATATATATATATATATATATATATATATATAGAGGCTTAATGGTGTGGGAGGCGTGGCGGATCAGAGCAGGGGGGCACCAAAATGCACCTTCGCCTGTGTAGACGAAAATCCTTGCACCGGCCCTGACTAAGGTTGATCTAAAGAACTTGTGAACCATGTTGACCTAATGATAGGTTATTCCATCATGATTGCTGAGATGATCGCAACCAGGGCCGGCATTTGGGGTGTGCAACTTGTCCAGCCGCACAGAGCGCAAAGCCCTGGGGGTGCCAGAGCTGCTGGCTGGGGAGAACTAAAGCTCTCCCCTTACCAGATCTCTTGTGCATAGGAAAAGTGGAAGACAGGCAGCTAATGTCTGTGCACTGCACAGGCACAGAGACATCCTCTGAGCATTGGGACGTCCTTCCGCGCAAAGTAAATCCTGTGTGCCATCTGATCGCTGCGGTAAGTCCTGGGTGCAAGTGGCAAGTCTTGTGAGTGCAATATGGAAGCTGGGGCAGGTCCTGAGTGCAAACCTTGGTCATTTGAATGTCTGTAAAATTATCATAAGATTGATCATAGATCATTTTATTAGGTCCATCATCTAACCTCACTAATTAAGATAGATAAAAACTCATGATTCCAGCATGCACTATACACTCCTTTTGCCAATGTACTAGAAATAATACTATAAAAGGCCAATCACTACAACCTCTATCACTAGCATATATATATATATATATATATATATATATATATATATATATATATATATATATATATATATGTATATATATGAGAAAGACACCCGTCTCCTTCATTCTTATTTAATTAAATGTTACTATTGGGATTTCCACTTTTACATATCTCCCTATTTTTAAATGTATATTTTTATTTATTATATACATTTATTTAGATATATGTATCTCATCAATATCATGTCTTCTTTTCTCTCTTTTTTCTTATTTAAGGTTTTTTCACCCTTGTAAATGGAAACCTTCTCCTGATTGCGTAAAGCGCCAGGCTCTAGTTTTTACCAATAAGGTTTTGCTCCAGAATTCTACCAGTTCTAACATTTACGCGTGTATGTGTTTTTATTATTTATGTTTATTCATTGATTGAAATTATATAGTATACTTTTTACTAGTGTTTACAGCTTTTCCTACTTTCTCAGTGCTTATACTGATGTAGAATTTATAATTATTTCTATCCTTATAGTAGATTAATTTGTATGAATATTCATACAGCACTGAAAAAGTTAATTCCGTTGGAGTTTCAGCTAGCTTGCAGGTTTCTTGTAAAGATCAAGATATGTATTGCTAGGACAGTTGTTCCTGCCACTCAGATTCAAGTTATAGTACTAATGTTTAGATAGCATCTGGATATGGTAACATAGAAAAACTCTATCTGTGATTGGGAGGAGTGTGTTAGAAGCCAACACTATAATAGAATCTAACCAGAAGGCCCAAAGCAAGCAAAGCTATGAAGCAAAGGAAACTATGATAACAGCTAAGATGTAGCCATCCATTCTATTGCATAGCATTGCCAACTAAGTTATGGATGAAACTTCCAGTTAGAAAGGTTCATTATGGAAGGATGAAGAGATTAAAAGGCTAAAGATGTGAACTTGAATTCTAGGCTGAACAAGCTGTGAAGGTCACCATCTTGCTAAAGACTTTGCTATGTTTAATATTTAAAGGACGCCATATTGTAAAAGCAGCTATGTTACGTTGTGAGTAACCATCTGTATCAACATGGACGCGTTTATCAAATAAACCTGTATTCCCCTTTTCTACGTAGATGATAATATTGTGCTCAAGCAATAGTGCAAAACCAAAAAGCTTTGCGCCCCATTTGATGTGTTTCTTAAACCCAAACTATTCCTGCTGCAACATATACCACTATTTATCCATCACAAATAAAGAATGTAGCTGTGGGAATAATGGTTGAAACCAGCTGGCTACAGTTTGCTGCCAATTGCCATTGTCCCGGTGATATTTGGAAATGTTGTTGTAAATCAGTTTAGTGCTACAGACCCATATTTTCCAGAGAATCTCAGGCCACCAGCTCATGCCAGCACGTCAAGACCACCATTTTACAGCATTATCTTCAGCTAGCAGGCAACAGAGCCATAATTCATCAAATTTGGCCAGCCACAGCAAGCCAAGAAGGAGAGGAGGAATGCAACGGAAAAATGCTATGCCCTTAGTTTTTTGGTCAGAGGAGAAAAGGGAACTAGTCATGAAGCTGTGTCAAAACTACAACTGTGTGATATAGGCAGCAGCCAAGAAGGCAAGCCTTAGGAGGAGGTTTTGGATTATGTCAACAAAGTTCGTGGGAACAACCAGTCTGTGGTTGGGGTGAAAAACTGTTAAGTGTATTTAAAATACTCATACACTCTTAGTCGTCTCGAGAACTTCAAGAATTCTCTGTAACTTAACTGTTAATAATAAATACACACCAATCATAAAATGGGAGGCAGACATTGGTGAATCTTTCCCACAGTCTGATTGGCTGAATGGAATCCTCTTGCTAAAGAAATCTGTATACGTTTTTTGGAGCTAAACTACAAACTGATTTACAGATGGTATCCGGTTCCTCAGAGACTTCATAAAATGTTGAATTCTTACGCCAATATTTGCTGGAGATGCAATAATGATATTGGATCTATGTACCATGTTTAGTGGGAATGCGATCTCCTGGGCTCTTTGATGGTGGCTCTGACAAGGTCTTTGAGAAACTCAGTAATCCTGGATTTGGTCCTGTCCCCCCAACTGTTTTTATTCCATATAAATCTACCAAGGTGTAGCAAGGCAATTAAGAGCCTACTAATACATGTTCTTCTGGCCACAAAACTATGGATAGCTAGGAACTGGAAAGTACAGGGCCCATTATTATGGCAAGAGGTGATAGCACAGGTAGACTACCAGTGCAACATGGAAAGAGGACAATTAGACATACATAAGGAGATCTGGGAAACCTGGACATCTATGCATAATTAACAAACCATTACAATGATGCTACACGATACACCCTGCGTGGTTCTCCGCTCTGCCTCCCCACTTGCCCCAAAAGCCCAGCAGAACAGTGTTTTATATGTCTTGTTGTAAGTGGTATGAATGTTGTATTGTGTGAGATAAAAGGGGCAAACATGTCAGATTATGTATAAAGGTTGTGAATTACTAATTTATTAGTTCTAATACTATTTATAGAATGCCCAATAAAAGTAAAATAAAAATAAATAAATAAAATACTCATACACCATACACAAAATATAAAATTGCATTGCACACATAGCTCAACACCCAAGGTAGATACACATTTACACCACATCATTCTAGTTAGAGTTTAATGCAAATTAAGCTAACTATAAGTAGAGCAACATCTGCTTACAAACTATTATATATATGTACACAGAAATGTGGACACAGATGTGGAGTAGTATGACATATATGTGCTTTTGTCCTACAGTGATTTGAATGTTTAACACTTCATGGGTTCAGTCACAGATTTAGCGAGCTAATGGGCTAATTGTAACCGGTAACTTACTTAGGATATAGCTATGTTAAATGCACAGACAATACCTTATGCAACCCCCGTCCGGCTAGCTGTTTTTTTTAATCATAATTTACGACATGCGTGAATGTTTTTAATTTACACTGGTTCTGTAAAACAGGACTTTCTCTTAAAGGGAAACTAAACTTTTTTTTCACTTGTGCTTCTAATATAGAAGCACAAGTGAAAAGTTAGTTGTCCCTTAATTTTATTGCTTTTACCCATTCCTCATGGGAGAAGGAGATCCCGAGGTCCCACTCCCAGCTGTTCCAAGGGGTCGCCTTCTCACATTGCTGCAAACTCGACAGAAAGTGGGAGACCCCTGATACCACTTTTTTTTTTTTAATGCTTTGATATTAATTAGCTTATTGGTCCCTTCTCCAGGGTTATCCTTTTATGGAGAACATTTTTTAGGCTCAGGGAGGTTCTGACTAGACTGCAGTAGATCAAACGGGGTCGAAAGGCCCTGAGGTGCTATATCTGCTACTGTAGCAATATTATTGAGTTTCCAATTTAATAAACTAATGTTTCCTATATCAAATTCTAGAGTCTCAATTGGAGTATCCAGGGAAATTTGACCACTATTCCCAGGACTAATCTTTCCTATACTTGCTATGGTAGAGCAAAGATCTTTGATTATTGGATTTTTAAAGGAGCATTTTTTACTCATCACCCTCTGACTCCAGAACAGGTTGATAAGCTCCATTTGTCCCGCATCCAACCTTTCTATTTCCAACCAGTTTGGCGGTGTTGTTGAGGTGTTATCCCAGGCTGTTGAATCGGCTACCATACAAGCATTGTGCAGACAGTGTATATCAGGGAAGGATATACAACCGGAGTTAACAACTCGTTGTAATAGTTTCAACACGACTCTAGGTTTTTTACCTCGCCAAATATACTCTGTAGCAAGCTTTTGTATATTATTTAGAATAGTCAGATCTACTTTCAGTGGGATGTTTCTAAATAAATAGGATAACTTGGGAATTATGTAGGCGTTCATCAATTCGACTCTACCGAGCCAAGATATTTCTGTACCTTTCCAGTCATTTAGGTTTTTCTTCATTTCTTTAATTTTACTTCATAATTTATTTTGACCATATCTTCTAAGTCTAAAGTCAGCCTAATTCCCAGATATTCTACATATTTTTGTCCAATTTAAGCCGAATTTTGACTTGATAATTACTGAATCTTCCTCTGGTACATGTCCCAAAATCATTTGGGTTTTATTAAAGTTCAATTTATAGTTGGAATATCTACCAAACTCTGCGATCAAGTCAATTATATTAGAGATGGATTTAATTGGGTCTGTAAGCAGTACGTCATCTACATATAAGATGACCCTATTATCCACTGAGTTAATGGTTACCCCGTTTACTCCTTTTGATATTCTTATCATAGAGGCGAGTGGCTCCATAGACAATATGTACAACATAGGCGCCAATGGACAGCCCTGCCTCATCCCGTTCTTAACTTCAAACCATTCTGAGTGGATCATGTGTCCCGAAACCCTGGCTGTTGGTGTCGAATAAAGGATCATCGTGCCTCCAAAGCCACCCCAAGATAGCGCCAGCTAACTCTATCAAAGGCCTTTTTGGCATCGAGGGCCATCAGGGTCACCGGCACCTTCTGTCTGTTTATGTGGTGGATAATATTAAAAGCTCATCTAGTATTGTCAATTGTACCCCTGCCCAACACGAATCCGCTTTGATCTTTATGGAATCACCGTTTTTAGCCTCCCAGCCAGAATCTTCGAATACATTTTTATGTCCAAGTTTATAAGCGAAATCGGCCTATAATTTGCAGGCGATGTTGGATCTTTGTTGGCCTTGGGTAACGGGGTGATTGAAGCCTGGAGCAACTCACCAGGGATAGCATCTTTCTTAGTTATCTGTATAAATAGTCTTAGTAATTTGCAACACAAAATCAACATGAGATGGTATATGGTCCCGACTAGACTGCATAGGATCAACCCGGAAGTGTCCGCTTTATGCTGGAGATGCGAATCGGTCAACGGTTCCCTAGCGCACATTTGGTGGGAATGTATACACCTGAAACCCATAGTCCTCAATCTCCAGGATTTGCTGAACGACCTGATGGGCATTACTTTCAGCCTAAAACCAGAAATCTTTCTTTTTAACATTCAGATACCTGGAAATGATAACCAGAGGATCTTAATGATCCAGATATTGACAGCGGCAAAAATATGCATCGCTAGAAATTGGGGGAATAAGGAGGAATTCACTGGCTAGAGATCAAACATCAAATAGAATTTCAATGTAGGATGGAGGCAGACTATAGTAGACTGGGACAGTTCAACAGATACCAACAGATTTTGGCCCCTTGGATATCAAAAAGAGGAGCTGACCAGACTGGTTCTCACACAGATAGGCCTGCTTCCCCCTTCCCTCCTACCCTACCCCCGGGAACAGAACGACTGGAATGAATTTGTACGATTTATTAGTTTGTTTGTTTGTTTTGTATTAGTTAAATTGTTTCATATTGTTTTCAGCTCTCTCATGTACCAAAGCTGTATCTTACATTTAATTCTAGCACTGAATGAGAGCTTAATATGGCCCGTGGAACTTAAAAGAAAGAAAGGGAGAGGGGAAGAAAAGAGAAAAAAAGAGAAGATTACGTTATTATAAAGCATTGTGAAGGATTATGACATAATGCTGTTTTGTATCTCTCTATTATCTTTTGTATTTGAATATAACATTCCATACACCAGTATTGTTTTTGATATTGAAACTTTCAAAATAAAAGAAATAATAAAAACATTTTTAAAAGTTAGTTGTCCCTAGTATGAGGATGAACTGGCGTGTACTTTTGATAGTATACGCCAGTTTTATCCTCTGTCCGACAGCTGCCATGCTTCCATAGGAAACAGGCATCACAAACCTGTTACTTGCATCTCTCAGCTAAAAGTTTTAAATTTAATTATCCTGCTATTTTAACCGCATTTCACCTACACAAAAATCATCACGTTTTTAAACTACTGAATTATTTGGTGAACACCCAATTCAGCCTTCCCTATTATACCACACGTATCCAGTACCTTCTATACCTTCACCAAGGTGCTAACTGCTTTATTCTTTGGACACTCCAAAACAACCCACCAATACTTAATGTTTACACTATTTTGCTGTGAAACCTGATGAAGCCTTTTCAAGGGCAAAACGCGTCAGGCTCTTTCTGAAGTTTCATAATCCCACAATCTTTCCAAGTATCGACTGTATCCATGTCCAAAATTACCTGTGATTTGTGCTATATTAACATGTGCTGTTTATCTGGGCTTTTCTGTAGTAATTAGTAATTAGAATCAGTTAATTCCCAGATGATGGAGAGGCAGGATCAGTTCTTTAGCCAGTTATATGTAGGATTTGCAAATCTGGAGCAGATGAGATTGATGCACCAGTATGAGTGTCTCAGTCTAGAGCTGAACACAGCAACCAACTGTTGAGGTTCAAGTTCACGAAATTAGCCCTAAAGCATGCTAAGTTAGAGGGTACCACTGTTCAAGAGACAACTTACCCACCTAACCTCCCTGCATCAGCACAGGTGATTGGTAGACAGGCTGGTAAGAAAGACAATGATACCGACATCGCTACATTGCTAGACAATTGCCTAGCTCATCATCTTCCTCCTCATCAGATGATGATGAGTAGATCACACTGTTGCCTCTTGGTAGTAGCCATGAAAAACCTGGTTACTTACCATTACAATCCCCCAGTTTCACTGTTTAAAAACTGGCAGTTGTTGCTGAAGATGAATATCGGTTGATGTGATGAGGTATAGGAATGGTTCAGTTAGGGTAATTATTCAATTAGCATTACTAATGGGAAGAGGAGAAGAATGAAGACTTAGACAAAGTGGGAGACACACAACTAGTAGGTAAGCAGTGAATCCAGCAATTTCAAGATCCCTGCCGGAGGTGAATTGTGTGATAACAAAAACACCAGGGGAAGACACCATTTATATGGTAAGTCCTGTTTATCATACAAACATTTTGGATTTTAAAACAGTAGCTGAGTCCATAACATTGTTAGTTCTGGGGTAGTCAACTTCCATTGATTTGCTTGGCTATCAACAGTTTTCTCCACATCAGCACACATATCATATATCTATATTTCTTGTTATTCCACAGGTGATTATTTTAGGTGATACATCTTAGTACATGGGTACAGCTTTCCATTCATTGTGGTTACACATTGGTGTCGGTGCTGCATATATATTTGGCTGCATGACACTTTTTTATGTGTTTTTTTTTGTTTTTTACATGGCCATAGTTCCATATACCGTATTTGCTTGAATAGAAGACAAGGTTTATTTCAGAGCAAATGCTATGAAAAATACCCCTCGTCTTACATTCGAGGTTGTCTTATAATCTGACCTCAAATCGAGGTCAGACTATAACACAGGGATCCAGGTCCACAGCAGGGGACCTGGATCCCTCTCTCTAACAGCCTGGGGATGTCTGCGCGATGAGCGCAGATTCCCCCTGCTGCCGCCCGGCACGACCGCCGGGACTTCTATGATGAAGCCGGGTCCTTCCGGCTTCATCATAAAAGTCCCGGCGGTCGTGCCGGGCGGCAGCAGGGGAGGTCTGAGCTCATTGCGCAGACATCCTCCGCTGCCCCGCTAGCCACCAGGAGAATCGGGCAGCTGGGGGATGTCTGCACGATGCGTACAGACATCCTCCATGCTGCCCGACACTTCCGTCTATTATGACGGAACAGCTGTCCGTCATAATAGATGGAGGTGTCGGGCAGCATGGAGGATGTCTGCACGTATCGTGCAGACATCCCCCAGCTTCCCCCACTAGCCACCAGGGAAAGAATCAAGGTGAGGGGGTGGGAGGGGGGATAGACAAGGGGAGGGAGGGGGAGCTAGACAAGGGGAGGGGGGAGATATAGACAAGGGGGAGGGGGGAGATATAGACAAGGGGGGGAGCATACATATCTATTTGAAAAAAGTTTTAAAAGTTTTGTAGTGCAATTTAGGGGGCTTTAAAGCTGAATTCTCCAGCTCAGATCAGGAGATTTGAAATTTCTGAATTCCGCCTATGATACCTGAATTGGAGTGTGTTCTGGGGTGATTGCCGCTCATTGGGTAGCCAAAAATGTATGGTTTTCATGGTGAAAATATCTCAATCCAAACGCCTATTACAAATTATCCAAATTCAGAGATAATGTACAGCTGTATTTTGGAGATTTATAAACGTTGGCTGCATTGCCCAACCCACATCCAGTTAGGGACAAATCTGTCTATTTTGGGTATGCCAAGTTGAAATGTTTAAAAAATTTAAATAAGAAAGGCAAAGTTATATTTTTTTTTTATGCAGGAGATCGACACCTAATTTTATTTGTACCTTTATATGCAATTAATTCAAACATAGAAAAAAACAAAGTGGCATATATCTTATGAATGTGTTTGTGTTAAACGCAAAGTGGTAGTGTCCCTTTTAGTAAATCCATATTGCATTAATCCCCAAAAATGTATTTTATTTTTACATTTTTCTTAAAAATAAGTTTCCCATTTGCTTGAAATATATCCCTGAAATTGTTGTTTAAATGTTTCTTGTGTACATCCCTATGTAGTATTTTTACTTAGTATCAAGCTTTTGCACAAAACAAAGTCTACTGGACTGTTAACAAAGGTAAAATATGTCTAACGAAAAAAATCATTACATTTTTCCCCATTTTCTATGAAATATATACGGGTCATTATTTATACACATTTCACATAAACAATATGTATTTGTACATCATTTTAAGGAAGGTAATTAACAAAATACTGTTTGCACCAAATATTTTACAAAATCATATCAGCTATTCATTAGCGCTAGAGTTATAGAGTGTATTAGGAGTGTGCAAAGAGATATGAAAAGTATGTGCAAAGAAATATAGAGAGGATTAGGAGTGCGTTAATGCTTACCTAGCCACCTTTGATGAGCAGCTTTGACAGAAAAGGACACAGTGGATTTTACACAGGTGTAGGAACAAATCTAGTCATCAGGTGATATAGAATATATAGCTCCTATGGGAGGATTAAGGGAGAATAAGTTTATATGCACTTTATTTAAGGTTCTGCACCTCTCTAAGCAGCTGTCACATCCGTACATTATGGTACGTTGAATCTGAATGAGGCTCTCCACATCAAAACCTTGCATCCATTATGATATCATCTCCTGCTCTAAGCTGTAATGCTTATTAATTCTGCACCCATACTCTGCAAGCTTCAGCAAATGTATTCCATCAGCCTAGCATTTAATTTAATTAGTACAGCTGGGCTCTCATTCTCCTTTCTGTGTCAGAGGTATTGTCGGCACGTTCTGCTATAACACAATTACTGATTGCTTTTAGATAGGCAGAAATATGATTAGGGTATTGGGTGACTGTATCATAAGCCTTATTAGATTCATTTGAAATCTGGAGATAAATAGGAAACTTTTATTTGCAGTGTAATGAGATTATGCTTATTAGGCCAAGGCCCCACAACCCTTAGCAAGGGACATAGTATAGTTAAAGGATTATGCTCTGCAACCACACTTCTGTTAACACGCGGTTTTGATTTAAGCCAATATAATAGTGGAACGGGGGTAAAACAGTTTTAAAAAAATATTATTTTTAAGTAAGTTAATTTGCAAGACCCGGAAATATATTATTTTTATTGTTAAATACATTTGTGTGTGTAATACAAGATTTCTGCTATTATTGTATCTTCATATAATGTATGGAAATGCTCATTACTGGTTATTGCTTTATCCAATTTTATTTAAAAATAAATAAAATGTATAGAAAAAAAATCTTACTCTTGCTATAATAATTCTTCATGAAAGAAATACAAAATATATATATTTTTTAGCCCTGATGGATATTGTTTCTTCCTCACAGAATTGTAGCATAGATACTGGCATGATTAATTAGCCCTTTTATGTTTTTCTGTCCTACCACTAGGACAGGAGGTTTAACTATTTTATTACATGTTTTTACTTATTCCAAAATTCTCAATGTGCCAGGATTTAGCCACCCTCTTCCACCCCCCTTCCCCCTTACTAATTTTTTTTGTTGTTGTTGTTATGCTTCTAATAGATTATACACCCTTGAAACAATGTATATACATGTTTTAATGTAATTATTAAACTTTGTTCCAGAATTGACCTTTATAAATAACCCCTACAGCATTTTATGCAATGTTAAAGGTAAATAAGAAAGGATGCATTATTAAAGAAGAATAAGGAATATGTAAGAGGAAAATAACAGAATGGGAAATAATTGTATTCTGTTGTATCAAGCAAGAAGGTCACAGAGTTGTAAAACTCAGAAAAAAAAATGCCATATCAAAAGCCTCACTAAAGGAGTATGAAATTAATGGGCAAGCTTACCAATTCTTTCTCCCAGTATATAGCGGCTTCCCAACCACAAAGGAATTCAAAGTCGGCAGTAGCTCTGTAAATTGAGCATGATCAAAATAAGAACAGGTATACCAAACCTTTTCAATAAATGCAGATATTTTTATTCTGTTTTGTGAAAAGAGCCTTAATGGGGAAAGTGGGACACTAGCAGATGGGAGAACACCTTATACATTTCTAACCTAAAGTGGGTTCATTGACTGCCTATGACTTATGGCAGCCCCTTTTACAGAAGCATTTTGCTTGCTTATAACATTTCCTGATCCCTTGGTTACTTTTTATAATCTTGCAATATTTACAACTTTTGCTCACCGGCACATTTGCATTTTAAAGGTCATGCTATGTATCATGTGAACATGGAGATCATGAGTTATCTTCCACATGGCCAACATTTTTAGATTTTGTTTTGCTTTAAAATTCCAACTGTCTTCATTACCTCACACTGACACGTTATCAGTTACTTTTAGCGCTGAAAGATAAAAAATAGAAAATAACTTTTTTTGTGTGTTATAAATGAGTATAGGGAATGTTGGGGGGAATGTATAAACATGGCGCACACGCCGATTGCGTAAGATACTGGTGCAATCGGCGTGTGCAGCAATGTATGCAGTGCGGGAGTTTTTATACATATCCCCCATAAAGTATTGTATTTCAGTTTATTGGTAAATTTGGGATTAAAGGACTATGCATCCCGTGGCTATATGTCAGAGAGCATTGATACTGAGTGGTGTGAATAATTCCTTATAATAATTCACAATATTTTTTCATGTATTTTTATGTTAAGGTAATGGATCTAAGTGGAAAGCACAGACCCTTTCATTATTTACGTTACGTTCTATGGGGTGGACGATTAATAAAATGTGGTCCAAAGCAATGTTCTGAAGCCTTTGAATTCCATTGTAAATGTGTTTTTGTATTTATGTGTGTCTACAAGTTCTATTCAGCTGTCCATCAGCATCTTTTGATGACTTGAAACACTTGAGGTGCAGTCTAAAAATTCCTTACCAGATAAGATGTGTTCTCTATGACACTTCTGTAGCTTTTTCTAGTTGATGACATATTCCTGTGTATTATCTGCTAAACAATGGAAAGGTGTTATGGTGCGAGAAGGTTGTTAAAATGTAACAGGCCAGAGATATAGAAAAATATTCCAGGCTAATCTCTTGGAAGTAAATGTTACTCCCATCTAGCTTATATCTTAGTGTTCTGGGGAACCTGCATGCAACTGTTAATTTAGGACTCGGCTGAGTAAATATCTTCCCTGGAAAGAGTTTCACCGGCCCAATATTGCATTGAGTAAGCATGGATTGTTGTTACATAACCAAACAATACACAAAAAATATTAAACAAAATACATAATATTGTATAATCACTGTATGCAACATTTAAAAAGTAGTCTGTATTTTAGCAAGCTTGATTACCACCACACTATTTTCCCTCACTCACCCAGTGATGTATTTATTTTCTGTGTTGCTCAACTCCACCAGCATTTTGCAACTCCATGGGGGTCTAACCTACAGTAGGAGTAGGCAACCTTCGCCATTCCAGGTGTTGTCGACTACATCTCCCGCATCAAGGGAAATGTAGTCCACAGCATCTGGAGTGTCGAAGTTTGCCCACCCCTGCTTTACACTATAATTACAGAATAGTTATCACCATAATATAGTGCCACAACACCTGTTGCTGTTTAGTTACTATCAGCATATGGTCTTCCAGCCATAGGTGGAGGTACAGTATAGAAGATTTAGTATTAGTATTAGAATCAGCATATATTTACTGTATCAGCATATATTACAATATAAGTTTATAGCATCATTATTAGCACATGTCTGACAGCTATAAACAAACAGTATAATTAAAGTAGCATGTAGTCTACCAATTTACTATCAAGATCTGATTTAGCAAAAATATGTATATGAGATCTATAATTAACATAAATAAATAAAATATTGGGTGAATGTGAATAATTTAGAATATAATTCTATTTATTACCTGGTCAGGCATTTATTAACCCATCATCATAATCTTCTTGTTTTAGTATGCTACTGTTTTTCACATTTTTTTACTGGAGTACTGGAGTGGTAAATCATTCAAGATAGGAGTAATATGTATTTAATTTTAAAATTGTCATCTTTCTGTCATATGGATACCATTATGTTTCTATGGATATATAAAGCTGGCTACCCCTGAGAAACCGTAGTAGAACATCAAGAATGCTTTCTACGAGACCTCTCTTGCCCATTAAGGTTCACTATTTAATTCTTCAGCAAATGACTGACACATCACTAATTATTAAGGCAATTAGGAGTTGTAATGCTGCCACTATTTAAAGGGAAACTTCTAGAAGCCATTAAGATTATTTATTGTATTAACTATAAACTGTTCAATTTCAATGTATAAGTCCACTTGAAAAACAAATGCAGATTATAAGATAAAAGAATACAAAAAATTAGCTCCCAGGACGTCTAATTGTTACAAATAGTATGAGTTCTACCATAAATTGGACAAATGGGGGTCATGCGTTTTATGTATGTTATTTAAAGCTAGTTTGCATATAAAATAATATTTTAAGAACTATTAGATATAAGTGGTGAAATTATTTGTAATAATTCACATAAAAATGTCTGCTTTATGTTTTCTTCCACAGTAACTGCTTTGACATGTGGATCAGGGGAACTTAAATGCTATTTTTTATAACACCTTAATTTAATAATAGCTAGTAAATGACAACTACACTGAGAAAAACTTCACCTCCATATAGAAACCATAGAACACCCAAACGTTTTTTTCAAGCAATTCTTAAAAGGTATTACGTTATCCATATATTGTTTGCAGTTTGCACTGGGAACATGGAGAATAGAAAAGTATCTATTTATTATTAATTTTAGAAAGTGTTTTACCAGGAAGAATACTTTGAGATTTTCAAGTATGTCCTGGGGTCCCAGTCCAGAATGGAATTACATAGAGAACAGTATTTATATAACATATTTATATAAATTAGAATGAGAACATACAGATTAAAGCATTATTAATACAAAAAAAAGAAAACAACATGTTCTAGGTATATATAGTATTTTGTAAACTAATAACAGGTACATTCTGTTATGAGGATTTGGGATACACTCATTTTCAGGGATTTTAGACTAGAGGAGGATTTGGCAGAATCAGAAAGGCTATTCAACATATGAGGAGCTTTGTATTTATTGTGTTAGCAGAATTGGTAGCAAATGCATATATTAATAGAAACAACAAGAAACAACAATCACAGCATTTTGTGCACTCCATAACATTGCTGTGGATACATGAATATTGTGGCACATTCCACCTCCACCTCAGGAATAAGATGAGAACCCTGCAGCTTAGTGGATTACCCAAGATGACAGGTGGGGAGCCCAAGTAATGGAAAGAATAAGTAAGTAAGTAAACCTGTGCCTCACTAACTATCTCCCTCAACACAACACTCCATTGAAAGGTTTTGTTCTCTCAGCATGCCAAGGACACTCATAGCAATAAAAAGACTGGGAACAGACAGACAAAGTATAAAAGACAGTAGACAGACAGTTTACATTTAAAAGTAAAATTTTACTGTTATAATAATGTCTCATGAGTTTCTCGAGTGTTTGGAGGCAGCACCTTGGGTGAGACTATGTGGACATGGTGAGGTAGCAGCAGGGGGGAAGCAGGGGTAGCAGAAAGTGTGGCAGTGGGTATGGCTGGTGATGCCAATGAGGCTAATGTGGCCAGTGCTTCAGATATACTAGGGGAAAAAAAGGAAGCAAAAACGAAGGAGCTCACAATCAAAGCAGGTATGTGAAAATAAGCCAGAGTTTAATGCTTCCGTAAAACAGGCTAGTACAAAAAAGGAAATGAACCACACAGTGAGAAAGACGCCTTACGCGTTTCGTGCTTCAAAAGCACTTAATCATAGGCTCCATGATTATACTAGCCATGTAAGTGGTCATGACATGAACGTCAGTTGCTAGTTGTCTCATAACGTGGTTTTGGACATCCATTCTGGGTAGGACACATCTCTGAAATATGTCCACATAACGTGCCTGTCACTGCTGCCATGGTGTTGGTGCATCATCACTTCCATGCACATCAGAGCAGCAGGGGCAGAAATGTTGGCGGCAACAGCAGGTCATGGGGCAGTGTCCACCATGGAGATAGCAGTGGTCTGTGGAGATATGGGGACCTGTCCAACCACAGTAAATGAGGCAGGGGGAGCAGGTGACGATGATGATGTACTGAATAATAATGGTGATGCTGAGGGGGCTTGTGGGTGGTTGTTGGCTTTCATACCTTTGATATTCACCTACCCAGCTTCTGCATTCTGCCTGTAAATAGTCCCAGGGTTGCAGTGGTTTCCTGCTGGATGGTGTGAAGCGTTCAGCAGGTGGTGTAGCAGTTTGGTTGTGGTGGAGTGTGCTCTGCTTGAGAACCCTCACCATATGATGCTGTATGGTTAGAATTAAAAAAAGATTCATGAATAGATTACATGTAAATACATGTTATACTTCCTACATCAGTCTATCAAGCTGTGTGGTGAATACATTTCCTTCTATTTGAAAATTATGGCCAAAGTAGCTGAGTTGGAAAAATTCTCCAATGCAGCTGAATGAGAGAATGTTTCCAACTCAGCTACTTTGGCCTTCAGTTTAAAATTCCTGTTTCAGTTTCCTACAGTTCTCTCTTTATTGATTAGACCTTTGTCGGCAAGGGAGTAGTACTCACCAGGTGCAACATAAGTGCTAGGAAAACACAAATCTACACCACCAGGAATACCCTCCACAGCAGTTGGCTAATCTATTGTAGTGAAGAGTCAGAGGAGGGCCAACATCAGTAACCCAGAGGGACCGTATTTCTTTGGCCATCATCGCCTTGGTGGTTTGTTTTTCAGTCCCTTCAGCGTTTCTTGATGGCCTCCCTTGTCCTCCAATGCTTGCTTACTATGTTCACCTGGTCCTCTATCTCCTGCCAGATGCAACTCTTCTGGACTGCAGTGGTCTTTCCTGTGTGTTGACCAGAGAGGACTCTGCTGTGATCCAGCTGAAGAAGTGCATTGCCATCCTGGCTCCTGTTCACTGCTGCCAATCCCAGCAAATTGCTTTTGCTCCTCCTACTCATCCTCCTCCAAGGTGCTATGAGCCATGGTGTAAGATGGACTAGTACCAGCACTAAGCTGGTGGTAGATGGACCCTTCCATGTCCCACTGACCACTCCTCTCTTCCCCTCAATGTGCCTCCATGCACTTTTTTTCCCCCTCAGCAGGGTCCCTCTGCCTCCCTGGCCTCCTCACCCCTCTAGCCCCTGACTTCCACCTCTCCTCTCCTTACTTTCTCCTCTCCCCTACTCCCTCCCAACACTACTGTCATTACCTCAACCCTCCTCTCTTCCCCCTCCTCTCCCTCCTATGCCTTATCCAATTTGCCTCCTCTCCTGACACCACCATCACCACCACCACACAGAAAATAAAAATAAAAAATGTAATGTGAGATTTGAAAATAAAAGTGTGACGTATGTAGGGTAATGTATAATATGTAGAAATGTGCAAACTCACAGATACTCACCCGACAACCCATTGACACACTACTGACACACCACTGACACACCAATGACATACCACTGACACGCTATTGATACACTACTGACACACACAGACACCTGCAAACATGCACCAATTTGCTCTGCTGTCTCTCTATCTCTCACAAACAATACCTTCCAAGTCCTAAGCCCTGCAGTAGTTCTTTGCACAAGTTCCAATCAGAGGCAAGGTGTGACTGATTACCTGGGCTTATAGAGTGCATTTTTTTCATGTGTTGGGAGCGTGTCTGTGGCTCCTGATTGGCTAAGAGTTATTCAGAAAGCTGTTAGTTGCTTGAATTTGCACAATTACAGTGTTCGTGATTATCTGATTGATTTATTCCTTTTTAACGGCTCCCTTATTTCCTGTGCTTTTTTACATCCTTTGTTTTATTGCTCTGGATCTATATTTTAAAGTTATGTAAACCAAAAATTCTGAGCTCCAAGAAAAAGAGGTTCAGTAGAGGTGGAAAGAGAGACAGGTGGAAACTGGGTTTAAAATAGGGACTGTTGCTCCTAAATAGAGACATTTGGGAGGTATGCACATGCTATTAAGTACATGTGATGTATAATATCAAACATGGTTAATCAATCATTCACATCTTCAAACACTTAACAATTGTTAATCATAAAGGTAGTGGATACTGTTGTAGTACATTTGTTACACATCAATCTATTAATAATTGACAATATTCCACCAAAGTGCACATGGAAACTCTCTCTTGACAATAGATCTGCCAATTAAAATGATTGATGGGGTAATGATTCCTGCACCCAAAACTCTGATGCAGCTCTTGGGTTCTGAGAGGCAAAATGGAATGTGATCACACTTTGTTGAAGTGGCATTCCTTTCTAAACAATACAGATGTCCTTTAGTCAAAGAGTTATTGGTTTTAGATTAGCTTTATTGTCTCTTCTTGTCTTACATAATGCCATTCATCTGTGCTATGACTTCCCAGGTCGCATCTACTACAACTCCTATATCCAAATCTAACCATAACACATATTAACCATGCACAAACAACACTTTTGCATTCCAACACAATGTGTAGATAATTGTATTATTTTTTTACTCTCTGTATTTCCAGTATAAGCAATGCTTAAGTCCTCTTAATGGAATATTACATGAACCATTGGAGGGTGAACTGTTTAAAGGGCCACTTGCTGAACTTGTTTCAATGTGTAAAATTACTTTGGAACAATGACTCAAAGTCAAATGTTGTAGAATGGCAAGGCATTGATCACTGTAGATTTTGTGATTGTGTCTTTACATTTCATTTTTTTTCCCTAAGGTTTTCTTATTTATTTTTTTTATTCACATTTATATTCATCTTTTCATTTGTTCATTTGTTCGTCTTGAAAAACACTGACTTCTAAAAAGCACTGTATTTGTTCCGTTCATATATCGGGGACAAAAATAAAATTTTTAAGTCATTTTGACGTACAAGTGTCTTTTTCTCTTATATGCATCTGTACTATTACAGCAGTAAATCACAGCATAATAGCATAGTTGGTGAAACTGAGAAAATAAATTATCGGTTTTAACATTTGCAACATGGCTATCCTTTCTTTCATTGAGTTTGAAGAGATGACCTGATATCATTTGTACAGTCCTTGAAAGGTTTATTGCCAATTCTTTGTAAAGAAACCAAGCAATATACATGGATGGAGTTACATAAGCAAATATAACCATAATTAGCCTTATCTTTTACATTATTAGTAAGTGAGGGCTTCCCATTTCTGCCTTCTACTTCTTATTGCATTCATTTTTTACTGGATTGCAGTGACGGCAAAATCTTTTTAGCCCCAGTGCCCGTTTTTATAAACTTCTTAAAGCAGCCACAGCCCCAGGGTATCCCGGTAAGCCCGTCCGGCCCTACATGCAGGAGACCCCAAATACACATTTAAAACATATATGTCTCTTATTTTACCAGTTTCTGACATTCCACATGAGTATTCTTGATTTTCATTTAACTGCCCTTAATAGGTTTTCAACCAAACTCCGATCTGACAAAAATCAGACTTCTGCGCTACTTTATAGCTGTCCTAGAAAGTACAGTCATGAAAAGTTTCATTTCTACAAGCTTTAAAAGCAATGACTGTTTCTTTCCCTTTACCAATAGTGTTCCGTTATACTGAAAGACATTATAATGCAAGAATATAATGAATAAATCCAGGTCAGAGCATTAGGAGAATGTGCATGAACATGATCCAACATTATACCTTGAGCATGATGGCTCTATCTCTTATAATACCTCCAGTATAGTAAATGGCAAGCTGTCCTGCAAGACCAATTAGTATTCTGTCATCATTTCAAATTCCCATATATCACAAAAAAATTGCAGAAATTTGCTACCCAATATGCCCCGATGTGCCCTCGAATTCGATCATTATAGCCAATTACACATTAGCACTAATTTTGACTTACAAACTCAAACAGACTCACCTTCTCAGAGGCCTCACCTCGACCTTGCAAAATAGTATTCCTTAACCTTTTTTGCGAGGTCGAGATGAGGCAAGAGGAGGTGAGAGAAGGTCAAACTCAACTCAGATAATAAGTCAAACTCAACCACCAATATCATTATAGCCTATGGAAGGTGAACTGACACTAGAGGACACATTTGACTTAGGGAAATAAAACCAAAATTAAAAAAATAATCTCTCTGTCTAGGGACTGGTCCAACTGGCCCCATTCCTTTTCTTTTTGGGGCTGGCAGCCAATAATCAGGGCTGGGAACCTCCTTAGTGGCTCCCACCCCTACCCCCTCCTGGCTGGTTTAAACCTCTAGTGGGCCCTGGGCAAAGTCTTTAGCAGTGGGTACTCCTCGACTAAAGTCATCTAAAGCCGCAATGTAAAACTGAATGTAAATGTAAACTTTTTAATATTATATGCAATGATTTTTATATTATATTCAACTATGGAACTATGTGTTAAAAATGTTATTTAAAAAATGAATTTCTTGTTTGTATACCCTTCCTTTGCACCCAATTGCACCTAAAGGACTTAACACAGCACCATCCAACAATCACAGCACTTGACTTGCACTCATAGAGCACCCATATGATTTGGCATGCCACAGTGTCAATTTTCCCCACAGAACATACCACAGTGTCACATTGCCCCACAGAACTGCCCTTGCAGAACATGCCATGTACATGTTATTTTGCCCCACAGCATCATTTTGCCAATCAAAATGAGCCACAGTCTGGTACCAATTAACATGCCACAGTCACTTATCCATTAACATATGCAACAGCCAGTTTGCCCTTTAAAATATGCCACAATTTGTCCATTAATATGCCATAGTCATGGTGTCCATTGCTATGCCACTGTTAGTCTGCCCAGTAACATGTCACTGTAAGTTTGCCCATTAATATGCCACTGCCAGTTTACCCATTGATATGCCACTGTTAGTTTGTCCATTATTATGCCACCGTTAGTTTGCCCATTAATATGCCACTGATAATTTGCCCATTAATATGCCACTGATAATTTGCCCATCAATATGCCACTGTCAGTTTGACCATTAATATGTCACTGTTAGTTTGCCCATTAACATGCCAAACCCAGTTTGACCATTTACATGCCACCACCAATTTGCCCATTAATATGCCACCATTAGTTTCTACAATAATATGCCACTGTTAGTTTTCCCATTAATATGCCACAGCCAGTTTGCCCAATAAAAGCATCACCCCCTCACTCCCCTTCACCAGTATTCACCTTCCTGCTTCTCTTTTGTGTCCCCTGCTTTCTCCTCCATGCAGTCTTGCCTCCATGCACGTTGCATGCAGGAGGAGGGAAGTACAGCTGCCAGATATGACTTGCTGTGGGCTTGCGAAAGGCCCTCAGGCCACTTATTAAATAATTAACCCCATCAATAAAATCATAATACTTAGCGGTTTGCCCAAGCCCCCAGGCCACAGATTCAATAATTTAACCCTTTTTATAGGGTGGGTAATCACTACTTGTCCTTGCCCCTCATGTACATTATTGGGGCTATGTACTGTTTTTCCAGTTCCCAGCCTCATTTTTTATTAGGAGGCTTAAAGTTAATGATGCAGTATTTTTCTTTATTTATGGGGCAATTTTTTTATTCATTTTTTACTTTTTATTTTAAGCTCTCCGGATCTAATATTGGATCATTTTTAATTTGCTAGATAACTAATTTTAATCTGCTAGATAAATCTTATATGAGACTGTGGTAAACCATAAAATGTATGGGTTTAATCCCCTATGGTAACCATTGAAGTATTAATTAGACATGATCCTTAGCATCCGTCTAGATTCAGGCAGAGTTTATTCTGTGTGGACAGTTGCCTTACGTTTAGGATCCCCACTTCCCGAGGGATCCTCACAGGAGAGACAGTTATGGATACGGGCAAAACAGGACATGTGGCCTCCATCTTATTTTCTGCATCCCAAAAAGGCTGTATGTGAATACCAGTGTGTGAAGCATTCTCATAGAAACATAGAAACATAGAATGTGTCGGCAGATAAGAACCATTCGGTCCAACTAGTCTGCCCAATTTTTTTTTTTTTATTAGTACTTTTATTAGTCCCCCGTTCCCGGTCTTATAGCTAGGATAGCCTTGTGTCTATCCCACGCATGCTTAAAATCCTTGACTGTGTTTACCTCTACCACTTCTGCTGGCAGGCTATTCCATACATCCACTACCCTCTCAGTAAAGTAATACTTCCTGATATTACTTTTAAATCGTTGCCCCTCTAATTTAAGACTATGTCCTCTAGTTGTGGTAGTTTTTCTTCTTTTAAATATACTCTCTCCCTTTACTGTGTTGATTCCCTTTATGTATTTAAATGTTTCTATCATATCCCCCCTGTTACGTCTTTCCTCCAAGCTATACATGTTAAGATGAGACAGAAAGGATAAATCCTGGCGCTTTAAACTGCAACAAAGCAGCACCAATCTATGTGTTCCTCTGAAGACACACGTGCAAAAAACAAAACATATAACCCAAACAACATGTTAAGATGCTTTAACCTTTCCTGGTAAGTTTTATCCTTCAACCCATGTACCAGTTTAGTAGCCCTTCTCTGAACTCTCTCCAAAGTATCAATATCCTTCTGGAGATACGGTCTCCAGTACTGCGTACAATACTCCAAGTGAGGTCTCACCAGTGCTCTGTACAATGGCATGAGCACTTCCCTCTTCCTACTGCTAATACCTCTCCCTATGCAACCAAGCATTCTGCTAGCATTTCCTGCTGCTCTATTGCATTGCCTACCTACCTTCAAGTCCTCTGAAATTATTACTCCTAAATCCCTTTCCTCAGATGTTGAGGTTAGGACTGTACCAAATAGTCTATATTCTGCTTTTGGGTTTTTACGCCCAAGGTGCAAAATCTTGCACTTGTCCACATTAAATGTCAGTTGCCACTGCTCTGACCATTTTTCTAGTTTAGCTAAATCATTTGCCATTTGGCTTATCCCTCCATGAATATCAACCCTGTATACGTGTAGAAAACATGCCAGCCCAATGCGTAATGATGAAAAGATTTCATTTATTTAGCCTTTTTTTTTTTTTTTACAAAAAGCAGCCATCCCTCTCAACCACATGTATAAATCACTATAGATTTCTGTCCTTCAACTTAAATAGATTTAATCCACTCTGTTTATCTGAAAGATTACAGTCATATAGTTATATGTCTGGTGGACTTTAATGTGGGTGGACTGTATGTACAGGTTCTAATGCCACATATGAGGATTAGTAAAAAAAAAAAAAAAACACCCCCCCTGCCACCTGAGTAAGCAAGGCGCTCGCCGAACGTGGCGGTCGTCTTACTGGAGGCCAGGGTTGCGGCCTACCACGCACAAATTATTTAGCAGAGGAGAACCAGGCATTGCCCATTAATAAGCAATGCCGGAAAGCTGTGCCAGAACTATAATTGGATGATTAGAGCAACAGCCATGAGGCTGAGCCAGAGGAGGAAAAATAAGCTCTGGCAGGAGGTTGTTGATGTAGTCAATGCAGTTGGTGGGAATAACAGGTCTGAGGAAGGGGGGAAGAAAAGGCAACTGCAATTAAAATACTTGTACACGATAGGCAGCAAGTTATATTGCAACTCACACAGTTCATGTAACACATGCATTAACTGTTACAAGTATTGCTAAGTTGTACAGCTTGGGAATGTGGCATGTGGCTGCACATGTTAAAATGGCTGACATATTTAGAAGCTGGACTGGTATGTGTAGAGAACTGTAGTTCAGAGCATGTTAACTTTAGAGAGGGAGGGCATGCAGCACACTGCAGGAAATTACATGTACAGATGAATACTACAAGTAGATAAGGGCCATGAAAGTTGCAGTGCATATCAATGCCTGTTTATCTGTAAAACTGTAGCGCTGGGGAGATCAGAATATCTCCCCTCACCAGCCTTCTGCTCGGCAGTACTGGAGGATTCGGGGGGGTGGCCTCACCAGGTGAAAGAAGAATGTCCCGCCCCCACCCTGTGAATCAGAGCAGCGTCTGCTTTACTGGGAGCCCCGGGCAGCTTAAATAAGTGCTGCTCGCGCTCCCCATGCCTAATGATGAGAAACAACAGAGGAGGAGGGGGAGAGAAGAGAACAAAGGAGGGGTGAGAGAAGAGAACAGAGGAGGGGGAGAGAAGAGAACAGGGGAGTATGGGAGAGAAGAGAACAGAGGAGGATTGGAGAGAAGAGAACAGAGAAGGAGGGGGAGAGAGAGAACAGAACAGGAGTGGAAGAAAAGAGAACAGAGGAAGAGGGGGAGAGAAAAGAGCAGAGGAGGGGGAGAAGAGAACAGACGAGGGGGAGAAGAGAACAGAAGAGGAGGAGACAACAGAGGAGGGGAGAGAGAACAGATATGGGGTGGAGGGGGAGAGAGAACAGATATGGGGAGGAGAGGTAAAGAGAACAGATATGGGGAGGAGGGGGAGAGAGGACAAATAAGGGGAGGAGGAGGAGAGAGGACAGATATGGGGGAGAGAGAACAGATATGGGGGAGGAGGGGGAGAGAAAGAACAAATATGGGGAGTTGGAGAGAGACAGACATTGCAATGAAGAGGAAAGGAACAAACATGGGAAGGGAGAGACATATACATGGAGGGAGAGGGAAGAGACAGGCATGAGGGTAGGGGGGGTGGCTCTGTCACGAAATGGATTTGAAGATCCACTGTGACGGGGGTTCTTGGAGGGGCCTGGCAGCCAGAAGACTCCCTGTGGACTATGGACCCTGTGTGTTAATATATTAGTTTGAGGGTACACACTTTGAGGGCGCCAGTGGACCCCTGTTTTCAACTGGATTTCAAATACAGGCTCATTCAGGATGTGAGCCAAGATGTGTACTCTAGGATTCAAGCCTTTGTCCCATTCACTGTGTTTTCCCCAGGATAAGATTGTATCCTATCCTGTAAACCCCTGTAATTATGTCACCTAACCCATTGTCTTCATGTAAGTAATTCAGTGTCCTGTTGTACAGTGATGTACTTCAATTAGCAAGTTAATTTAATTGAGTGCACTCTTTATGTATCTGTACTTGACACCTTTGTATCCTGAAAGGTGTGAGGCAGGATTTCCCCATTGTATGTCCTTCTGTTAAACTGATTATATTGTGTTCATTATGTGTCTTACTGTGTGTATTGTAATTAGGTTTACTCATGGTCATTTCTATCTGGATTACTAATGTCTGTGATGTCATGTTTATGTGTATATAAGTCTGTGCTGTTGCACAAATAAAGAGAGTTGTTCTTCGTGCTGTACCTAACTCCTCTATTCGTCTTTTGGGTACAAAGAGCAAGGGTCCAGGAAAGACTTGCTGTGTGAATGCTGAGCTTTAATTGGGGGCTAAGGAGGTGATTCCATACAACGGACAGAGGGTCTACTACATCCGGTAGACGGTCCGTTACAGGCTCCAAGGGGCCGGCCCTGATTGTACAATAGTTCAGGATTCAGAGAACCATGAATGTGTATTGAAATGTCCGAAATATCTTTTTTTCCTGCACATACATCTATGGGGGTAGCAAACATCCTTCACACAATGATGGATCCCAGCAGTCAAGATCATCCAGGAACATCAGGAACACCTTAGCAACCTCCTACACCTCCCCCAATGATGGCATTCGATGCTGCTGTCCATGGTCTGATTGCTGGTACTCAGCGTGATGTGACACACCTGAACCAGCAACTGACCATGATGGTTGCCAATCAAGAATAGTTTCATACCCAGATGATGGAGGGGCTGGATAAGGTTTTTAGTCACTTAGGTGTTTCTGAGTTTCCCAGCAGATGAGATTGATGTACCAACAGAAGTGTGAGGCTAGAGCTGAACACTTCAGCCACATTTTGAGTCGCAAGCACACTAAATTCACACTGAATCATGAGAGATTTGAGCGTAACACTGCTCGTGAGCCATTCACTGTGCCTAACTTCCCTGCACATGTGGTTGGAAGTCAGTCTGGTGAGGAAGACAATGATATAGACATGACTAGTTGGTTCACTAGTTCAATTACTAAATTGTTTTTACTAGTAGTAATTGGAATAATTACATTTATTACTATGGTAGTTACACTATTTTCTATCTGCAACAAACAAGACCACATTGCCTATAGGAAAACTTTGTCGGATCTTAAAGGGACTCTATATCCTAAAAAAAAGTTTGTACTGTGAATGTAGAGAATAAAGTATGTTCAAAAGTTAACCTCGATCCTTATTCTCGGATCTTTGTCATCTCATGTTAAAATTTGCTTCAGTTTCTGGCTACAATCTTAACCAAACCAAATACGAGTCGATCAATATATCTACAGATACAAACATGGTGAAATAATTATGCAGTAAAATATAAAAGTGCACCGTGTCTACACTTTTAGGTAGCACTAAATAAAGGTGACAGTCACTTGTGTAACAATAGTCTTGAATAACACTTGTATGTTTTTCCAAAAGGGTGATGTCTTCAAAAAGCATGTACATATAGAAGAAAGCACAAACATATAATAAAAAATATTTAGTATAGTAGTTTTAATATAGCATTAAAATAGCATTTTCACTTTACCGGTATTTGGGGGAGTATTTTGGGGAGTTCTCCAGTACAGGTACTGCTGTTCGTGTTTTATTCCTTTCAGCTATCCTTTCCTAATAAGCCACTTCCATTCTCTCCTTCTTTCCATGGTGAAATTATTGCAAGACAACTTTGATTTTAGATGAGCCAAGGATTAGCGTAGCCATTCAGATCAGTAATGTTTAAAGAAAACTTTACCATAGTAGATCTGCTTAGCTTGGTCCTCGTGAAACAGCAAATAATTGAGAGTTACAACAATGGTGCAAAAGTAGAAAAATATTTTAAATATTGGATCAAAAGTTGGTTATGAACTCACAACGCCCATAAACAACACACAAATAATATTATAACATTTATAGTCCTCGAAGAATGCAGCAAAATGTGATTTTATTATGTGCTCTTATTATGATTCAAAAATGATGGTATGGAAAATGGATTATATGTGTTTTTTATGTGCTCTTGTTATAGTTTTAATTTTTTTACATTTTTATTTTTGCTAATACATGCCTATTAATATCTTGATCTGATAGCTCACTGAACATGATCATTACCTTTTTTGTTTGCTGTGAACGCACAGCTGCTATGAGCTGGTGGTGTATATTTAACACTTCTTCTTGCAGACTTCGGAGTCTATTTTTGTCAATTTTGTATTATTTATTGTGTGGTGTTTATGGGTGTTGTGAACTCACGAACAACTTTTGATCCAACAATTCAAATATTTTCTACTTTTGCAACATTGCTGTACCTCTCAATTATTTGATGTTTCATGAGTGCTACGCTAAGCAGACCTACTATGGTAAGGTTTTCTTTAAACATTACAGATATTACTGTGTTTTTTCTTTAGGTATGCAGGTACCCTACATTCTGACTTTTTAATTGGAAGGTGTGTAAACTAGAAGGTTTACATACAATTAATTTGTTGAGCAGTAGACATTTTGGTGTGAATTAGAATACCCATTTTCAGTTCAGGGACTTATAAGGAGAGCTAAACACGTCTCTTTAAACAGATACACAATAGTCTCTCTAGATGGGACAAATGCAAAATGTTGTTACTTGGATGTATTCAAAATGAACACCCTACCTAAAATAATCTACTCGTTTAGAACCCTTTCTGAGAATGTACATACAAGACAGTGCTTAAAATCTGCCTAATCAAAATTCCTGTGGAACCATAAAAGACCCACAATAGATCATAGGAGTCGTAAAAATGTCATTGATCAGTGGGGAGTCTGGGGGCTCTAGACATTTTCCAATACTATCAGGTGGTGAGGTTAAAACAGACTGTATTAGGGCACAAGGAAAAAATCTTTGCTGGATGGACATAGACACTTCCTCTACTCCACTTCTCAGCAGAGTGCAAACCTGATTGAAGGGTCAGTCTGGGAGGGCTGGGATTTTATTATAGCATAGAAATGGGCTGATTGTCTGACTGTGTCAGCCAATCAAAAGCCTCCATTTATCATCCCTACTATTGGTGGCATTTTCCAAAATACATAAGCGAAGCAAAGCTACACAATAGAGAGAGCCGGGGGTAACCCGAAATAATGGAATTTAAACAAAGAGAACATTAAAAGAACAAATTTTATTTCCAATATATAATAAAAGGTGAAAAATCACCATAAATAATTGCAAAGTAGGGGGACAGTGAAAGGGTAAACCGGCAAGAGGTTATACCAAATATGTACCCAAATTAATTCTAATAAAAACAACAAAGGATATATTAAATCATTTATCACAAGGGAACCAAAGAACACACACATACAAAAAGAAAAAATAATAATGGTAGAGCCCTATATTCTAACCTGTCTATACACAAGATACAGCCTGGGAGATATATATATATATAATTCCAAAATAGTCCAACATAAGGTAGAGAATGAAAAGAAAATTAATAGTAGGGGTGGAGTAAAATGGAAGTCCCTAATCTCAAAATCAAGTAATTCCTATCTAATGATAATACGCTTAAATAGCGAGGATAGCAGGAGATGAGAGAAAGACCAGCACAAGCTGCAAACTGGCGACAGGTAAGTAATCAGAGAGGATATTGAAAGGGCTAGATGTCAGCAAACAAAATAACAAATGAAAGAAGAGAAGCCCGACGCGCGTTTCGCCGTGGCGGCTTCGTCAGGCTAAAAAATACACACTATTTCTCATAGGAACCCATATAAAACATCACTGCAAATACATGAAATGTATTTTTGTATTCATAGCCACGCTAATTTTGATGGGGGGTTCTGGGAGCCATTTGGCAGACTCCCTAGCAACAAGGTTCAGGGCCACCAAGGAACCCAGGCATGGTAAGTCCTGTGATTGCAATTTGGGTGCTGGGCAAGTCCTGTAAATGAAATTTGGATGCTGGTTGGGACGAGTCCTGTTAGTGCAATCTGGATGCTGGAGCAATTAGTATATGTGCAGTCTGTATACCATGGCAAGACCAGCTGCGCAAAATGCATACTTTGGCAAAGCCTGTGGCTATTGTCTGTGTGCCGGGTGTAATCTGGTTGCTCTGACAAGACCTATAGGTGTAATATGTCTGCTGAGGCAAGCTAGGTACTTTGGCAAGACATGTGGTTAAATTATAGGTGCTCTAGCAAGACATGTAGGTGCCATCTGGGTACTGGGTATAATCTGGGTTTACAAGAGCAGAAATGAGAGGAGCGCAAAACAAAAAAATTAAAGTGAAAAAAGTGAAGGTTTAAGTGATATAGAGAATATATATATATCATCCAGTGGTAAAAAGTGAAAAAAAATACTTATATCTGGAACAAAAACTGAATAGTTGATTGGAGATCTCTCGCAGTAGCGATTATTCAATGCATACAAAAAAGAACAGAAAGAAAAATAGTGCTCTCTGTATGTAGATAACAGTTGAATATTAGGGATAGTGGGTGTTGTACTCACACATTAAAGAGCAGACAATACTGCTCTATGTTTGAACATGAAAGGAAGATTTTCCAGAGATGGTAAAGGGCTTTAGCTGTTCACAGTATGTGCGTGGAGTCAGAGTATTTACTTAAGCGATTGCTCATTAAGTTGATTTGTACATAGAAAAGGAAGAGATAATCTCGTAGTGAAGCACAGTAAAAAATAGATTTTTAATGAAAACAGGGGAACATAGAGGCTTACTTAAAAGAGTAGTGAGTTTGAATCTCTTCAACTCACAAACAACACATAGAGACACGGATCTGTTTGATGTATATCACCTGGACCAGGAATTCTGAAATCTAGATGTGTCCAAACGGCAAGCGAGATGACTACACAATCTCCCAGACAATGAAGGAGAAAACTGTAGCAAACAGCAATGTCCACAAACTGAGGTGGAAGACGATATCCGTGCTCATAGTCCGTCTATTCCAGTAAGGCTGCAGATTCAAGCAGAAATGCGGAAGTGTGAGGAGAGGAGGGGCTTGTCACAGACGCGTTTCACCGGGCGGGGCTTCCTCAAGTGTACACTCGCCTCCTCTCAGTGCTTCTCTTAAATCCACCTCCGGACGAACACACCTCCTCTCAGCAGTTCCACAATTGGCTATTTCCCCGGTACATGTGATCCGAGTAGTTGTCTTTCAATATCATATCTCTGAAAACCGGCTAGGGATTCTTCAGCATTCAACAACATCTATCACTAATAGTGTAGTTTTAAAAATTATTGTTACACTCCAATGATATCAAATGGTAAATAAGAGCAAAATCTATCAGAAAAATGCTTAATAACATCTGACAGCTCATTACTGGTATTGAGTTTATCTGTAAGCTACCTTATAAGGATGCAACATCTGAACTATACAACAATACTGACAATAATAATAACATATAAAAACACAGTCATTTTTACAGCCACCTGTTAATCCCTCTGTACATACATATATAGACAATATCAATACCAATCATAATATTAGATAAAATATATAATAACTAAAAAGACAGTATTTAAAATTGTGTATTACACATAGAATTCAAACCTGAGGAGGAAAAATAGTATCAATATATATAATACAAAAGAACCCATAAGAATAATAACGATAATAATAATAATCAAAAACAAAAATGATGGATAATAAAAATCTGATGTTAAATATCTATAAGAAATTAAATAAATCAAATTCTATATTAAGTCCCATAGGTGCTAGGGTCTTCAGGGTATATACCCATTTCATCTCCATTTTTCCATTGGCCCTAATAAAATCCTCTCCTCTCCAATGTCGTTTTAGTTGGACTATTCCTATAAAGTGCAATTTGCTTGGGTCTGCATTATGATGTGTGTTAAAATGAGCCGATACACTGTGGTCCATATACTTATTACGAATATTATTCATATGCTCGCCGATCCTCTTATATAGAGGGCGAGTAGTTCTTCCTACATACTGCAAACCACAAGGGCAAGTTAGGACATAAATGACGTTATTTGATTTACACGTGATCAATGATTTTATTTCATATTTCCTCAAATCATGACGGGAATGGAAATGTGTTATTCCGTTTCCCCGTCATGACTTTACTGGACATACATGCCTTGCAGGTCTTGCACCTATAAAATGCATTTGCAACTCCAAATGGATTTTTTTGTTTTCTATTATTATCTTTCTTATACAGATAACTTCCACTTAAGGTGGATTTTATGTTAGGTGCGCCTCTATATGTAATAGTGGGTTTTTCGGTAAGGATGTTTTTAAGAATTGGATCTTTTAGGAGTAAGTGTCAGTGTTTATGGAGGATTTTTTGTATATATTTATAGTCCTGACTGAAATCAGTCATTAATGTTATTCTTTCCGTTCTTCCTTTTATCTCTTTTTTGTCCTTTTTATCCATGGGTTCAAATATAGACCTGTATTGTCTGCTCTTTAATGTGTGAGTACAACACCCACTATCCCTAATATTCAACTGTTATCTACATAGAGAGAGCACTATTTTTCTTTCTGTACTTTTTTGTATGCATTGAATAATCGCTACTGCGAGAGATTTCCAATCAACCATTCAGTTTTTGTTCCAGATATAAGTATAATTAGAGGTAATTTTCTACTGAGTAGTGAGCTGCATTTATTTATTTATTTATTCACTTATTAAATTAAAATTATAGTAGCGCCTTACACTGTTTTATTATTAGATGTAATCTGGGTTTCTCTAGCAAGCTGGGTGCTGTAAGTTATGTGGGTGCAATCATGTTGTGTGGGTGCGATGGCAGTGGATGTGGGGGTAGGAGGACAGGAGAAATTGAGTGAAGGGAGGCAGAGGAATTAACAACAAAGAATGCATGTTTTCAAAAACATTTTTAAAATCTGATAACTATACCTTACCACTGACTGTGACTGGTATACTGTGTTTTAAAGAGGGTTGTGCATAATTGGAAAATACAAAGCCATATCTCCTTATATATGTGTCATATCTGTAGATAGTGTATTTTTAATGTGCTCTAAATTTCCCTATTCTGAACAAAAATACAATGGTCCAATTCTATTGAGCTAGAAAACGATGACTTAACTATGGGGGTACGGCACATCCTGGTTTTTCCAAGACGGCACATCCATGTCTTGACAAGGTGGAACTCTCCGGTGCCTGCCAAGTCAGACTCAGTACACAGACCATTTCTCTGTACTTGTGACAGGCTCTTGTGTCACAAGCGCAGTTTAAGTAGGGAAAGATGCTAGTGTCACATGCAGAGAGAGGGATGTGAGAGGTCTTTTTGACTTCCATGTCTATTTTACAGAGTAATTGAAATACAAAAATATAACAGAAAATGATTGCACACAAAATTAAAAAGAGCCGTAACAAACATATTTTTATACCTAAAGTTTAACTGCATTAGATAGAGCTTCATTTTGAAAATACATTTGAAATTACCGTACATCTTTGAGCAATTTGATATGCAATAATTGCCAACAAAATTGTTTGTTCTGGAGAAATTGTAATAATCACAAACAATATAGTATTGAACGATATGAATTGAAACCACATTGATTGCTCTTCAGAATTCCCTTGTTTCATTAAAGATGAATTGATTTATCAGGTTTGAAATCATAAACCTATCCTGTAGTTCATCAATAATATTGTGCCTCCTGCAGCTCAGCTGAGATGGTATTGAGAATTTCCCACAGATTTGATCAGTCATAGAGCTTAATATAACCACAGTGCTCAAAGGGAGCATGAACCTCTGTATGAAAGCATTTAGAGGGAAAACCACATACCAGGTCCAGCAGGAATAGATGAATAGGATAATCCCTTCTCTTATGTCAGATAAGCAGCCGCACAAGTTTATTATTGATTTAACTTGTAATACTAATTACTTCAGGTGAAGTCCATCAATGTGCAAGAGGGCAGGAACAATGCTATCAAGTGCTAGCCTGCTTCTGAAGGACAGGTTAATAGGATATTCACATGTTGGAGAGTAAAAATCCTACTTGTTTGAAACTTTGACAGTATAAAATAAAGCCATTTGCATGTGTGAAATAGAATGGAAAGATGGTAAACAACAAATAAGTGATTTATGGTAGCCCAGCTTTTGTGGAATATTAATAGAGCTCACTCACAAATTTCCAAAAATCTATTCATAAACTTCATAAACTCAAACACAGTTCAGAACTCTTTCTGATCCAACTCACTGGTTTCTCATCCCTAGTCCCTCTCACTCTAACCTCTCTGTCCCCACCAGGGCCACCATCAGAAATTGTGGGGCCCCTTATAGACCAGAGGGTCTGGGTCCCCACCACCCTCATTCCATTTCTCCTTTTGTTATTGCCCCCAAATCCCTTGCCATAGCACTGCATTGCGCTCCCAGGACATGCTGCAACAATCACATTGCACACCCAGGACCTAACCCAGCCAGCACCCACATTGCATCCACAGGACATGCAGATCAGCCACATTGTATACCCAAGACATGCCCCATAACCCACATTGCACACCCAGACTTACACCAGCACATGCCCATGACATGGGGAGTGTGAGAGACAGCATGGGAAGATGTCTGTGCACCTCCTAATGAGGAGGACGGGGAACAAAAACCAGCCCTGGAAATATTTGTATACCAGCCCCATAGCATTGCGTCAATAGATTATTCTTTAGAAAAGGGAAAAACATGCATTTTTAAGCACATTTGAAGTTATAGTTAAGATTTATATATACACCACAGGGCAATACATAGCCCCCAGTATGTACACAAGGTTACATATATTGCCCTGTGCATGGGGTATATTCCAGGGTAGTGTGTGAGATATAACTTTGTGTACATACTGGAGCATATATTGCCCTGTGAAGGGGTATATATCAGTGCATGAGCTATAACCTTGCGTACATGCTGCGTGTAAATATAGACTTATCTCAGCATCCAAATTGCACTGACATGGTGTGCCCCAGCTCCCAGGACTTGCCCCAGCATCCAGAATTTGACCCAGCACTAATATTGCACTCACAGGACTTGCCCTATGACCCAGGAGGAATTACCCTAGCATGCAGATGGACACCCAATCAATGGTGCATGCAGGAAAGAAAAGGTGCCAGATATGACATATTGTGCCCTGCATATTTTGCCACCATTGACTGATCCTACCCTCAACAACAAATACAGTGTCTCACACGTACAGTCACACACATACACAGTCACATACACTCACTGACACACACAAACATTCACAGTTGTCATAACAGAGCTACAAAATCAATAGAGCTGCCAAGAGCGAGTCCCCTGCTCTTTTTATTGACCGGGAAGCACTGTGATATACTTATTTATTACACTCTGCTCCTCTCTCACACACCTGCACTCTGACGTTCACTCACATACACTGCCACTCACACACGCTCCTGCACTCTGACGCTCACTCACACACACACATACACTGCCACTCACACACATACACTGCCACTCACACACATACACTGCCACTCACACACATACACTCACTCATACATTGCCACTCACTCTGTCCCATGTTTACACTCTGATATTCACTCATGTATGTATTTTCTCCCCCCACCCCTATCATCTCTTCCGTCCCCTGTATGTATATTTTTCTCCCCTCATCGCTGCCATCTCTTACCCCCTGTATATATATTTTTCTTTCCCCACCCCTGTCATCTCTTACCCCCTGAATATATTTTTTTCTTTCCCCACCCCTGTCATCTCTTACCCCCTGTATATATATTTTTCTTCCCCCACCCCTGTCATCTCTTACCCCCTGTAGATATAATTGTATTCCCTCACCTCTGTCATCTCTTACCCCCTTAATATTTAATTGTATTCACCCACCCCTGTCATCTCTTACCCCCTGTAGATATAATTGTATTCCCCCCTGTCATCTCTTACCCCCTGTAGATATATTTATCTTCCCCCACCCCTGTCATCTCTTACCCCCTGTATATATAATTGTATCCCCCCCTGTCATCTCTTACCCCCTGTAGATATATTTATCTTCCCCCACCCCTGTAGATATATTTATCTCCCCCCACCCCTGTCATCTCTTACCCCCTGTATATATAATTTTATCCCCCCTGTCATCTCTTACCCCCTGTAGATATATTTATCTTCCCCCACCCCTGTAGATATATTTATCTCCCCCCACCCCTGTCATCTCTTACCCCCTGTAGATATATTTATCTTCCCCCACCCCTGTCATCTCTTACCCCCTGTATATATAATTTTATCCCCCCTGTCATCTCTTACCCCCTGTAGATATATTTATCTTCCCCCACCCCTGTCATCTCTTACCCCCTGTAGATATATTTATCTTCCCCCACCCCTGTCATCTCTTACCCCCTGTATATATAATTGTATCCCCCCCCCCTGTCATCTCTTACCCCCTGTAGATATATTTATCTTCCCCCACCCCTGTAGATATATTTATCTCCCCCCACCCCTGTCATCTCTTAACCCCTGTATATATAATTGTATTCCCCCCCCCCTGTCATCTCTTACCCCCTGTAGATATATTTATCTTCCCCCACCCCTGTAGATATATTTATCTCCCCCACCCCCTGTCATCTCTTACCCCCTGTAGATATATTTATCTTCCCCCACCCCAATCATCAATTTTCCAATCGGCTCTTCTTCTTTTTTTCCCCATTATATTTTATTCCCCTTTAATCCCCCTTGCCCTTCTCCCTAAACTCCAAAACACTCGTTATATCTTCTTACCTTCTTACAGGCTGTGGACGCACGTGAAGAGTGGTGCTCCAGCGTCTTAGTGCAGCCGCGGCCGAACGTCTTAAAGCGGCCACGGCCGCACGTCTTAAAGCGCCAGCGGCCTTAAAGCGGCTGCATACTTAAAGCAGCCACAGGGCCGGCAGCCCACCGGGAAATTTCCCGGTATCCCGGTAGGCCAGTCCGGCCCTGGGGGCAGAACAAACATGGGGTACAGGAGCATGGGGGACAGAAAAGTAATATGGGGTGACAGAAGCATGGGAGGGCAGAAGATTGAGGGAACAGAAAAAACATGGGGGGACAAAAGCATAGGAGGACATAAAAGGAACATGGGGGGACAGAGAAGAAACATGGGGGGACGGAAAAAGAACATGTGGAGACAGAAAAAAACATGGGGTGACAGAAAAGGAACATGGGGTGACAGAAAAGGAACATGGGGTGACAGAAAAGGAACATGGAGGACATAAAAAAACATTAAAAGGTGAGACAAAAACATGGGAATCATCATGGGAGAGAGAAAGGCATGGGGGACAGAGAAAGACATGGGGAGCATGAGGGGGACAGAGAAAGGCATGGTGCAGAGAAAGACATAACAAGCATGGACAGAGAAAGACACTCATGTCTGAGGAGTAGATTGTCATGTCTGGAGTGTAGATTGACAATTCTGGGGGTAGGGTTTTTCAAATCTGGAGGTAAATTGGCATGTTTTGGGAGAAGAGTGACAAGTCTGGGGACACAGTGACATGCCTGAGGGGCAGATTGGCATGTCTGGGGACAGATCAGCATGTCTTAGGGGCAGACTGGCAAGTCTGGGGGCTGGTTGGTTGTATGCTTTTAACAGGCTTCTGTATGTAGCATAATTAATGGACTCATGTATGTGGCATATTTAATTTGTTTTATATTTGATTGGGACAATAAAGTTTATTCAGACAGGATCTGCCTAACTATATTCTGATGGAAGCTATGCTGTACCACTTAAAGTATAATTATCTGTCTGGCTAAATATACATTGATTAGAGCTGTTCTGTACAACCGACTGAATACTAATGGGAGTTATATTTTACCACAGCTAACTACAGACTGATCTTGACTATACCACCCCTAAAATGGTAACACTTCACTGAGGGAGCGTAAAAGTCCATCTAGGGTGACAAAAATCCTTGCACCGGATTGCTGCTTGTAACAATACATAATGCAATGGGAGCATTCATGGTCCTGTGTAAATGTATATTACCTCATGATGGGACTAAAACAGACAAAAAATTAGTTAATGACATAATTTCTATGAATGAAGCTACAAACTGGTAAATCATATAGTTGGTTTGTTAAACCAGGTCCAGCGCAATGTATGTTCATATTTGCTCCAAGTAGCTTGTGCATTGTGCTAATCTGCAACATTCACAGTCACATTCACAGTTCACACTCCACATTTATTGCTGCACTAAACTATTAATTTCAGCCAACATCACTATGCACATAAAATAGGAACCACATGAGATACAGCAATCTGAAGCAGACTTTCTACTTAAGTAGAAGTAGGCTACAGTCAATTAAACAATCATTATTAATTAAGAAAACCACCAGAATACCTGATATGCCCGTATCATTAAATTGCTTGTAAATATGTAATAGCTTTTGTTAATTAAATCAAGTGTTGTTGGTGATTATGTAGCTATTTTCTCAAATGACAGGTGTTTTTATTGATTTAAGATATTTTCCAAAGTTAATTTCTACATGTGTTACTGTTATCGTTCATACAAATAAGCTGGTAGGTAATCAAATTCATATCAGGTACATTCAGAACTAAATCCTGGCTAAATATCCCCCATTACAATGCAGAATTTAATTCATGTAAATCCATAAATGATAAGAAACATTAAACTGTGCTCTATTGTAACACATTTTGACTTGTGCAAAACACTCCATAGGGCAACGAAAACACAATAGTGTTTGAAGCAAAACTCCATTATTGCTTTTCAGTTATTAAAACATGTGGTTGGGGTAAATTTTGGGTTTAAATATGAGACAAATGAAAAACCTATGCTTACAAAACTCTTTGTTGCTTTGCTTTGGTATAAAAAAAAAGTCAATGGTGAAATAGAATAATATGTACATTATTATTAATAATTATTTTCAGCTTTTTTCGCACACTGATTCAATATCATCAATGAGTTATTACTAAAAGTAGAGCAATTATCATGGAAACCAATGTAATGCCCCTGCTCTTTAAGAACTTTGCCCAATTATTGAATATTATAAATGACCCCCCCCCCCCCTTTATTCCCAACAGTATACAGAAAATACATAAAGAACCTGATGAAAATAGAGACACTAAACCTATAGAAGAATTATGTATGATCAATAGATGTGACCCTAACTATGTACCCTCTACTGGATATCTGCAATAGAGACAGAGAGACATATTTGTACCCGACTGAGCTGTCAGACACATGTGGTCCGACTTGTTAATTGGCTATTGTCAGCAAAGAGGCAGATATATGCAAACATGTATAAAGATACATGTTGGGTTACCTAATAAAAAAAAGGGAGTTCCATTTTTAGCTTTTTTTTCTTGTAAAGAAGCAAAAGTTTAATAACACATGTTTAAGTGATTCATTAACCATGATGGAAATAAGACACATACAGAAACATTAAATGTTGTATTTATTATAGAGGCTGGCATTTTATTATTATAAAAAAATTATTATCACTGAACTTTAAACATTATTTGATACAGAGGTTCAAAAAGACAAAGGCTATATTAACATGAGGGGAACATGCTATATTGATAGACATATTTAAATCTATTTATTTTTACTTCACATATGTGCGTTATCGATCTCCTATTGGAAATTACATGATGAATTATGATCAAGAGAATATAACATTTACCTAATATTCCCGTGATAGCCTTTCCCATATAATGGACATTGTGTCTCTCAGTACTTTGCTATTGTACCACATCTACCTAAATGTTATTCTGGTCATGTTTCTTTAAACAACAATTACATTTACTGTTTGTTTAGCAATAAAGATACAGCTATGTCAGAGGTGAAATTAGCCCCAGTTCAAAGAACAAGACCAAAATCTGCTCCAGCACAGGAAAACAGCTTCCTATAATTTGAATAGGAGCAGAAGAATGCCAGTCTTCTGGCACCATAATTACAATCCAGTGAGCTCTCTGCTGCTCTTTTCAGTTCCTTATCTGACTTTCTCAGCATTGCACTAAATCTGCCAGGCCAGTAATGTACCCATATTCAGTTCTATTGAAAACACCAGCAGAGATGCCATGTTCATTTCCATAGGTGTTTACATTTGTTGACTTGATTTCTTGAGTGTTTTTTCTTTGCTTGTTTTGAAGCGTTGTTTATTTTTAAAAATATTTTATTACTTGCAAAATATGTTTGAGTAAAGTTTTTTTTACTTAGTGAACATACTCAAAATATCCATGTTCTTTTCTTGGAGGGGTTGGGTTGTTTATTTACTTGATTAGTAGTAAACATCTTTTAGAAACCTTCCAAACAACAAAAAACATAGATAAATAAATGTTTCTCTTTTTATAATGTATAATTTATTATTGTGTGTCTTATTTTATTTAAGCCTAAAATACTTTTAAATGGGGCTACTTGCAAATTGCTAATGATTAAGTACTGACAAGCACGAAACGCGTAAGGCGATTGTTGGAAGATTTGGTCTGTAGCCACACAAAAAGTAAGATGAATAAACACCGATTTATTATTTCTACTCTGGGATGTCTGTTTCTCTGCCGTTTTTTCCGTTGTTTGTTTTCTGATATTCGGGATTGGAGCGCCCAGCAAGATTGAAACACGGAATCTAAATATACTTTGGGAGCACATGGCGGGTAGCAGCTAACTACAAGAGCGGAGGATCCATGGCAGTCCTGAACCTTGTAAAGTTCTATTTGCTAAAAAGATGAGTTGCAAGTGAGATGAGGTGACATGTACATTTCATCTCACCAACAAACATAGTGAGTTCGTCCAGCTAAGAGAACTTACCAGGATTGTCTCTGCACAAGGTACAGCTAAATTGGTGAGGTTTTGTGAGGTTTTGTGTACCTAAAAAGGTATACATAGATGGTAATGTAATAAAAAAAACGCAAATATATTTTATGTGCAAAACTATTTTTGTGCTTTGCTCCTATTGCAATGTACTAAACATGTAACACTTCAATAGTACATTCGAGCAAATTGCAAATAGAAACAGGCATAATTGCGAATAAAGACAGGCAATTTTGCAAACATTTTTTCTACTTTTGATAGCACTTGCTAAAAGCTGGTGTTATTTTGAAACGCAAATAAGAATTATTTTTCACAAAATATTTGCAAAACTCTTTAGCATGCGCAAATATAATAGCAATTTATTAGCACAACCGGAAAAATGCATGCTAAATAAAAAATAAACAGAAGAGGCGCAAATCAGCAAAAAGAAACAAAAAATGTGACAAATAGTCGCAAATTGCTCCTTATTCATGTTTTACCTACTTTTTTCCCATTACACTTGTTTAGTACATGACCCCCAAGATATGCAATATCTTCCCTTAGGTCAATAACCTTACATTGTTTGTGTGCTATACATCCATTTGAAAAAACTTGAAACCAAAATAAGTAAGGATTCCATCTCCTGAACTTCAGAGCAGCTCCGCCGTGTAGATCTTCCTTGTTGATAGTAAACTCTGCTGTTATGTGATTATAATCCCAAGCCATTCAGTCACTTGCCAAGACACAGTGCAGGGTAGAAATAAGAACACTTTTATTGAACAGATCACAAATTTTTATACATTCATAATTAGATCACATGGCAAACATTCTGGCCACCTGCCTGGCACTTTCCCCCCGTCACCCTGTGTTGAAATGTCCTGATATATAGAAAACATTGTTCCCTTGGTCCCCCTTAATGGTTGCAGCTCTGAACATATCACTGGGTGATATGCATCTCATCTCCCTCCTCCCAAAATGCCACTCTGATTGGAATTGTGATGGAGGAGAGACAGAAGTTTGCATTTTTAGCAATTCATAACAGATTCACAAGTGGAGTCCTGCAATTCTCCTCTCAGGTACTCAGGGGTACTGTAATCCCAACAACAGCAGCTGGCTGAGTGAGGGTTGGAGAGAGGAGACTCTTCTCTGCAACAGGAGTAATGGGATTAGGACAGCTAAGTGAAAACAGTATTTTGGGGTGATGTAACAAACACAAGGCAGGGTCGTGGCAAGATGTTGAAGAAGAGTGCAGATGGTACCATCTCTGCTAAAGTAGTGTGCACATTACCTTAAGGGCAGATTGGCAAATACAACTATTATCTCTGATCAAGCAAAAATGTATGTGGATGAGAAAAACATGCATATCATTAAATGCAAAAAGTGCACAAAGCATGTTGCCATTCCGTCCTGTGTCTTGTATCCTATGGGTTTGATGAACTAAATTTAGAATTTGGGAAAGTTGAGAACAATTTCAGCAAAAAAATGGCCTTTGGAAGACCTCTTCTATTTCGATGTTCATTAGTATAAACCTGGGTAAACGATGAACATATGGATCAGCAACAGGCCTGTCAATTTGAAAAAAAAATAGCTAATTAATTTAATACTGATTTGCTACTCTACTTTTTTAAGTGAGTTGAAAGAAAAACAAAACAGCTCAAGGATTGTTCCTATTGTCAGAACAACAAAGAATGAAAATATATACATATTTGCAGCAGATAACAAGTCTTGCTTTCTACCCTTGCAGCTACTACTACTACTACTACTATTACTACCTGAAACACCAAAAAACAGTGCTGGCATACAATAATTCACACGATAAAAGGTGTATTTGATACAGTCACCTTTCAATAGACAGTGTTACCTGTGCTGAATTGACAAGAGAAGTTCAAAAATAGCTTATATGAAATATTCTCCAACTTGTACTGAAAGAGACAAGAGGGCAATTAATAAAGTATATTGTAAATGCTTAACTAAGCAAGATATAAATAGTTGTATATTAAATATCTATACAATTTGTATAAATATACTTATTCAACTGGATGCAACTAAAACTATATTATGAACATGGTTATTTTGATATATATTGTATTTGATGTATTGCTTGTAACTATTTCATTAACATATATATATATATATATATATATATATATATATATATATATATAAACAAGACAACAATAACATTTCCTGACTTGTAAAAAATAAATAAATAAAAAGAGCAGTTAAAAAAAATCTGTTTCTTGAAATAAATACTGCTTGAGACCATTTTTATAATTTAATATGACTTTTTTTCCCCGAACAAAATAACGTCTGCTTATAAGCTTTAAGAAACACTATAATTATGATAAAAATGTTGTTCAAAGTTAAATATAAAGTAATCAAGATGTACAAATAATATGTCATAGAATGATAATCATTCTCCCTTAAATACATACTGTATGAAGTACATTAGCAGCATATAAAATATTCTGCATTCAGCTAATACTAAGAAAAGAATTGATTTTAATATATGCAGCACATGTGAAAATAAGCGTCTTATGTATAACATGTAATTTTTTAGTAATGCTAACTTAAAAGGGCTCAAGTGATTTGCTTGACATAAAACTTAAAATACTCTGCTTATACAGATGCAAACTCTGCCTTACCAAATGCTAGTGTACAACCATGAGATATATTCCAGGCTAATATAGGAGCCTAAACCTCAACTGTATTACAGATCCAAATCTTTAAACAGCATTATTTTCAAAGAAATAAAGAAAAAAGAAATAAGTAAAAATAATGGACAGTGATGGAGGGAACATAAAACATAATGCACATAATCCAACAATAGCAATTGGCATGTGACACAAACATATTTATCTGCTTTCAGTTTATTGTATGGCTAGATTTTATCAGGTGTCAGAGTTGACATGACTCATTTAAGTAACCATTCTCTGACCTTTAAGACAACATCCCCATAAAATGAAGAGATTGCTTTATTTTAGCATTAAAAGATAATATTTTCAGTAAACTGATTGCAGCAAAAAATAAATTTAAAAGCAGGTAGGTGTATAATAGTACAAAAGAAAAAGGGAAGGGATACTGATTTATTATGGTCAGAATTGTGCAACCTGACTGTAGATGGTAGGTCTTCATTTCAATAACTTAAACTTTGCTTATATTGTGACTGTGGGGAATAAATAAACATAAATTGTGTAGTAAAATTGCAAACAAATGCAAAAAATTACACCTTTCCTATTTAAAAATAGTTCAGTTGCATATCAAACCACAAGTTGTGTCATAAATAGGAAAATCAAAGATGAGGGCTGGCATGTTTGGACTCAATCGCACCACCTTCAACGAATTTATCCATATCCAGTTGGTGACAGCTAACTTTTGGTATTCAACTATTGTGTGCTACATTTCACATAACGCTCAACAAGCTTTAAAAAAACTTGAGCATTATGGGCAATGGGAAGTTCTAGTAACTATTGATCTGGGGGCAAAAAAAACGTAATGGTCCATTTTGCAATTTCATCAGCCCACCCAATATCATCATGGTTAAACACAGGACAGATATACTGACAGATAATGTACAGAGATTGATAGACAGCAGAGGCGTCGCTAAGGGGGGCTACTGGGGCTGAAGCCCCGAGTCTCAGCTCCATAGCCCCGAGTCTCAGACACTGCTGTTAAAATGATTAACAGCAGTGCACAGTTCTTCATGCTGGCAGTAGCTGGCTCTTAGCGTGGGGTCCCTGAGTGACATCAGATGCAGGGGCGGAACTTAAACCCATGGCCCCGCCCCCTCCACCACGAGCAGTAGTAAGGCAGTATGGAGGGAGCTGGTCTCTGGCAAAAAGAGTTCAGCAGCTCCCTCCACATCCTAGAGTGCAGGGCCAGCCTTAAGTGTTCCGGCGCCTTGTGCGGGCTTCCCCCATGGCCCCCCCCCGTCTTTCACCCCCCTATGTATGTGTCCCTTTCTTCTTCCTTGCCATGTCTGTCTCTCCCCCCCCCTCCACCTGTTCTGTCTCTCTCCCACCTCCTGTCTCTCTCTCTCTTCCCCCTCACTTGTTCTGTTTCTCTATCCCCCCTCCACCTGTTCTGTCTCTCTCTGTCTCCCTCTGTTCTGTCTCTCTCCCCCCCTTCCCCCTGTTCTGTCTCTCTCTCCCCCCCTTCCCTCTGTTCTGTCTCTCTCTCCCCCCCCTCCCCCTGTTCTGTCTCTCTATCTCCCCTGTTCTGTCCTTCTCTCACCCCCTGTTCTGTCCTTCTCGCACCCCCTGTTCTGCCTCTCTCTCCCCCCTCCCCCTGTTCTGCCTCTCACCCCCTGTTCTACCTCTCACCCCCTGTTCTGCCTCTCTCTACCCCCTCCCCCTGTTCTGTCCTTCTCTCACCCCCTGTTCTGTCTCTCTCTCCCCCCTCCCCCTGTTCTGTCTCTCTCTCCCCCCTCCCCCTGTTCTGTCTCTCTCCCCCTCCCCCTGTTCTGCCTCTCACCTCCTGTTGTCTCTACCCCCCCCCCCCCCTTTGCCTTTGCATTAAGCATGGGGAGCCGAGCAGCACTTTCTATTGCTGTCTGTGGCTCCCTGTGAAGCAGACGCTGCTCTGCTTCACAGGGTGGGGGCGGAGCTACACCACTGAGCCGGTTAGCCCCTCCCCGGACCCAGCACAGCATGCCGAGTAGAGGGCTGGTGAGGGGGGATCTTTTGATCTCCCCCAGCCAGTGCCACTACCGGCTTTTTTTTTTTGTACTTTTTTTTTTTTATTTCAACTGCCGGGCAGGCGCCCCCTGGAGTGTTGCGCCCTGTGCGATCACACAGGTCGCACACCCCTAAGGCCGGCCCTGCTAGAGTGCCAGGGAGAAGCCAGAGCTGACTCCTCTCCACCTAACACGGTAAGGGTGACTAACATTAGTTTGTATGTTTGTTGTTGTGGACCACCCTTTCCATGATGCTCAGCCAGCATTATGGTGTGTTTTGGTTTTAGTTCATAGCTAACTTTATATGGGCTGTTGACTAAATGTCTCATAATGCTCAGCCAGAATTGCCTGGCTGAGGATTATGAGAAAATGGGTAACCGCATACACAATAAGAGGTGTTAGCTGTGAACTACAATTCTCATGATACCAAGTCAGCCAAAAAATGCAAATTGAGATATTATATTTCCGAAAATTAAAAGAAAAAGTTACATTAATTACATTAGAGTGTGAGCTTTATTGGCAGACTCAATTACATTAGAGTGTGGGCTTTATCGGCGGACTGATTTACATTATTGTGTGAGATTTATTGACAGGCTGAATTACATTCATGTAATTCAGTCCGCCGATAAAACTCACACTCTAATGTAATTCAGCCTGCCAATAAAGCTTACACTCTAATGTACTGTATTTTCTGGCGTATAAGACTACTTTTTAACCCAGGAAAATCTTCCCAAAAGTTATACGCCGAGTGTAGTCTTTTTACTTACCTCGTTGCTGCTCTGCAGGTGCGCGCGGCTGTGAGGGAAGCGTTGTGTGCTCCCCTCCAGCCGCGCAACTTCAATAAAGTTTGTTTAAACTTTTTTTTAAAACAAACTTTATTGAAGCCGCGCGGCTGGAGGGGTGCGCACAACGCTTCCCTCACAGCCGCGCACACCTGCAGAGCAGCAACGAGGTAAGTACTGGAAAGGGGGTAGGAGAGGGGCAAAATCCTGGCATATTGGAGGGGCAAAATATTGCCATATTAAATGGCACAATAAAGGCATATTGAGTGGCAAAATACTGGCATATTGAGGGGCAAAATTGTGTTTTCTCAGGTTATGTGTCTATTGGTGTCACTGTGTGTGTGTAAGTGTGTCACTTTCTGTGTAAGGGTGTGTGTGTAAATGTCACTGTAGGAGAAAATGCTCGTTGGAAGAGGGGTAGTCTTATACGGCGAGTATATCCCAAACTCTAAATTTTAACTGGAAAAGTTGGGGGTCATCTTATATGCCCAGTCGTCTTATACGCCGGAAAATACGGTAATTCAGCCTGCCAATAAAGCTTACACTCTAATGTAATTCAGTCTGCCAGTAAAGCTCACACTCTAATGTAATTCATTCTGCCAATAAAGCTCACACTCTAATGTAATTCAGCCCGCCAACAAAGCTCACACTCTAATGTAATTCAGTCCGCCAATAAAGCTCACACTCTAATGTAAATCAGTCTGCCAATAAAGCTCACACTCTAATGTAAATCAGCCTGCCGATAAAGCTCACACTCTAATGTAATTAATTTTGCCAATAAAGCTCACACTCTAATGTAATTCAGTCCACTGATAAAGCTCACACTCTAATGTTATTCAGTCTGCCAATAAAGCTCACACTCTATTGTAATTCATTTTGCCAATAAATCTCCCCCTCTAATGTAAATAATTTTGCCGATAAAGCTCACACTCTAATTGGCAAAATTAATTACATTAGAGTGTGAGCTTTATTGGCAGATTGAATTGCATTATAGTGTGAGCTTTATAGGTGGGCTGAATTACATTAGAGTGTGAGCTTTATTGGCAGAGTGAATTACATTAGAGTGTGAGCTTTATTGGCAGGCTGAATTAAATTAGAGTGTGAGCTTTATCGGCAGAGTGAATGACATTAGAGTGTGAGCTTTATTGGCAGGCTGAATAACATTAAAGTGTGAGCTTTATTGGTGGACTGGATTACATTAGAGTGTGTGCTTTATTGGTGGACTGATTTACATTAGAGTGTGAGCTTTATTGGTGGACTGATTTACATTAGAGTGTGAGCTTTCTTGGCGGGCTGATTTACATTGGAGTGTGAGCTGGGTGCTGGGGTAAATTCTGGGTGCATTGTTGGTGCAGAGGAAGAACATAAAAACAAGAAATACATTTTTCAATAACCTTTTTATTAGATATAAACATATAGATATATTGATGGATATCTATAGATGCCCAGAATTGACTCTGCATCAAATATTCATCAACTCACCAACAACTTGCCTTTCAGTGAATACACCACTGTGTGTGTGTCTGTGTGAGACACTGTGGATGTATGTCTTCTCATTGGCATGATATACAAAGATTATGCATTTACTGATCACTGGCATGATATACAAAGATTATGCATTTACTGATCATTGGCATGATATACAATGTTAAAGCATTTTTTCAAATAAAAAGTTACAACCCACTTATCTCAGAGTAGAATTAGAAGAGGCCCATGTAATATAATACTAATGTTACTGAACCCTTGGGAGCATCCAGAGCTGGCAGTGGCATAAATAGAAACTGCTGAACCCTTATTACATACCCCCAATAATTTAGATATTTAGTTTAATATAAAGCCTTGCATATGAAGTTACTGTTCATTGGTATCATATACATAATGTATGTTTTATTGCTCATTTCTTGTATTATACATTTTATATATACCTTTTTCTCATTGTCATAATCATATAAATCATGTATACATATGCATTTATTGTTAATATTATATATATATACCAGGACTTGACAAATTAATTTTAGGAGCCAGAAAAACAAAAAATATAGGAGCCAGACAATGGCACATACACACAATCACACAAACATACACACACACAATCACACAAACATACACACACACAATCACATGCAGTCATACACACAATCACACACACACAATCACATGCAGTCATACACACAATCACACACACACAATCACATGCAGTCATACACACAATCACACACACACAATCACATGCAGTCATACACACACAATCACATGCAGTCATACACACAACCACACACACACAATCACATGCAGTCATACACACAATCACAAACACACAATCACATGCAGTCATACACACAATCACACAAACAAACACACACACAATCACATGCAGTCATACACACAATCCCACACACACAATCCCATGCAGTCATACACACAATCACACACACAATCACATGCAGTCTTACACACAAACATAGACACACAATCACATGCAGTCATACACACAATCACACAAACATACACACACAATCACATGCAGTCATACACACAATCACATGCAGTCATACGCACAATCACACAAACATACACACACAATCAAATGCAGTCATACACACAATCACACAAACATACACACACACAATAACATGCAGTCATACACACAGTCACACAAACATACACAATAACATGCAGTTGTACACACAAACACACACACACACACACACTTGCAGTCATACACACAATCACGCAAACATACATACACACACACACACACAATCACATGCAGGTATACACACAATCACACACACAATCACATGCAGTCATACACACAATCACACACACAATCACATGCAGTCATACACACAAACATAGACACACAATCACATGCAGTCATACACACAATCACACAAACATACACACACAATCACATGCAGTCATACACACAATCACATGCAGTCATACGCACAATCACACAAACATACACACACAATAAAATGCAGTCATACACACAATCACACAAACATACACACACACACAATAACATGCAGTCATACACACAGTCACACAAACATACACATACACAATAACATGCAGTCATACACACACACACACACACACACACTTGCAGTCATACACACAATCACACAAACATACATACACACACACACACTATCACTTGCAGTCATACACACAAACATACACACAATCGCATGCAGTAACATACACAGTTAGTCACATCCATCCATCCATTCATACAGTCAGTCACAGACACACACACACAGTCAGTCACTGTTTAATTTTTTTTAATACTATATATCTTATTTTGGTTTATTTAGGTTATAAACATATGTTCTAAATGTTACGTTGTACAGACAGACACACACACACACACACACATACAGTCAGTAACATACAGACACACACATACAGTTAGTAACATAGAGACACACAGGAAGCTGTCGGTGCACACACTTCCCCCTTGTGCTCCACTGGATAAAACAAAAGGGGAAAAAATAATCCCAGCAGCGAGGGCACCATTTGGGAACAACAATACCCGGACGCCAGGTCTAATTTCAGTCAAATCTGCCATGGGCTCCAGCCCCAGGTCTTTTGGAGACCTAGCAACGCCGCTGATAGACAGACAAAACAATTAGATAGCAAGATAGAAAATGCTACTAGGGACTAGGCATCCAGATTGCAGCCCTCCAGCTGTTTATTCGATAAAAGAAGTACAAAATCTCTGTTCAATAATTTGTGTAATAAAATTTGAAATCTGTGACCAATAGCGTGATTTTACAAGCATAAGAATTTTTTCTCATATGTGAAATTTACAGGAAATCTATATAATGCAATGCGTTTGTTTAGAAAGAAAAAATATGGGTCTGTATTTATGACAACAGTATCTACACTGCAATACATGTGGCCACTTTTTGCGATTTACACTTCCATTCTTCACCCACAGTTTAGTATAACCCAATAATGCCATATCCGTTCATTTTCCATAATACCAAATTCTGCAAATACCAAAAGTGTAACAATTACCATAAAAGCCAGTGCAATATTCCTGCTGATAATTCTACTTATACAACTTTGCACCAGAATTGTTAAAGTAATTTTGGATAAATAATTATAAGGTCTACCCAATATGCATGGACATTCATGCCCGAAATGGTAAAATTTCCACAATATCGCCGTGCTCCCATACACAAGACATATCGGAAACCAATTTACAAGCTACCCAATATGACCTGATGTGACTCCAAATATCTTCACAAATAGGACTTCGTAGTCTATTACACACCGATAGCTTTGAATACGAATGCAGCTTAAAAATCCAAAAATGAAACCCACAAACTGAAGTGGTAGCCTCTAAATCACCATTATAGCCTATGGGGGATTTTGGCCACACAAAATTCAAGGGAAAAGAATCCAAAATCCTGCCATAGGCATAGGAAATAGGTCCAATCACTGTCAAAGAATCTGCATTTAAATTCTGATTAATAAATTTAGAGCAGTATCTGCAGATTACTGCATATTAAAAAATCTATGCCCAGAGTTTTTCAGCACAGGAGAACCTGACACCAGTCAGGAAGCAGTGCCATGATGCAACTGGGTGATAGGGGCAGCAGCCAAGAAGACAAGTCTGAGGAGGAGGCATGACATGTGGCAGGAGGTTGTGATTATGTCAATGAAGTTGGTGGGAACGACCACTGTGTGGAGGTTGTGAAGAAATGGTAAGTTCATTCAAAATACCGTATTTGCTCGATTATAAGACAACCCTGATTATAAGACGACCCCCCAAACTTTGGATATTCCATTAGGTAAAAAACTAAAATCCTGAATATAAGACTAACCTATAGGAAAAAAGTTCAACTTGTATATATTCACATGTAAATTGCTTTTTTAATAAAAAATTATGATATCAAAAAATGCATTTCTTGTTTTTATTTCCTTTTATGTGCCAATGCTGCCTCCCTCTTTCCCTTGCCCCCTGCTTTCTCTCTCTCCCCCTCCCTTTGTCTCCCCAGTTTAAGCACCCACCCCCTCTTATGTCGCCATAAGTAACAGGGTATGCCTACGGCCGTGGGTCCCTGGCCTGCTTGCACCTAGAGGATCATCAGCCATACCACACTGACGAGGCCATTGTAGGCCGAAACGTACGTCTGTGGTTTGCTGTGTTCCTCGTGTAGAGGGTACTAGCCATGCATTTCGGATCTGGACTGCCCTTATCAGGGCCGGACTGGGAACAAAAACCAGCCCTGGAAATATTTGTATACCAGCCCCATAGCATTGCGTCAATAGATTATTGTTTAGAAAAGGGAAAAACATGCATTTTTAAGCACATTTGAAGTTATAGTTAAGATTTATATATACACCACAGGGCAATACATAGCCCCCAGTATGTACACAAGGTTACATATATTGCCCTGTGCATGGGGTATATTCCAGGGTAGTGTGTGAGATATAACTTTGTGTACATACTGGAGCATATATTGCCCTGTGAAGGGGTATATATCAGTGCATGAGCTATAACCTTGCGTACATGCTGCGTGTAAATATAGACTTATCTCAGCATCCAAATTGCACTGACATGGTGTGCCCCAGCTCCCAGGACTTGCCCCAGCACCCAGATTGAACTCACAGCACTTGCCCCAGCATCCAGAATTTGACCCAGCACTAATATTGCACTCACAGGACTTGCCCTATGACCCAGGAGGAATTACCCTAGCATGCAGATGGACACCCAATCAATGGTGCATGCAGGAAAGAAAAGGTGCCAGATATGACATATTGTGCCCTGCATATTTTGCCACCATTGACTGATCCTACCCTCAACAACAAATACAGTGTCTCACACGTACAGTCACACACATACACAGTCACATACACTCACCGAAACACACAAACATTCACAGTTGTCATAACAGAGCTACAAAATCAATAGAGCTGTCAAGAGCGAGTCCCCTGCTCTTTTTATTGTCCGGGAAGCACTGTGATATACTTATTTATTACACTCTGCTGCTCTCTCACACACCTGCACTCTGACACTCACTCACATACACTGCCACTCACACACGCACCTGCACTCTGACGCTCACTCACACACACACATACACTGCCACACACACACACATACACTGCCACTCACACACATACACTGCCACTCACACACATACACTCACTCATACATTGCCACTCACTCTGTCCCATGTTTACACTCTGATATTCACTCATGTATGTATTTTCTCCCCCCACCCCTATCATCTCTTCCTTCCCTGTATGTATATTTTTCTCCCCTCATCGCTGCCATCTCTTACCCCCTGTATATATATTTTTCTTTCCCCACCCCTGTCATCTCTTACCCCCTGAATATATTTTTTTCTTTCCCCACCCCTGTCATCTCTTACCCCCTGTATATATATTTTTCTTCCCCCACCCCTGTCATCTCTTACCCCCTGTAGATATAATTGTATTCCCTCACCTCTGTCATCTCTTACCCCCTTTATATTTAATTGTATTCACCCACCCCTGTCATCTCTTACCCCCTGTAGATATAATTGTATTCCCCCCTGTCATCTCTTACCCCCTGTAGATATATTTATCTTCCCCCACCCCTGTCATCTCTTACCCCCTGTAGATATATTGATCTTCCCCCACCCCTGTAGATATATTTATCTCCCCCCACCCCTGTCATCTCTTACCCCCTGTAGATATAATTGTATTACCCCCTGTCATCTCTTACCCCCTGTAGATATATTTATCTTCCCCCACCCCTGTCATCTCTTACCCCCTGTATATATAATTGTATCCCCCCCTGTCATCTCTTACCCCCTGTAGATATATTTATCTTCCCCCACCCCTGTAGATATATTTATCTCCCCCCACCCCTGTCATCTCTTACCCCCTGTAGATATATTTATCTTCCCCCACCCCTGTAGATATATTTATCTCCCCCCACCCCTGTCATCTCTTACCCCCTGTAGATATATTTATCTTCCCCCACCCTTGTCATCTCTTACCCCCTGTATATATAAATGTAATCCCCACCCCCCCACCCCTGTCATCTCTTACCCCCTGTAGATATATTTATCTTCCCCCACCCCAATCATCAATTTTCCAATCGGCTCTTCTTCTTTTTTTCCCCATTATATTTTATTCCCCTTTAATCCCCCTTGCCCTTCTCCCTTAACTCCAAAACACTCGTTATATCTTCTTACCTTCTTACAGGCTGTGGACGCACGTGAAGAGTGGTGCTCCAGCGTCTTAGTGCAGCCGCACATCTTAAAGCGGCCGCAGCCGCACATCTTAAAGCTGCCGCGGCCGCACATCTTAAAGCAGCAGCGGCCTTAAAGCGGCTGCATACTTAAAGCAGCCACAGAGCCGGCGGCCCACCGGGAAATTTCCCGGTATCCCAGTAGGCCAGTCCGGCCCTGGCCCTTATGGGTGGGATCAGTCTGATATGCTAATGGAGTGGTTCCTTTGCAATGGTGTAAGCAGGCAAAAAATGGAGTTGCTCTCCCGAGTAGGTATTATCCTACAGGACAGACTATTGCAGTACTGTTTGTTCTCGGGAGTTTAAGCACCCACCCCCTCTTATGTCGCCATAAAAAAACTAAAAGCCTAAATATAAGACTAACCTATAGGAAAAAAGTTCAACTTGTATATATTCACATGTAAATTGCTTTTTTAATAAAAAATGATGATATCAAAAAATGCATTTCTTGTTTTTATTTCCTTTTATGTGCCAATGCTGCCTCCCTCTTTCCCTTGCCCCCTGCTTTCTCTCTCTCCCCCTCCCTTTTCTCCTCCCTCGCTCCCCTTGTCTCTTCCACCCCCCTTGTCTCTGTCTCTTCCCCCCCATCCCTCCCCTTGTCTCTTCCCCCCCATCCCTCCCCTTGTCTCTGTTCCCCCTACCTCCCCTTGTAATCGAGCAAATACGGTACTCATAAACCGTAGACCATATGTAAAATTGCCCTGCACACATAACTCTCGCATCTTTAGTTACTGTAACACATGTAAGAGCTGTTTCAAGCATAGCTAGTAATGTACAGATAGGGAATTTTGCATGTGTCTGTACATATTAAAATGGCTGCCACACATGCAAGTGTGTGTGCAGAGAGCTGGAGCTGTGCAGAGAATGTTAGAGAGTGTGTGCAAGCAGCGCATTGCAGCAATTAACATATAAACACAAATGCTTTCTCAAAGGGCAATGTGTGTTGCAATACATATCAATGCCAGTGTAGTAGTAGATATGTTGTAGTACATATACATAAGTGTGTAGAGGGGAACATCGGACCCAGAAATATCTGGTCGTAATTAATGAACCTCCATTCATGTTTTATGTATGTGATTTCATATGTATTAGCTGTGTTCTACTCCACTTTTACTCCTAGCATCTTCTGCTGTGTCTTCTCAACACCCAGCAAGTGATGACAAGGGCTCCATGGCCTGTAGCCACACAACATCTGGCAGCCCCTCCTCAAAATACACCAGATAAGGCATCTCTGCTGTTCTTGGTGGCCGCTTCCTCTTCAGCTGCCTCCAGTATGTAAAACATACACATAAACCAACAGTAGTAACATGTATGAAAGTAGTAACATGTATGACCAACAGTACTAACATTGAAATCTCATGCAATTCCCACTTTCATGAATGAAGCTCAATGAAAAAGTTGATATAACGCATCACTAACTGTGCATTCTTCTCCATCTCCATCTCAACAGGGGTATCTTCACCACCTCCCATAAACTTCAGGTTTCTTATGTGCATGCACTGGGATCCACCACCCATGGTAGATACACATTTACAGCACATCATTCTAGTTATATGTTAATGCAAATATAGCTAATTACTATTAGAATAACAAGGACTGGGTACTCCGGAGATGAACTGCGTGGTGGTACTTGACAGTCAGGCTGGTGAGGCGGAAGATGATTCTGACACTGCTAGCTGGTTGCCTAACTCATCGTCCTCCTCCTCATACGATGATGATGAGTAGATCACACTGTTACCTACTGGTTGTAGCCATGGAGCCCCTGGTTACTTACCTTTCTTATCCCCCAGTTGCAGACAAAAAACTCACTCCTCCCTTTCACTGCCCCCCTGGCCTGGGCTTGCTCATATTAAAAATTAAAAAGCATAAGAAAAATAAAAATGTAAAAAACTAAATGTAAAAAATGAGAATGAAAAAAATTAACAAAAAAATATTATTTATTTTAAAATCAAAATTAATAAAACAAATATATAAATTTACACATACTTATTTGTGTCTGTCTTGTTTTTTAGGTATATCCACACCTGTTTTTCAGGTATATCCACACCTCACACACTTCCACAGGTAAGGGTACTGCACAGTGTGGTATTTTGCATTGTACATCGATGTTGGCATCTACACTTTGGAAGTGAAATGGTTCATCACTACACATTACATGTGGGGAGCTGACATGGCTGATATTGTTCTTAATCATCAGCTGTTATGTAATTGCAATCACACATGCAGGTGCCCATGGGTGGAGGGATATAGTTGTAGCTTTAGTTATGTCATTGAGAGGCATGGGAATTTTTCAGTTAGGAGTGATTACACAATTAGCATTGTTAATGGGAAGAGTGAAGACATGACCTGGTTAAGACTGAAGACACACAACCAGCAGTCTGTATTGAATCCAACTTTCCCAATACTCATGCAGGAATTTAATTGTGTGCTAGCAAGCTCATCAGGTGAAGACATAATTTACACAGTAAGTCATGTGTATGATAAGTACATTGTAGACTGTCAACAGGTAGCTGTCTTGTATGTGTACCCAACATGGTTAGTTCGGGGGTAGCTACTTGCATTTATGTGTTTGTCTATCAGTAGTGATGTGATCTCAGGACCACTCTGAAAGCCGTCCACATCAGCTCACATACATTTATCTATATGGCTTGTTATTCCACAGGTGATTGTGAATAACAGTGAGTGGTGAGATATACACACATCTGAGTACATGGGTACAACTTCCCTTTTATTGTAGTTACTCATTGGTGTTACTCAATTTGATGTGTTTTTTTACATGAATAAATAAAGACAAGATGCCAGAGAGGCTATATTATGTCACCTGTGTGTTGGTCCAACTTGTGAAGGGAGTAAGGGAGTGTCATTATGTTTGGCATCCTCCATCCATCAGCATGTAATGTAAATGTACAAGTAGAATAAATTGATCGGTGTAAAAAAAATATTCCTTTATCCAAAAATGTGTAAAAGCAAAAGCCGGGAGAGGCCTACTCATTCATTTGGACACAGTCCAATATATGTGCCAATATAATGTTTTTACAAATATCACAATGCAGGGTATTTGTATGGGAAATTATATTAGGTATATATGTAGGCATGCCCATGATAAAAAAGTAGTTTTAAATGTTCTGTAGTGTAGTTTGGAGGGCTTTAAAGTTCAATTCTAAATCTCAGAAAATTGAAATGGGCATATCGGAAATGTGTTTGAGGGTGATTGGCGCATATTGGGGAGTCAAAATGAGATGCTTTTTAAGCAGAAATGTCCCGATCTGAAGGCCTCCAATGCTTTATTTTCCGAACGGTCCAAACTGTGATCAAGTAATCACATGTTACTTGATATGCAACCAGTTCATTTGAAGGCACAGGTGATGTCATAAACAGGAGACCCGACAGACACATTTCTCCTAATTTTATGCATTTGCTTCTCTATATGCACAACAAAAGCAATGTTTATGTGATATCAAGTTCACAAAATAAGGTAATACAAAACATTAAACATAATTAACATTTAACAAGATTAAACATCACCTTTTAATCTTCCTCTGGTACTCAATGAAGCTATAGTGCAATTTTAAAAAAATCCCTATACAAAGGTAGAGTAGCATTTGTACACGCAAGTAAGCATATGGAAACTTCCTAAAGGTAATTAAAACTTTCCTTGAGTAGTAAACTATCTTGATCAATTAATTGATTTCATTCTGAACTCATATGAATTATACATTATGCAGGTTAACATGTTTAAGTTATATGGGTTCCTCAAAAAATGGCTGAACATACAGCAGTACGTGATGCAGACAGAAGGAGGAGTTACGACAAGGTATGTCTGAGAGGGATAAATACTGAGGGTAGAAGTAATAAAACAGTGAGAAAAATATTTTTGCTTGCAGTGGACCGTAACGCAATTGTGGACCATTGCTTGAAGGTTGATTGTCATTATTCTCTGGATCCATGAGCATAATGGGAATTTTTGTCCACAAGAGTTGCAGTGCCAAAGACTACACACCACTGAAGCATTGCTTATAATATTTTACCTTATATTTCCTGTGCCTTAAAAAGGTGTTATCAAAGGCATTCAACCTTGGTTTTAAATAAACAGAGAATAAATATGTAAAATATTAATATACCAATTCATCTTACAGTTTTCATAAACAGTGCGTGAACAGGTCTTTATTTAGGTTTTTTTTTAATGTCACATAATTAATAACACCACTATAACATCCCCTATTGTCATACAGCTGCAATGGAGGAGTAAGGCTGCCACAGTCTGAAGGATGAAACAAGCAGTCACAAAGTAATGATAAGACAAGATGGTGCATTGGAATAATGGGATAATAAAAGAGTGGTAACTGAAATGGGTGGGTCAAGGCAGAATGACAGGGTTTATATTTTATTATACATCAGATATTTTGAAACCGACATTGGATTAGTATACTGAGAGTATGTTGTGTTATTATGTCTAGATCACGGGGCTACAAGGTGATGTCATAAACAGGCACAATAGTGGACATTTATTTAAAAAAATAATACAAAAGATGCCTGCACTAATATCGCCTAATAAGAGTGGTCCTATCATTGTATGTGTATAATTCGAACTCCAGACAAATTTCACAAGTAAGTATCGAAACAGTACTTCCGAGTTGTGCTGCTGCACATAGCATCAGTGCAACCGATGTATAAAAAATTGTTGCAGAAATGCACCTAAAAATATATGGATGCCCCCCCATGAATTTATATGCCGGCACAATGCCCTTAGCCCCAAAATTAAAATAAAATCCCCCAATTGGACCAGGGAATGACCAAATACCCCTGGTCTCATCAAATCAATAAAATGATATCCTTGTCAAGCTAATTGCTAGCAGCCTTATCCTGCCCATAAATAAATTAAATAACTTGGCCCCATAGGACGTCAGGCCAGCACCATGCCCTTGGCCATCTATGCAAAATCACTATGAAAGCCAGCCAATAGTAGAGTCAGGACAGGGAGGCTTCTGATTGGCTGGCAAATAAAAGAATGCCTCCTTTTATCTTATGCAGAGGCTAATACTATACATAACCTATACGTTAGCTGAGAGCTCTAGTACTAGTTTAATTGGGAGCCTATTTTCCCTTGTGAATATTGTGTGATATATATTCACAAGTGTCTTTGCCCTCTATGCTACTATTTATACTTATTGCTGCATGGTCTGCTCATTTTTGTCATTGTGTTAAGCGTCCGATGCATATTTAGGTCGTCTTTTACATGCCAGTAAATTAACAGGTAAACGTATGAATTTTTTTAGCCTCTTAATTTTTCACCGGCCTTCATTTAAATACTGTTTGTGCGATCATTGGCATGCCAATGTTTAGCAGCTACCACCACAGTCTTAAGTAATTTCTTCCTGATTAATGCCTCTCTCCAAGGCCAACAAAGGTAGACAATCGGGAAAGGCAGTAAGGAGGGAATAATTTGCTGCACCCCAGGAAAAAATCCTGTTGACGCCCATGGTAACGGCAAGCCCTCTATTCTAACTATCCGTTAAATAAAGGAGGATGTTTTTTGCAGCATATCCTTTTTAATTTGGTACATACGTGTTATCCTACACATACCTCAATGTGTGTTTGTTTATGTACAGAACCTTCCTTGCACCTATTTAAATGCTGCATAAATTAATCTGATTTCCTTGGTTTTGTAATGTTTGCTTGGTTATTTTTATTTCACATATTTATATTATCTATCTTTCACATTTCTCAGCACATAAAATCTTTATTCACATTTGGTTTTATTTCTCATCAATAGCTTTCAAACTTTTATTATCAGAATATATTTTCAGAGTACCCCAGTCAGCTTTGGTTAAAAAATATGTTAGGGAAAAGATCCATCAATATTTCTGTATATTGTGTTTTTTTTGTGTGTTTTTCATCTAGATGTTTTTTCATCAGTGACATTATCTTGAAATAGTTTGTTCCTATTACATCACTGAACTGGTTGAAATTATTGTTTTTTTTATTTCACATTTGTTCACCTTTATAACATTCCATTGTTATCACTTAACACAGTACACATTTTATCATATTTTTTTTAATTATTTGAAATTAAAAAAAAAAAGGGTGAAGTGTTAACTCATTTGTATTTGGAATCTCAGAATCATTATACTCCTGCCTACTCTTTTTAATCTTTAAGGATTATCCCCTCTGCTGGTATTCCATTTGTTATATAGGAAGGCTCACTGAAATTGCATAATAAAGATATTTAGTTATATATTATATATAGTTATTATTGTTTAGTGTTCTATGTCCTGTATGTTGTCTTTAATACTCATCCTAAAACTATCCACTCATACTGTATGTATACTGTATGCCATGCCAATGCAAGGAGTCCTGTTTGACAATTTTAATCTATTTCGGGAACTGACTGGAGATGTTTTATAAATGAATAGCATAAAATGTAATCAGAAAACATCTCTTCAGATGAAAATGCATGCAGCTAGATGGCACAGAACTTGCTAAGCTAATTATGGGCATATATTAACTGTATGTCTAAGATGCGGTTGTACATATGTTTTTCATGGTTAGAGCTTTACAATTGAACATGCATAATGCAGTTTACCTCTCTACTAATTGAATCTGCTTTCGATCATCTACCAAACGAAATAAATTCGAGGTACTGTCCTGTTGGAGTTGACTGCGCCATGAATATAAAATTGTATATATGAACAAACAGCGAGTGCTGTATATGTAGCAGTGATGGCTAATCTTTGACGTATTATAGGCTACCTTTCTCATGACGCTTGGGCAGCCAAGGACACGTCATTACTGTATTAGATCAATCAGCCTTACTGATTATTGATGTGTTTACATACCAGACGCTTTTTGCCGTGTACCCCTTTCTAATTTGAGGGTACATCCTGCATATGAAACACATTTACAAAAAGTTGACATACTCACCAAGATACATTGTATATCCCTCCCACTGCCATGACTGATTTAAGTGCAATAATTGATTAAATAAAATGTTCTTTTTTTATGCATTGCATTAATACTAAATTAAATCTCATGAAAAAGCAGCTTCTGCTTAAATTGTCTTATGTGGCAATGAAGGTTAAATAGGACGTAGCAGTGAATAAATCGGCGTGCAGCTATTTAGTTCCTAGCTATTTGTAGATTCCGATTTGTCCCAATGTTGGCATGGATCTGGCACACACATGGTTTTACTTGCATCTCAATAGAAAGTAAAATCATACCCCTTCCAGATCTGCATGCACATGAAATGCAAGTCTGGCATGTGCAGAGTGTTTCTGCACTTAGACTAACACCTACTATTAGGTGCCAAATATGTAGCAGGCTGTCAAAGACAACTGACTGACAGTTGCTCCTCTTTCAGAGAGGCATTCAGACGTTTTCATTGCAAGGGAGAGACCCTTGGGTAGGAGTCTACACAGTTTCTATTCAGAAAACGTGGATCTATGGTTACAGGGCTCTGGGAAGAGGACTGTGTATTTATTGATCTGTGCAACCCTTTCAGCACCGTTACTAACAACATGGAATCGCCAGTGTTACATTATAACAACACGACTGTAGTTATTACACACATGTTGTAACAAGGGACTTTCTTATTTATGGCCGCTCTAAAAATAAAAAATAAACGTTACATTGCGATATAAAAAATATAATGCATGCCTATAATGTTATGTGGTTCCGGCAAATTTGTTTTGTATGAATGAAGATACACTATGTATTTAACTTGTCTGTAATACATCTGTATGCCTGTCATTCATAACCCTTTACAATGCAGAGGAGTTTTCTTCAATGGCTTTCTCGAACCTCAGAAGATAAAATGGCTATTTCATTGTGTGAAAGTAAAAGTGCAAACTCTAGTTCAGCAAAGGGTTGCACGTGGATGCGCATCATGGGAAATGTAGTCCATTCAATAGCTGGTGTGCCAAGGGTTAATCCTCAATGTTTGTAGTATTTACTTTTCTTGCCCTGGTGCCTTTGTTTCAATGGTTTACAGCGTGCGAAGGATTAATGTTGTGATACTTCATTGCCCCCCTGCCCTCAGTAAACCCCTGTGTAATTTTCTGATAGCCTCCACAAGGCTTGACCTGCTCTACCTGACAGTCATCAGTCATTCTCTCACTCACACCCATCACCTGCCAAAGCTAATCTCTCTCTCCAGTAATCTGCAGCTACACGGACTATGCAGACCAGCACTGCCTGATCTCTACCAATTACACCGACTTCTGATCAACACACCTGTCATTGTACAACTTTAGATATCGCCTACCCATAAACCTGCACTGAAATCTCCCACACAACGACTATTGTGCCAAAATTGAAATAGCTAAATAGCAGACAGCAGTAAAGATATTATGGAATTTCAATTCAACAGCATTTTGTATGCCAGAGGTTATCTTCTCATTTTCTGTGAAATATTCTTATGTAATATATAGCCAATATAATAATTATATAGCCAATTGTCATTTTAATTTCCGTAGACCTGTAGAAAACAGATCGTATAATGGTATATGCTGTACACTGCACCTCAGGTGATGCTCAAAGTGCCAAATGTTAGCCATCAATGTACCGTATAACTGGTACGTTCTGAATACCCCGTTATTGTTGCACTGCCCCTTTAAGACATATATCCGCTCAATACTAATCTTGCTAGAAAATGTATGTTTACTGGCATACCTTTGCTTCTTTATATCCAATTTACACACTGCACCCTTTACACTGCCAAATGCAAAGGTAATACTAGGGCAGGAGAAAATGAATATAACCCATTATAACTGAGACAGAACAAAACAGATTTAAAATGAATCACATCATGCACACCAGTGATTGCAAACCACAACGCAGCTGACTGAGCATCAAATGAACACGCCGCTGGCTGAGCATCATGGGAGATGTATTCCACAACAGCTGGAGTTCTAAATGTTAGTCCTCCTTGATATAAATCTCCATAAATGTGAGGGGTAGAGAGATAATTGTATTACTGGATTATGTTTATTGCCGCAAAGGGTCACATGAAGCAATTAACCACATATTTACTATAACCCTATGTAAGCAGATCAGAATTGTAAGCGACACTCCACACACTAATAGAGCAGTAAAAGGGATTTCCTTGGCTCTGCTGTTCTCCCAGTTCTGGAGAAATAGGAATATGCAAAACAAAAAAAAAACTATTATTTTAGGGAGAGAATTACAGGAATAAAAGAAAATAATAAAAAACAGAGGCAAGAGAACAATAAGAGAGACAGTGAGATAGAAAAGGAGAGAGAGAAACAAGGATTTCTAATAACAAAATGTATCTGATAGAGGGGAAAATGAGGAGAGAGCTGGAGAAAGGGAAGGAGGGAGATCTGAGTTAAAAAAAGAAAAGAGATGAGAGGAATAGAGGAGGACAGAGCTCCACCTCCCAGCTTAGAGCGTCCCAGCTGCTCTCAAACCAACTGCTCAATTCTATTCACTGTCGAGCCTGAACAAAAAAGTGGCTATTTATTAGACTACTTGTTTGGTATTGTTCGCTGCCACACAAAAGACGTTTCATTATGTTAGGGAAAAAAGGCCTCCTTTTTCCAGAGAGAGAAACAATAACTTGAAATTGTCTTCAAAGTCTTTACTATCAATAATAAATTTCATTTTCTTGTCTCCCTGCCTCGCAGTGTATGTGTGTAGCTGGGCAATCCGCTTGGGGAGCTTTCACTGGGGCTTGGTACCTGATGTTGGGGAGCCTGTCAGTGTGGTGTCTGTGCATATGTGTGTGCATGCCTGTATGCATGTATGTAAAAGCACATGCATGTGTATGTGCGTCCGCTTTGTGTGTCTGAATGTTTGACTATATATATATATATATATATATATATATATATATATATATAAAATTATATATCATTATTAGTATATATAATTATTTATATAGGTATCATAGATATAGTTTATCTATCCATACATCCATGAATGAATGCGTCCTTCACATAATCGGTGATCTGCCTGTGACCGACTAATAAGAGGATAAGCCTGGAAGAGGTATAGTAAATATCTTCTCTATAACTTTCTTAGTTAAATAGTTAGACGGGGTTTGGCGCTATAGGGTTTACTGATCGAGATTAGTTATGTGTAGCGATTTGTGTTGCCCTTTCTTTAAAGGTGTTTTACAATTAACTGTTGATTTTGTTACAAGCTCCTCTTTGTGAATTCTGAGGTTTGGGGGTAAAGAGAGAGCTGTGGGGGTGAAGTAAGGCTTTTGGAGGCTTCATAGAGGGGGGTATGAGGGAGGTGTCAGTAAAACTCATCCAGTTCTCTATATTCATGGTCGGACTTTAGATAATAAAACACAGGTTTAGCATGCTGGGGATCCGTTTTAAGCGTATTCTTCTCCGAGTTCTATAGAGAACATTGAGTATTTTACAATTACTATGAAAATGAGAATGTTAACATGGAGAACCGTGTACAGAAAGGTGTTTAGGACAATGACTTAATTTAATAATAACTGACCAACTGACAGTCTTTATAAAGATTGCCAGGCTGTATGTCTACAAGTTCTTATAAACCTGATCGCCTATTTGTCCTTTAAACTCTCATCTGCCGTACACGGAGATTATTGTCATTTAGACACCCAGCTTGATTGGATTTAGTGACCCTGCTTGAAATCTTTGATCTAATCTTAACATATAGTATTTATGTTGGCTTTAGGTTCGGTGATAATATTACATTATTGTGAATTGTTCTGGTCTCACATGCTCGATGTGAAATTGCATTCTCGTTAAGTCTAATTAAGTAAAATTATGAGACCCTTCAATCAATCAATAACTACAGATAAAGAAACTCTTAATTATAAGTTTTTAGCAACACTTATTTGGCGTTTTATTTTAAACCATATATTCTTTTTTTATAAGATTTTTTTGTATTGCTGATTTCCTATAAAAACTGTCTAGTTAATAAAACCTTAATATAGATAATAAGGGGACATGGAATGTTTTGTCTTGTTCGATCAACAGGCTGTAAAAATCTAGGGGTTTTATTGATTGATGCCGGATGAATTGTGTTTTGTCGAATCTCGCTAAAACAGGTGTTTAAGCGTGATAGGAGATTAAATCAGTTAACCCATTAAAACACTTCTACCGTTTTATTCACCGTAAACTGTAAGTGGTTTTATATTTAATAGATGGTAACAAAAGATGGAAAAATAAAATACAAAATTAAATCTAAAAATTCACATGGAATCGGTCTACTGAAATAATTGTAATATTTATATGTTTTTTGTAAAATAATTGTTCTTTGATCGTTGACTAGTTATTATTTGTATTTCTTTTTTTCTTTTCCAACCAGTACTTTCTTTATGAAAAGTGCTGTTTGATTAAAACAAACCTTTTCTTTTTTTTTTTCTTTTTTCTTTTTTAAATAGTGATTTATTTTCCTTGTTTGTACATATTTGTGAAGGAGTTGCATTTATGTTAGTGTGAAATGGTTCTGTGTAAAAAATGAAAACTAGCAGTAAATACAGGAAATCCCTGGTGCTGCAATATGCTGACTGTAAATCATTGTTTAAACCCTGGTGAATCCTGTTTCGCTTCATCTTTGATAACACAGCATTTTGAGATAAACCTATGAAGGCTCACAATAAATTATATCACAAGTGGCATGAGCATCAGGCTCATTTGGGGGAGGTATATGAAGGAGATTAAGGAGGCTTCCTGGCAGTTGAAAGCTGCACCTGGCTAATGTTGGTTGAATTTAACCACAGGATTATTCCCAATACAAGATTAAAATGATACTACTAATTTGCTGTAACGGGGACACCGGAGATAGCGAGGAAGGGGCTCTGCCCTGACAATCTAGCACTTTACCAAACTGTCAGCTGTGCTAATGTATATATAAGTGCACATACGTGGTTTGGTAGTCTGTTGGGTGCATCTGAGAAACATGTCATGTGGATCAGGCAGGGAATAGTATAAATGTCATATTTAGTAAAACCCTCGCTCCGAAGATTTAGTGTTTTAAGGCTGATGATATTTTGTAACAAATTGCACAAGGAATATGTCATGGTGTGTTTACGTGGAGTCTGGTTAAATATTTCGTTTGCGGTTGATTTGGTGTGTTTGTGTATTTAATCTCTACTAATCCCACGGAAGAGAACTCACAGATCTATTGGACGCTAACTATACACTTTTACTTGTTTTATCTCCCACGCCTAATTAAAGGCACTTTTGTTTGTAGAAAAGCCACACCTTCAGGGAATGAGACATAGATTAACACTCAATTTGGGTACATGCTGTTTATATACACACACGCACTATATATATATATATATATATATATATATATATATGTGTGTGTGTGTGTGTGTGTGTGTGTGTGTGTGTGTGTGTGTGTGTGTGTGTGTGTATATACACTTACTGACATATATTTAGACTTTTTTTTACTATGTATTTATTATTACGTAGTACGTATTGATTCACAGCATCCATAAATTGATACTATAAATTATATAGTTATAATGACACTGCACAGTACATATTAAAGTAAGGCGTGAGGTATTGTATGCATAAAATTGATATACATAGTATGTATATTTTATGAAACTACATAATGTACTAAGAAGTGACGCATAGTAACTATAAAAGCACAATGTATATTATATTTTATTATGCCACTGCATACTCCATATTACAGTGAGGAATGAGGCATAGTAGTAATAAAATGACACTGTATACTATGTATTTATTATGACATTACATACTCTATATTACAGTGAGAAGTGAGGGACACTAGTTATAAAATGACACTGTATATTATGTATCTATTATGACACTACATACTCCTTATTACAGTGCTGATTAAGGCAGAGTATCTATAAAATTATACTATTTACTGTGCATTTATTATGATACTACATACTCAATATCACAGTGAGGAATGACGTATGGTATATATAAAATTACACTCTGTACTGTTCATTTATTATAATATTACATACTCCATATTACAGTGAGGAGTGAGGCACAGTATCTATAAAATGGCACTATGTACTGTGCATTTATTATATTACTACATGCACCATATTACAATGAGGAGTGACGTATGGTATCTATAAAATGACACTATTTACTGTGCATTTATTATAATATTACATACCCCATATTACAGTGAGGAGAGAGGCACAGTATATCAGTATATATAAAATTACACTATGTACTGTGAATTTATTATAATATTGCATACTTCATATTACAATGTGGAGAGAGGCACAGTATATATAAAATGACACTATGTACTGTGCATTTATTATAATATTGTATACTTCATATTACAATGTGGAGAGAGGCACAGTATATATAAAATGACACTATGTACTGTGTATTTATTATAATATTACATACTCCATATTACAGTGAGGAGTGAGGCACAGTATATATAAAATGACACTATGTACTGTGCATTTATTATAATATTACATACTCCATATTACAGTGAGGAGTGAGGCACGGTATAAATAAAATTACACTATGTACTGTGCATTTATTATAATATTGTATACTTCATATTACAATGTGGAGAGAGGCACAGTATATATAAAATGACACTATGTACTGTGCATTTATTATAATATTACATACTCCATATTACAGTGAGGAGTGAGGCACAGTATATATAAAATGACACTATGTACTGTGCATTTATTATAATATTACATACTCCATATTACAGTGAGGAGAGAGGCACAGTATATATAAAATGACACTATGTACTGTGCATTTATTATAATATTACATACTCCATATTACAGTGAGGAGAGAGGCACAGTATATATAAAATGACACTATGTACTGTGCATTTATTATAATATTACATACTCCATATTACAGTGAGGAGTGAGGCACGGTATAAATAAAATTACACTATGTACTGTGCATTTATTATAATATTGTATACTTCATATTACAATGTGGAGAGAGGCACAGTATATATAAAATGACACTATGTACTGTGCATTTATTATAATATTACATACTCCATATTACAGTGAGGAGTGAGGCACAGTATATATAAAATGACACTATGTACTGTGCATTTATTATAATATTACATACTCCATATTACAGTGAGGAGAGAGGCACAGTATGCGAATGGAAGGTTTTGAAACCGTGTCAAAGTGATGTTTTAATCTCATTGTAAAGTGTATTAAAGGACTAGATGTAATTTATGTGAGATGCTTGGATGAAAGGAGAGATTGGAGTGGGATGATCCCTTCACTCTCCTGTGAACCTCGTGTCATGTTTATACTGTTTGAAGTCTGTGCAGTTAATCTAATTTGCAAAAGCATAGATGGCCTGTAAGAATAAAAAGACTAGGTGGCTTCATGTTTGCTGTATAATTCGTTGTGACTTGTGTACTACTTAGTCTGTGTAATGACTTTTCTGTTTTGTCTAATGACTAACAAGGGAAAAGAGAAAGGAAATATTTACAGTTGCATATGTTTGAGTGGCGCCTTATCTCACATGATTTACTGTCTTTTGTCAGACATTAATACTACACTTAACTTGTACCAAAATCTCTCTTCCTTCTATTACAAAATACATATTCCCTTCTTCAATCCAGCTAAGGAGGAAAGGACTAGCACTGTGTCATTAATCAAATTATACCCGTTGGTACGCCTCCTTCTTACAATTCGGTCCTTTATTCTCCTTTCACTTATATTGTATTAATGGATGAGATATATTTCTCTGAAGACCATTTGATTTTGATGTATATTTTTTTTTTGGCGTGTACATTACTTTACATTCGACTAAATACTGTCTGGGATTCTGAACATGGGTTTTATATGAGTGACCTTGCATTACATTTATAGTAAACGACATTGCAAAAAAGTACATTTATTATAATCATATCATAACATGTATGTGTATAATAAAGACTTCTAAAAGCCAGTTTCATTTTACTTTTATCATTTTGATTTGTTTGCAAACAACAAAAACGATATTAGGCAATTTTCATCTGCCTGTAATAATGGAAAAAATGAATTAATTATTGATGATGTTGAGAATATTCTAGGAATAAACCGCTAATATATTAGACCTATACATGCAAAACTGTAAATATCTACACTATAAAAAAAATCATAATTATTTTTGATTCAAGTTCCTCAAATTAAATATTATCCAAAAATATCACTAAAAAAAGTTTAGAGCCAAACAGTCTAGAAAGATTAATATTCAGTTTTTTGCCGAAATTACATATTGTCGTTACAAACTCTAATTTCCAATAATCAAAAGATGAATGAACAGATTAATAGGAAAATTCTATAAACATTCCTATTGATCTGCGAATTCTGTTAAATTCTAATAATATTTAGATTAACATCGTATGAGTCCTGACCATAAAATTGTCTTCATTATGTCATTGTAGATTCGTTTCTAATATTCACTATTACCCTCGTTTTTTTCTCTGGTCTGGAATCTGTGATTTGCTCTTCTTTGTTAATGGTACATATAGTTTACAATTTTTAGTTGTTATTCTAAAAGTGTTTTGTTCAAAATCCGAACCGTACATAACCTCCTGATCTATCACTTACAGTTGATTTTGTATTTATTTTATTATTTTCACATAAAGTAACTTTAATTTTGTCTTGCAGAAACAAGCACAATTCTAACCAGTGTCTTGGATGAGTTTCCGTTTCAAAAGTCCCACCTGTTTTTATTCTCTCCTCTTTTTCAGAATAATGATTGATACCCTTTAAAAAGTGATGGTTAACTCAGCCGCTCTGGACTACATTCCCTGTGAAGCTAAGCCAGGAAGACGGCTGGCTGAGCATCACGGGATCTGTAGTCCAACACAGCTGTAGTGCCAAAGGTTAGCCATCAATGAATGGTCTATGCACTGTCTGGGGCTGAAGGCTGTCTCTCTATTCACAATCTGAGGGTTTATACACAGCATGAATATTGACGTTTCTCCCCGACTGCTCTGCTGTTAAACCCAATTACAGAATTCATCAAGAACTGTATTGAATTATCTCTTTCCATACAGTATCAGCATTAGCCTAATTAAAAGCTATAATGTCTGATATAATGATTAAATCGTTAGCTCTGCTGTAGGGAAGCAATATTTTGTTTTCTCTTCAATTAGAAGCTGATTGAGGTTTACAGAGCAGGTCAGCTGTGAAATCTGAATTATATGTGTGGGTATTGCTCACAGGGTGAGATTCTGCCCAAAACCTCCAGAGATGCTCAAGTATCAGTGCACTTCAATAAAGGATAGAGCATGGCGTGTGTTTTGATAGTTACAGTCCCAGAATGACTTGCAGTGAAATGGCAGCAGAGATGTACTATATGCCTTGGGCAAAAGTCTTGTTAACAGACGTACTTCCAACACAACCATTAATTCCGTGTCGTTTATTGTGATCAAATGAAGCATAGCATTGGGGTAATTAATATACAATGATACTCACTCTATCAAAAAAAAATAAGTACAGTCGTGCAAAAACGAAAATGAGTTTTAAAAAATAGCTGATTAGTTCATACTTTTTAATTAGCATTATTTTCTGCAAAATAATTCGATGTTGTTTTTTAGTTTGACTTTCAAAGAAAATAACAATGAAATGTGTTTTGAATTATTGTAATGATTATTTATCATTGCTGTTTTTGTCTTGGTGGTGGTCCAAAATGTAAATATTTGTCTCCAGCAGGCGGCGATCAAACCCTTTTGAGGAGCACATGCAGGAAAAAAAGGTGGAACGTGACTCATTAATAATTGTGTTAATAAGGAGTTGTGTATAGGGTTGTAAAAGTATAGATAACGTATGGTACACCAGCTCGTGAGAACCACAACTCCCGTGATGTTCTGCCAGCCAGAAGAAATTATAGGGGATTTCAGTATGGTGTGCCACAGGTTGTAAGACAACTTCTGTGACACAGGAAGGGGGTTCTCGAAAATAACCCCTGAATTAACAATGATTAGCGACTAATCTTTGTCCAATACCTAGTATTTGTCAACAATTAGATTGTCGTTTTAACCCCTTGGCGACACAGGACGGACTAGGTCCGTCCTGTGTGCCGAGGCGTTAGTGACACAGGACGGACCTAGTCCGTCCTGTGTCAAAACGAGCACTGAAAGCGGAGTTTTTCCGCTTTCAGTGCTCTAAGGGCATTGTAACGATGCTTCCGTGTGGAAGCATCGTACAATGCTAAAAAAAATGCCCGTCGGCATTTCGATCGCTCCGGAGAGCGATCGAAATGCCGGTTTTAAAGGCACAGTGCCTTTAAAACGCGGGCATTTAAAAAATGAGCATAGGAAGCGAATCTTTCGCTTCCTATGCTCAGAAAGTGTTTCTGATTGCCTCGCAAGTCGAGGCAATCAGGAACACAAAAAAAAAATGCACGATCTTGGTCACTAAGTGACCAAGATGGCGCTGCCCTTCTAAGGGCAAGAGCACAGGAGGCAGGAAGTACCTGCTTCCTGTGCTCTCTGGCTGTCACACGATTGCCTCTTCATAGAGGCAATCAGTGACTGCCAGGCACACTGACAGGCAGTGGGGATGCTCTCCTGAACATCCCCACTGACTGGTCAGATCAATATTAACCCTATATTGATCTGACCAGTTATGATCTGTCTCCCTCTCCTCACATTTTTTTTAGTGAGGGAGAGAGACAGATCAAAGTTCTAAAAGTAAGTAAAAGTTAAAAAAAACAATAAATACACAACACACAAATAATAAAACAATAAAAAAAATTTTATTAAAGCAATTCCCTGCGTTTAACCCCTTCCCTGCCACTGATCTTGCATAAGCAGTGATCGTGCACATCAGCGCATTTATTTTTGCTGTTTGTGCATTTTTTAGGGGTTAATTTTTTTGTACTGTAATTTATTACAGTACTAAAAAGGCTATTCTAAGAGTTATTAACCCCTTATTTGCCGTCGATCACTGCTTACGCAATGATATTGACGCCAAAGCAATTTTTATCTGTCTGCATATTTTTTTTTCTTTTTTTTTTTACACATACCCGCTAGGGGATTACATGTAAAGTAAAAATATTTGAGTTTTTTTTTTTAAGCTGCCTGAGCGCATAGCGATCAGTAACAGCGAATTAGTGGCAAAGGCGGTTTGGTGATTTCTCAATTAAGCTCACCATTCGCCCTGGTCAGATCAAAATTAATCGGATCAATATTCACAAATATTGATCTGCCTCCCTCTCCTCACTTACATTTTTGTGACGGAAAGAGACAGATCAGTATTAGTGATATAAAATAACATTTTATAAAATTAGCAGGTTTTATGAAAGTCTTTCACTGTGTATTAACCCCTTCCCTGCCATTCATCACTGTGTAAGCAGTAATCCTGCACAGCAACAGTATGTTTTGCTGTCTGCACTGTTTTATGGATTAATTTATTTGTACTGTAATGTATTACAGTACTAGATAGGCTCTTCTAAGAGCTATTAACCCCTTCTTTGCTCGAGATCACTGCTTACGCACTGATTCTGAGGCCGCGGACTCAGGGTTCGATTTTGACCCTATTCAGCTTTCTGATACATCATCTAGCGATGTATCGGTGGCTGCTGAGCCCTTGCCACAAGTAGTGATGGGGGTCTACCGATAAAAAAATATATGGTTTGGTGGGGGTAAATTACATTGGCTGGCTTCAAAGATATATCCCATAAAGGACACGGACGCAGGTTGACTACATGTCAAAATTCCAAGTTGGAATTTTGAGATGCGCATCTCACAAATGTTGCCTTCTAGCCAAAAACAAACCAACAAACCTATGCATGGGTGCTATCCCTGTACTCGGGAGATGTTGCTGAACACATATTGGGTTGTTGTTTGGCAGTGACAAATACCAGAATCTGTGAATTCATGCCTGAAGTACAATGCATGTGGGAAAAAAAACTCCCAAAAAAGTACTACCACAAACTTTTACAAAGGCTGGTGGTAGAATTAGTACCTATACAGTATTAAAATACCACCATTTGAAATACCTTAGGATGTCTATTTTCCAAAAATATATGGTTTGATGGGGTAAAATTCATTGGACGGCTTCAAAAATGTTCCAAATGGAACATGGGCGCAGGCTGACTACATGTCAAAATTCCAGGTTGGAATTGCGCACCCCCTAAATGTGGAATTTTAGACCCAATACAAACCAACAAACCTATGCATGGGGGGTATCCCTGTACTCAGGAGATGTTGCTGAACACATATTGAGGTGTTGGTTGGCAGTGGCAAATACCAGAATCTGAAAATTCCTGCCTGAACTACAATGTGTGTGGGGAAAAAATGACATCCCATCCCTTTGACATAGGTTGGTGGTAGAATTAGCACTTGGAAAGTGTTAAAATACCACAATTTTAAATACCCTAGGATGTCTAGTTTTCCAAAATATATGGTTTTATGGGGTAAAATACTTTGACAGGCTTCAAAAGTGTCCCAAATGGAACATGGGCGCAGGCTGACTACATGTCAAAATTCCAAGTTGGAAATGCACCCCCCCCTAAACGTGGCCTTTTAGCCCCCAAATAATCTAACTAACCTACACATGGGTGGTATCCCTGTACTCAGGAGATGTTGCTAAACACATATTAAGGTGTTGTTTGGCACTGACACATAATAGGATCTGTGAATTCATGCCCGATGTACAATGAATGTGAAAAACAAATTACTATCCATAACATTGACATAGGCTGGTGGTAGAATTAGTGCATGAAAAGTGTTAAAATACTACCATTTGAAATACCCTAGGGTGTCTAGTTTTCAAAAATATATGGTTTTGTGGGGTAGAATACACTTTTTGGCTTCAAAAATGTCCCAAATGGGACATGGGCGCAGGTTTTCTGCACGTCAGAATTCCAAGTTGGAAAACCAAAAAGCGCACCTCTCAAATGTGGCCTTTTAACCCCCAAATAACCTAACCAACCTATACATGTGTGGTATCCCTGTACTCAGGAGATGTTGCTGAACACATATTGAGGTGTTGTTTGGCACTGACATATAACAGGATCTGTGAATTCATGCCCAAAGTACTATGTATGTGAAAAAAAATTACTATCCATAACATTGACATAGGCTGGTAGTATAATTAGTGCATGGAAAGTGTTAAAATACTACCATTTGAAATACCCTAGGGTGTCTAGTTTTCAAAAATATATGGTTTTGTGGGGTAGAATACACTTTTTGGCTTCAAAAATGTCCCAAATGGGACATGGGCGCAGGTTTTCTGCACGTCAGAATTCCAAGTTGGAAAACCAAAAAGCGCACCTCTCAAATGTGGCCTTTTAACCCCCAAATAACCTAACCAACCTATACATGTGTGGTATCCCTGTACTCAGGAGATGTTGCTGAACACATATTGAGGTGTTGTTTGGCACTGACATATAACAGGATCTGTGAATTCATGCCCAAAGTACTATGTATGTGAAAAAAAATTACTATCCATAACATTGACATAGGCTGGTAGTATAATTAGTGCATGGAAAGTGTTAAAATACTACCATTTGAAATACCCTAGGGTGTCTAGTTTTCAAAAATATATGGTTTTGTGGGATAGAATACACTTTTTGGCTTCAAAAATGTCCCAAATGGGACATGGGCGCAGGTTTTCTGCACGTCAGAATTCCAAGTTGGAAAACCAAAAAGCGCACCTCTCAAATGTGGCCTTTTAACCCCCAAATAACCTAACCAACCTATACATGGGTGGTATCCCTGTACTCAGGAGATGTTGCTGAACACATATTGAGGTGTTGTTTGGCACTGACATATAACAGGATCTGTGAATTCATGCCCAAAGTTCAATGTATGTGAAAAAAAATTACTACCCAAAACATTGACATAGGCTGGTAGTATAATTAGTGCATGGAAAGTGTTAAAATACTACCATTTGAAATACCCTAGGGTGTCTAGTTTAAAAAAATATATGGTTTTGTGGGGTAGAATACACTTTCTGGCTTCAAAAATGTCCCAAATGGGACATGGGCACAAGTTTTCTGCATGTCAGAATTCCAAGTTGGAAAACCAAAATGCGCACCCCCTAAATGTGGCCTTTTAGCCCCAAAACAAACCAACAAACCTATGCATGGGTGGTATCCCTGTACTCAGGAGATGTTGCTGAACACATATTGAGGTGTTATTTGGAAATACCCCTTCACATTTTAAGGTAATGTTTACCTAAATTGCAATATATGTGAAAAATTAAAAAAAAAGATTTTTTGCTGCAAACTTTGGCATAGATTGGTGGTAAAATGGCTACATGAAATGTGTCAAAATACCCCAAGTTAAATGCCCTGAGTTGTCTAGTTTTCAAAAATATGTACATGTTGGGGGTCATTCATGGATTTAGTACAGAAATCAGTGTTACAATGTCACTATCGCTAATTTTGAAAGAAGGGATTTTAAAATAGCTTTGCACCACTTATAGTTCTGGCCCTGTAACATGAATAAAAAAGCACAAAAACATAAAAACATGGGCTATTTCTGAACTCAGGACATATATTAGAAACTTTTTAGCAGTGTTTTTTTGTTGTCTCTTGTACATGAGTATACGATTTTTCAAATAAAAGTCATAAAAAAATTATTTTTTCATTTTTTTTGCCATATTTTATTATTTTTTTTACATCAAATTATATGCTATTATCAAAATAATGGTATCAAAAGAAAGCCCTTCTTATGACGATAAAAACGATATATAGTTTGTGCGGGTACACTAAATGAGACAGAAATAAATTACAGCAAAACACAAACTGCTCAGAAATGTTAAAACAGCCCATGTCACCAAGCGTCGGACAAGCCAAAAAAGTCATGTCACTAAGGGGTTAAATCCATTGTTTCAAACACCAAAAATACTCAAACGGAGTTGGTTTAGGCAGCAGTTCATTTTTTTTAATGATAAGCAATTTTAAGGCAAAGTTCAAAAACTGGAGCAATCACCATGGAAACCTTGGTCCAGAATTTCTCTTTGTACATCTTTCCTTGTATATTCTTCGTTTTCATTCTGAAGAATCAAGGAAATTGAATGGAAAGGTAATATAAAAAAAACAATTATGGCCAAAGTTCGAAATGTCTAGCATTTTTTCGTCTCTTTTGCCAGCATAAACAGTGGATGGTTTCCATGGCGTCTGCCCCATTTTTAGGTCCTTGCCCTATTTTCTCTTGGTAAATAACTCCACAATCTGTCTCCTAACTCTGTTGACAATGCAACAAGCACATTTCACAAAGTCATCTCCAGAGGTTGGAAGATACTTTATTGTGTATTTTCCACCAGTCCATGAATTTCCTGAATTAACTTCCGCTTTACTAATAGAAAAATAGAATACATGCTAAAGCATTGCATTTGATACCTTAACCAAGATAGGTCAGTGTGGGATGATCTCCAGGATGCAGGGGTTAAATTTCCTCTGACAGGTGTACCCAGAGGAATTTTACACTTCCGGAAAATATGCTTACTGGATTCAACTCAGATTAGCTAATTGTCCAACACTCAGTAAATATATTATGTCAACAGATTTCTTTCTTAGGAACTTGTTTACACTGGATGAAATTCCCAGTGCAAATCAAACAAATGGAAATGTCTGTCGTTGCTGAAGTTAGTGGTTCTTCTACTTTTCAAGTTATGTATTATTTACGATCAGTCCATAAAGCTTTTGACATGTAAATCAGGTATTACCTAATTCCTTGAAGACTTGTTCTAATTAACCTTTTTTGTTGTGCCGCTACTTTTGTCTCGTACAAGGTGTAGGGCAATGGATTAAGAGGTTGATTAATCTCGGAGACCAGCGTAAAGATCTATTGGCCCAGCCTTGTTACTTATCATTGCCCCCAGCTCTTCTGAAGAGAGACTCCTGTTTCTTTTGTCTGGCTCTCATGGTTAGGTGGGCGGCACACGGTGTTTTAATTCGTCTCCCCCCACTCAGTGAGAGGTCTCGGCTACTTGTCCTTGCTGGAATTCAACACTACCTCCAGGCGATGAGATTTAAATGGGAACAATTGCACCAGGGCAAACTGAAATATTCCTATATAGGTTCAAAACGACTGATAACATCACATCTCACAGTCAGAAACTCACTGCGTGCCTCTGTGTCACACTTCCCTTCTTGTTTGTTACAGCAAATCTTTAGCATGGTAAGAGTTGTAGTCCAAATCAGCAGTTAGGTCGACTTTAATAATTCCCTGCTCTTGAAATTTTTATAATTAATAGTGCCTAGGATCAAAGAATATGCTCGATTTTAACCATTAAAACACCAGTGGTGTATAATGTGTAATGTCCCTCTAATACATTTATTTGGCATTTTCAGGGCTCTTATAGTGTGCACTACACCACATAACACAAACGCACACATTTACACACATAGTTTATATGGATAAATTGTAGGGGTTCATATCATCTACACCCATAATGCTTTGAATTCTGTTAAAGCCTTATCTTATTGACACAATTAAAATACACACCATTCTAACGGAGGTAGCGTGACAGACTTATATAGCTATAGATATATTTATTCAAATAAGTATAATCAGTTTACATAACTGAAATACGTTTATTTTTATGAAATCACATTTTAAAGCCTCAGTTTTTAAATGACAAAATACTAACTGATTAGTACAGAGCTTTGCAAATGAGGCATTGTATTTGTTGACCTCAATAACCTGCCCAATCTTATGTAAAGACATTTGATTTCGAAACAGTGGCTCTGTATCATGGATTGCATGAGGGTAGATATTAAAGCTGCTTGAGCAGGGATTTACTGAATCATGGATGCACCTGTATGTAAGTGTGTGAGTTGCTGCCTTTATGAGAGGGTAGAAAGAAAGAAAGAAAGAAAGAAAGAAAAGGAAAAGATGTAGAAAGTGAAATAACTATAGTGTAACATGAATATAGTGAGGACAGAGAGGGTGAAGTTTGTCACCTGTATAGAATTACTATACTAACGGTATGAGGGGTGTTTGATAAGCCACTATTTTAAGGGTTATTCTGTAAGGGGTGACTGTGATGGGTAGCATGATAAAGATGGCTGGAAGAAAAGAGACCATGGGAGGTGACTCCTGTATGTAGGAAAGGGTTACTGGAAAAGTAGACTTAAGAGTTAATATAACCAGTAAGGTACAACAGAATTAATTATTCTATGCAGAGGGTAATTATTACAGGTTTACAGATTTGATTTGAAGCAACTAACATTGTAATATGAAAATGTTTATTCTGACATTTTTATTGCATTTTATAAATTGCATGTAATTACTTCAAGAAAACCTATAATAAAATATATTTAAAATAAAGGTTTACAGAGTAATAGTTTGGTAGTTTATAAAGCAATCTGCTATGAGGCTCAACTGCATATTACATTTGAGGTGTGTATATATGTGGCTATACATTTATTGGTATGTGTATGGGATATTTGTGTGAATATAACTGTATGAGGGGTGATTATGTGAAGTGAAATTGGGTATATACGTGAAACTATAGGGAGAGTATTTGGGGCTGCCTGTCAGGATGATTGTGGATGGGAAGACGTTCACAGCATTAATATGTACCTATGATGCCTGCATTAGGTGGTTAGTTTCATGTGGAAGTCAGAAGTAGTCTATTTTCGTGTTTTATTGTTTGTTGTAAGGTGCAATTTGTAGTAACAGGTCTGTATATTACAATGAAAATGTACCTATATCCCGGAAACCCTTACTATTTTCCCTCCACCCCACCCGCCTGCATGCAGATATTATCAGCTCTGGCACAGGATTTTAGATGTTTGATTGACACCATCTGTAACTGTCTTTTCTTGTCACTTAGCAACTACACACACCTGCTCCCTTCAACCTAAAATATTAGGAATATCTGTACACCCAGCATCCCTTAAATGCTATTACATATAAAATGGCAAATAATGACAATGTATTGTAATTTGAAATTCAGTATTTATAAAATAAGAATTTCTTTATTTTCTAAAACTTAAATGGATTAAAAAAAAAAAAAGTAATACTGTGATATACAAAAACATATTATGATGTGAGTTGTGGAAATGGTTAGTGAATATTGAATTTCTTTTTGATGATATAATTCAGCCACGCTAACAATTAATTCAACTATGAATGTATCACTTATATTTTGCCAAACACAATGAATTATTTGATAGAATCGAAATACTAACAGGATGTTGTTCTACTAAAACACGCATATCAATATGTTATAAGCATGCATATATATATATATATATATATTGTATGTGTGTGAATTTGTAAAAATGCGGAAAAACACGAGTTGAAATATTCATCATCCCCTCCCTTTTTTCAATATCACCCTAGTAAGTAGGAGGTATGGCTTTCTCTCTACTTCTGAAATATTATTAGATGTATTTCCTAGGTATGTATGTTTGTCTCCCACTTCATACTTTTCAAAGATGTTGGTAAAAAAAAAAAAAAAATATCTTAAAAGGCACTGACCCTCACTCACCAGATTGTATTTTAAGCCCACACCTCCCTTCAGCCTTCTCTAGTTTATATCTCTCACCCCTGACGTCATGGGACAGCGTGCCATGCAAATCATGCCCCCTTCCCTGCGCTATCACATAGAGAGGCACACCTCCTCCTTCCCCCTCCCATTTGGAACGCTCTGCCCTCCCCTCCCCGCCGGCCGCCGGGCTCCTATTGGCCGAGGCAAAGTCATTTAATCCCAACCGGCTTTCGCCGTATGGCTGCTCTTCGCCTGGCTCTGTGTGTTTGCTGCTTCATGCGAGGACATAACCGCCTCTTGGATCAAGCAGTGCTGCACTCAGCCTTCCCCGCGCTCTCACTCAAATACCTTCTCTCTGGGACTCTTATCTGTTACATTGTTTGCTACTTTTAAAGACTCTTCTGTCATTGCATTGCATTGGCAGTGCTTATCCTGTTTTGTTTTGTTTTTGGAAAGGGGCCTGAAGGCAGCACCAACTCCAACATACTGCAGGCACTTGTGTTGTAGCAGCATCAGCAGCATCAACAGCTGTTAGATCTCCATCCGCATTCCAGCTGCTAATCCAAGCCAGCTACTTATCAACTATCTCCAGCCAAATGAAGAGACATTCTTTGCAAAAGAGACGATAAAGCGAGGCAACTCCTGGGAAGAGGCAGGAAGGCGGGCACTTGCTAGTGCACCTGTTGGAGAAGCAGAGAAAGAGGAGCAGATCTTCACAGTCACTGGCATCAAACTTTCCTTCAACCCCAGCACGGACTTCATGCTTCTTTGTAACCACTTGTTGCAGTAAAAGTTTCTCCATCCTCCGACTGGAAGACTAGAGGGAGAGCCTGCATTCAAAGTGACCACGAGAGCAAGACGGTGCACCCAGCTTGCACCCCAACTCATTGGACAAGGAGGTATTAACAAAGCAGTCTGAATGTACAGCATGATGATGGAAACGGACTTACACTCCCCCGGGGTGCAGCCTCCTAGCAACACAGGGCAAACCGGGGGAGGAGGTGGGGGCAATAAGGCTAGCCAAGACCGAGTCAAGAGACCCATGAACGCCTTCATGGTATGGTCCAGAGGGCAAAGGAGGAAGATGGCCCAGGAGAACCCAAAGATGCACAACTCGGAGATCAGCAAGAGACTGGGGGCTGAGTGGAAAGTCATGTCGGAGGCCGAGAAGAGGCCCTTCATTGATGAAGCCAAGAGACTGCGAGCCCTGCACATGAAAGAACACCCGGATTATAAATACCGGCCCCGGCGCAAGACCAAGACCCTGCTCAAGAAGGACAAGTATTCCCTGGCCGGGGGGCTTCTGCATGCAGCTGGTGGGGGACATATGGGGGTCGGCCTGAGCCCAGGAGGAGGTGGTAGTGGGGGAGGGGGTGGAGGGGGAACAGTGGTGGTGCAGCGCCTGGAAAGCCCTGGCTCAGGGGCATCAGCTGGTTCAGGAGGGTACCCACATATGAACGGCTGGGCTAACGGGGCATACCCGGGCTCGGTGGCCGCAGCAGCTGCGGCGGCTGCAATGATGCAGGAGGCTCAACTTGCCTACAGCCAACAGCAACAACAGCACCCAGGGAGCGGTGGGCACCACCCGCATCACCACCACCCCCATCATCCTCATCATCACCCGCACCATCACCCTCATCACAACCCTCCTCCGCCTCCTCCACAATCCATGCACCGCTATGATATGAGTGCCCTGCAGTACAGTCCTTTACCTGGGGCACAAAGTTACATCACAGCCTCTCCCTCCAGCTACGGGGCGCTGAGCTACAGCTCAGGCCAGCAACAGCAGCAGCACCAGGGCTCCCCATCCTCTGCTGCTGTGGCTGCGGCTGCAGCAGCTGCAGCGGCGGCTGCTGCATCATCGGGTGCCTTGGGGGCCCTAGGATCCTTGGTGAAATCAGAGCCCAGTATAAGCCCTCCAGTGAGCGGAGCAGGGTCTCATAACCGGCCGCCTTGTCCTGGGGACCTTCGGGAGATGATCAGCATGTACTTACCCAATGGGGGAGAGGCAGGAGACCCTGCAGCTGCTGCAGCGGCGGCTGCAGCAGCGGCAGCAACAAGCAGACTGCACAGCCTGCCCCAGCACTACCAGGGAGCGGGCACAGGGGTGAATGGCACGGTGCCACTGACTCACATCTGACATACTACCTGGACTAAAGCACCCCAATATACATCCATATGCTAGCACAGTGATGGCAGAGCTTGGCACGCAACCTGTTGTGGACTATGACTCCAATGATGCTCAGTCAGCCAAACGTGTACTACTGATTCTCCTGGACTGGAGCTAACCCTGATGCACATTAATATACTAGGCCATTGCAGGATTATGTTTTGGTACTTCAACTGTTGTGGACCACATTACCCATGATTCAGCCATCTGCGCTTCATGTGAACTTTAGTTTACAGCAGTTAAAGTGTCAAAGTGTGTGAAGCCTCTTTCTCTCAGAGAGACCTAGTAACAAAACATGATCTTTGCTCACTTGGAACATAGCAAATCTATCATAGACTTTTCTTCAGTTGCCAGAAAATGTTTTTTTTCTTCTTTTTTTCTTCTTTGTTTTGTACAAAGATGTTTTAATGTATTGTTTAAAGAAGAAAACGAAAAAAACACACACTAAAATCAAATTTAAAAAGGATAAAAAGTGAAGGTAGCACGTTGTTTCGCTGTTCTTTTTAGAAGATAAACTCAAAACTAGTTGTCAGACTAGTTTTAGAAGGGAAGAGAATCGTGTTTAATTGGACATTTTTTTGTACAGTATTTATGAGTTATTCACAAAGCATATACATTTTATTTACTTGATATGCCAAGTACTTTTTTTTTCTTCTTATGACAACGCCACAGTTTTGACTTGGGTACTTCTAACCACAAAGTTTTGGCTTATAACTAATTTCCCCACTTTGCATTGACATTAGACGGGAATTCAAACTACAATAACGTTCTGTACAATTTGCCGTTTATTTATGATATTATTTTTCTTGGAATTTTTTTGTAAACGTTTCTGTATCTGTTTTCCGGATTTTTGTTTTTCTATGATTTATTGTACATGCATCGTGAAATAATTTTTATTCTAGACGTTGCGAATTCATATTGTGTACATAGTTTATTAAAATATCCTCTGCTAAAAAAGTAAAGCAGAAAATATCAGAAGGTTTAATTGAATTTTGAGTTAAATAAATTTTGAACATGAAAAATAAATGAAACTGTTTCTTCTATAACTATACGTCGGAAATTCATTTTTTCAGTCTTATAGCATATATTAATTTAGTAATAGTTAGATTATCTAATTAGTTAGATTATAGTAACATAATTGTTTGTTTGTTTTTAATAACTGAAGCGCCTAAATCCGAAACAATCAAGTGTGTTTAAAGTTCTCTTTAAAATAAACCTTTAAAATCGTATTATGGTTTTTTAGTAATTACCAGCTATATATTATTTTTTTATTAGACTCAGGCTTTTTGGAAATGTGAGCATGCTATAAATATCTAACTAAATAAATGATGTTATTTACCATAGTTAGTTTTTATAAAACATAATCTGATCGTCTGTCTAGTGTACACTCTTTACTAATGTATTAAATCAGATGTTTTTAATGAACTTATAAACAAAGAAAAAATATTTCAAATAGGTTTTTTAAATATTATTAGCAGCATAAATTATCTTTACGATCGAATATGGATGTTTTATTCAAGTGGTTTCTCAAAATTACAAATATCGCGTTTAATTGGTCTACGAAAATTTCAAACAATTAGAATAATTACGAATATATATATATATAAATATACAAATAAATATGTGTACACACACACAGATATATGTATATATATATATATATGTATATATATACACACACACACACCTATTTTCAATATATTGTCGATAAATCTATATATACCTATATCACACACACACACACACACATAAACATGTACATATAAATATAAACATAGCTATAGATGTAATTGATATTGATGTATAAAAATGCATTCATACAAGAGGTGTCTTATTTGTTTTTATCATTTCATTGCAACTAAGGGGTGTGAAGTTTTAAACTGACTTATCTGTGAAAGTCCTGGATCATCACTATTACAGTCTCCACTCTTTTCATTGTTAAATCCAATGTTTTCAGGTGGATCTTTAAAGTTAGATTAAGAGATGTAGAGGAGTTTGCAATGTGAATCGCTCAAATACAATCTGGAATCACTATCCGTTTTAAAACATTGCAGTTTACATGTAAATCATCATTTTCGAAGGGGAAGAAAACTTAAACGTGTTTGATGGGCAATTTTCTCGCTTACAGACAGCTAAACACCAAATACCTTCAGTTCACACGAAACAATCCTCATCTTTTCTGTATGGATCCAATTGTAATTAGGACACTAATGAGTAATCCTTTTGTGTCATGTTGGCTTTTATGTGCTTCGTTAAACCCATTGCAACATTTTCATTAGGATGTCTATTAATTTAATGATGTCATAATTGAGGTCTACTTAACTTGGACATTTATATTTTACATGTCATTAGTGGTGCAATTATCACAAATATACGTTTTATTAGCCTGTAGTTTACACACTTACAAAGTTTTGGATAACTTAAAGGAAGGTTTGACACCAAAACCATTTGAAAACACGGTACAGTACAGTACAGTACAGGCTGTTTGCCTAGGAGAAAGCAATTTCCTTTTATACAGGGAGATATTGAAAATGAAAAATTACAGTGCTTTCATATCTATATATAAATGCATTTTCCATTCACCAACTTTCCAAATGATTTCACAGTTAAAGAGAAAAAAGATGTTTTAGGCCTACTCTTTGTGATTTACAAGATATGTGTGTGTATATATTACTTATATTTACAAACACACACACACATATTGATATAAATGTACATACGGATATGTCTATTTTCATATATTGAGGATATTCAAAGTATAATAATATTCGCTTAGTAATAATAATAATAATATAATACAAATTACAGTTGTGTTTCCAAAACTGTTGGAAAAATAATTACAAATAACTGTTTTCACTTGCAGAGTTTGGTGTCTTGTTAATTCTTGGTGAATTGCTTAATACATTATAACCGGAGATTGAAATGGACTTAAATGAGTTTCTCAGAGATTTTTTTTTTTCGGAATGTAAATAGTATGTTGATATCTCTACGCATTTTAATACAAGTAATAAGAAAAGATTGCCGGAATTTACCAGGGCAGATAATAGCTCCACTGGGAGAAACGTTGTAATGTGAAGTATTATTCGGATCACCCATTGGAATTAACAGTTTTGGAGAAGGATCTGCCTCTGGCCTCTACTGGGAATAATTTATTATTAGCTTTTAATTGTGGGTACAGAGAGTATAAATCTGTCCACTTTCCGGCTCTAAAAAACTTCGGATTTCCATTAAAAACAGATTTTTCCATATACACTAAAATTAAAAGTTTCTAATATATTATCTGATTTACAGTATTACTAAAAATACAAATGTTATTAATGTCAGTTCAGTAAGATACGTAGCTTGTACTGAACATAGTAATTATTTTAGTTTAATTTACATTGATCTATTTACGGGGATATTTTTTTTAGACCTGTATAGTTTATATTCCTATACTAATTAGCGTGTGTCCTTCTGGATCAGGTTGTAGAAAGGTTTTAAATATAAAATAATACGTCGTGGGACGTCGTCGATTTTAAAATCAGATGATATTCTCTTATTTCAGAATCAGGACCATCTAGTGAGTCACGAACTGTGTAATTACAATTAGGATGCTAAAGTTATTTTGCTAATTATGCAATGTATATATATATATGTGTGTGTGTGCGTGTTTGTATATTTACTGATGCCATTATGTATATCTCTCTGCACAGACCAATTGCCGTGCTCACACAAACTTAGAGAGTGTTGTTGACTTGCCCCTGAAGCTCCGCAGTCCAGTCTATATGCTATGTGTCAGCAGATATTAAGATAGATTGGAGCGGGCACAGAGCAGTGTGTTTTTGTATTTTTAGAGTGGGATTACTGAGATGAAGTCCTGACCCTGGGGTCATCAGTGAGTCAAACCCTTTAACGATCATCCAGTGCAACCGAAACTCCTTGTCACCTACAGTGTAATTAAAGCCAGAATTTCATAGGTAATACCGAGTATATGCACTTGCTCTATGTCTGAATGTAGTAGGAACTCCATGTGATTTATCCACAAGTCTGTAGAGTTCTAATAGTGACGCAATCAGCAGGAACATTCCATTGGTTTCCTTGGTGACTGCTTCACTCTTAAAACTTTGTCCCAGAATTGACCTTTCTTGACCTTATTCAGTCTGGTGTATTCAGGCCGCAGAGAGTTTTTTTTTTTTTACTTGTTATGGTACAGACTGTCGCGACTTTATTGACTTCAGCCAGGTGAGACGTCACAGTTAAATTTGACAGCAATTAGTTATGTCGTACATTTAGACTAAGATCGTTAAATCGCTGTGTGGTACATTATCCAATACTAACTCACTTGCTACTGCTCAAAATACGAGTAAGACTCAAAAGAATAAAAATGCCCCCCCCCCCCCCCCCCCTCAAATCCGTGCAGGTAACAATATATGCCTCAACCAATCTCTTAGATACAGAGGTACAAAATCATACAAAGAAATTAATACTACGTTTATTAGTGAAATCTTATCTGTCAGACAGCAGATTCATCAAAATAAATTAAAACAAGATTAATTGTTTATATAGCTAAATGTTGGGTTATTTATAACGGAGATAGTAACAAGTGTTACTAAAAAGCATGAGTGTATTGTTTTCTGTGTGGTGTCCAATTTGTGCGTGTGTAGTGCATATATTATAGTGTTTTGTGTATTGCGTGTAGTTGTGTAGGTATGTATGTATTTGTGTATTTAGATGGAAGGGGGCATCAGCATCAGGCCAGGCAGCCCTCCCTCCACCGGGGTGCTGCAATACAGACAGCATGTGGCTACTGGATAGAGAAAGTGTTTGAAATACCCTGAGTAGCATGAAATTGCCAGCTATTCCCACCAGACGAGAATCAAAATGCAGGATAAAGCCTCCCAGGAGCCTGGGGTTAGAGCTGGGACTTAATGGAGCGAGTAAGGTAAATACTGCTCCCAATGGACACTGCAGATTACAGCTGCCAGTTAAATTGGATAAAACATGTAAATTGGAAGATGTGAACGCTCGGGTTAGAGGGATCGAGGGAGAGGACACTCTGTAGAAATAGATATCCTTTTCTGTATATAATGCCTTACTGATTGCTTGCACTATTAATGATTACTATACTTTGGACATCTGTATCATCTCATAGCACACAATGTAAATCGCATGATGTTAAAGATTATTTACCCTTTCACTGCCAGATAGTACCTTAAGGATGCAGTCATTTAACAAAAACAAAAAAAGCTTCCATGTAGGTGGTGTATTTGAACTATTACAAAGGATATAGTATCAGGATATTAAACCCTTTCAGTACCAATGCAGAGCATACCCTCGGCAGAGAAACTGGTGAAATGATTAAATGGGGTCTTAATACGACTATCTCTATAATGCCTAATATTTTCATAAGTGGATTAATAATTATATATCTTTTAGATATACAAGAATAGGTGCCTATTTTTTTTTTATATATAAAAGATATATAATTACTATATACATAATAATATATATATATATATATATATATATATATATATATATTTGTGTGTGGATATATGTGTACACAGATATATATATTTAAATATATATTTCTAATGTTTCAAGGACGATGGTATTCCAGCTGTTGTGGACTACAGCTCCCATGATACTAAACCAAACATATGTAAATTCCAAACAGTTGAGGTGGCAGTGGTTAGCCATTACTGCTCTAAGTTCATTATGGTCCATCACAGGAGGTTATTTAAATTAACACTTAAATATTCTGGTCTGGATTTGAGCACAAGGTAAAGACAGGTTAATCTAGCTTAATATGTATTTTAATAACTTAATCAATTGTCTATATATATCAGCATCATAAGTAATACAGAAGGGGACAGCCAATAAATGGAGTGTCAAATTGGATCTGATATTGTCTACAAGATTGTATGATCATTTACATCAGGTGAGGAATGGTGAACACGGGGATTACACACATTCTCCCTCCCGACTACATGAAGAATCATAAAAGATACATAAAACGGGATTTTCTATGAACCTATATTTTTGTACACTCCCAGCCAGGTGAATTCCAGAGCTGTGGACTGCAATTCCCAACATGCCCAGCCAGTCATTCAACTGACTAGGCATGTATCATGGGAACTGTAGTACACAACAGCTGGAGTACCACACACGATTGCCATCTCTTGGCTGAGTGATTGCACGGTTACTAAACGTGATTACTCACCTAGGGTCGCTAATTATCATAATAGTGTAACAAATTAATATGCTGTTTACGTGAAATTAATTAAATATACATAATATAATAATGTGACATAGCTTGTGATTTGGCTTGTTTTTAGTTGTCGCTTTTCTATAAAACCCAATCTGAAAAATAACAAGAAATATTTTTTATTGGAAACTTATATATCGATTTTTATTGATTCGCATCACGTCATATCCTATATTAAATGTACACCAAACGGGCAAGTAATAAGTAAAATAATAATTACAAATCTAATAACATGATTAATATATCAAACGCGTGTAAAAACCGTATGCCATGGAGAGGTACATTGAAATCCATATTCTATTTAAATCCCAAGTATACACAGGCGTATGTAATATATTCAATGCTCTCTTTATAGAACATTTATTGATAATTACAAACTAAAGTTTACAAGAATACAAAAGATAAAGTTGGAATCAAATGTATCCGCAGTTGAAATGAGTATGAGTAAAATAACTCAGTATTGGGTGAATATTTGCACTGCTGTTTTATGTCCAATTAGCTGTTTCTTTAAAGACTGTACCTTACAAAGTAGATACATATTTATTCGGAGAGCAGGTATTCAGAAAGCCATAGCCAACTCCTATCTCGCTCATCCACACAAAGTCTGTATTCAGATCTCTCAAAGCCCCTATCAAAACATGAAAGCAATTCATATCGTTAGGGTATACAGGAGAAATCATCAACCAAATATACATATATAAAATACAATATTTCCCTGCATTAAAACACACAAAGGAAACATAAAACACATGTTGTGGAACACCTTCAAATATTAGCCTTGATTTGGTATAATAGTGGTTTGGATGTAACAAGGCAATGAATATTAGGGGTAAAACTGTCACTGCTTTCATTCCTATGCATAGATGTTTTTACTGTACAAGCTTTAAGATGTATCTCTAGAACTCTCACAGATGTGCATTTCACTACCTTCCCCTTTACCCATCGCTCTCTTTCTGTCTCCCAAATAATTTTCTCTTTCTTTCTGTGTACTTTATGATCTTTGTCATTCTCTAATACTTTCTCTTAGTCACTTCCTCTGAAAGTTTCTCTCTACTTATCTGGCAAGTGAGAGTTTTACACACTTTATTGTTTCTAGTTATTTGACAGCTGTGTGTCAGAATTCTAAATGACAGTTTCTCTGTGATGTGATGTCATCGAACTACACTGCTATAGAGAGGACTTCTTGCTTTGCTGCATATAAACATACTATATACTAATTCACAAAATAACCTTATTTAATCTGTTAGATGCAATTTGTGAGTGCAATGCCACATTGCAAACTATAATAACTTATGTAGAATGTTCTTTGCAAGGCACATGAACACAATAATGTATCCTGCAGTGTTTCCTTTATTATATACAAGTCATTGTGTTCTATTGTGTGACCTATGTGGTTACATACCAATATTACACTAAATTTTGTAGATGTGCTTATGGGATCTGATGGTGAGCTATGCTTTGCTTGCAATCTCAAATACAGCACAATTTACTAAAAACACCTAACTCTTATTTCCACCTTTAAATGCCTAAATATAAAATAATTTTTTTGTTAATGCCTGAATGAATCACAATAAGATTTTGATTTATACCCAATCATGCCAGTGTAGCTTATATCATCAGCACCCTAAACTATCTAACTAGCTTCTGCGCAGTTGGTATGAATGGCACATTACACTAACATTTATTTATATAGCACCAACAATTCATACAGAATTTGGTACAGAGCATAAAAATGTATTTAAAAAAGACAAGTTAGACTAACAGAGACAGACCAGTACATGAGGAACACAGCACTGTTCGCAAGTTTATAATCTGGAGGTTATTTGAAGTAAATCATAAGTATAAGGTCGTTACTTCACCATCATTTGTAAGTATTAATTTCAGGCAGCACTGCTATCAGTTTGCACAACATGGAATAAAATAGAGAACTCGGCATTCAGCGGGTTAAATGAGAAATAAAGTTTTAATATAACAAAACTGACGTTTTGACTCATGACAGTTGGGTCTTAAAAGTACACCACAAGGTACACCGCAAAATAAATAAAAAAAAGCGGGCCTTTGATTAAGACCCAACTGTCATGCGTCGAAACGTCAGGCTAACCATCATTTTATATTAAAATGTTATTTATTGTTTAATCCTTTGAGTGCCAAGTTCTCTATATTTCTTGCATGTTTGCACCTGTGGATGTTTTTCAGGCCCATCCATTACTCTGGCACCTGTTTGCATATTAGATTTATTTTCTGGTGTGCCAACATCTACCTCTATATTTGCACAACATGAAGTGACTTCTAAAGGGCAAATCTGGTCATTTCAAACTACAGATGAGAACCTGAGTTTGTCTCTATTCTGGGCACTGGCCGGAGTGATCAATTGGCAAAGTGAATGAGATGAAATAAATGGTTTCAGGAGCCCTTTAGGTGTTGTGGTCTTTGGTTGTCTAAGGCTTTGAAGGTAAACAGGTCCATTTTAAAATATGTTCGCCACAGAGGACACAAATGCATGGATTAATATTGTCCTGTCATCTGGTGGAATTAAATGTTGTGGAAGGCAAAATAAACCACCAAAATAGGTTTATTAAATAGCACCGTTGAGAAATATGGTTTATGCTTAATTTGTGAAAACATGTCTTTGTTTCACTTGATGGGCAAGTGATTTAAACCAGAAACAAAGAAAAATAGGACGTTGGCACTCTCCAATCCGAGTATAAACAAAGTATTTATTAATCCAAGAAAACCGACCTACTGGCACTTAATCATAGGTAAGTGATTTAAATACTAGTTGCACCAGAGTAAAACATAACAAAAAAAAAAAAACACATAAATAAGTATATCAACCACAATAAATAGAACATATAAAATATGCATAAACACTGCCTTCCACAGCAAAAAAACAGCCCCAAAATAGCATTCAGGATAAGGTCAAATATAGCAGCTACCTTTACAAAAAAATAGCATTTATCCACTCAATGAGGTCTATCAGACAAAACTTGATGAGGTATGTTGTGTCTTTAGTGTCCGGAGTAAAGCAGAAGGAAAGCTGTGTGTCATCTGCAGAGCAATGATATCGTAGGTCATGTTGCCTGATTATGTCCCCAGTGGTAGCAAGTAAATTGTGAATAGCATGGGTGACAAGGGTGACAAGGGTGGAACTCCACAGGAAAATTCTGTTGACGCAGATGAGCTTGATACTGAAGTTACTAAACTTGCCTTTGAATGGTGCTCTCCAACAACGTCAGTTTAAAAAAGTGTTATTATTAGAAAGGACTTCTATCTGATAAAAAGTTAGTTGGGCCGTTTAGTTGCTAAAAAAAAAAAAATACAATTCTGGATGAATTTCTTACAAAATGTTGTCCTTGAAACATGACACTGTTAAGTTTGCACAAAGCGTGGAAGAATAAATCCAGAAGCCCTTTATAGCAACTCTTCATTCACATTAACTACTTCAATGGATATGTACTTGAAACATATTCATACAGCACGAAAAAATGTTTGGCAGAACATCAAGATTCATAGATTTGTGTTCACAGGCAGATATAGTTTTAATTTGATTGCTACAATTTACAATGACTGAAAATAACCTGTGTTATAATTTTTAAGAATTACAGAACCAAATCCATTCTAGTGTCAGAAAAAGAGTTTAATCTTTGAAGTAACCTAAGTCACCATTTGGGGCAAGACAGATGTACTAGCACATGATCTGCAGGCACCCTTATACATTTAAAAAAAAATATCGGGTATCGCATGATCTGTGCGATACCCAGGCGCACAGACATAGAAACATAGAATGTGTCCGCAGAAAAGTACCATTCAGTCCATCCTGTCTGCCCAATTTTCTAAATACTTTTATTAGTCCACAGTTCCCTATCTTATATCTAGGATATATCTTGTGCCTATCTCATACCCATGCCTATCCCATGCATGCTTAAAATCCTTGACTGTGTTTACCTCTACACTTCCGCTGGTAGGCTATTTCATTCATCCACTAACCTCACAGTAAATGAATACTTCCAGATTTTACTTTTAAATCTTTGGTTCTCTAATTTAATACTGTCCTCTAGACATGGTAGTTTTTCTTCTTTTAAAAATACTCTCTTCCTTTACTGTGTTGATTCCCTTTATGTATTTAAATGTTTCTATCATATCCCCCCTGTTCTGTCTTTCCAATAACATCATCCCATGCTGCCTCTTGAGATTCCTGCGTGTGTTTGACATCAGAGTGCCGGGGGTCATGTGACCTGATGGCGCTCAGTCTTCAGAAATGGTGAGTGCGAGAGGCAGTATGGTAGGATATCTGTGTGCCTGCCACTAGACACCAGGGAGCTGTGGGTGCTGACTGTGGTGCAATGTAGTGATCGGGCATATCCTGGGGTGCAGAGGTAAATCCTGGGTGTGCAATGGGGTTATCATTCATGAATAAAGATAATATAGGGAATTGCTAACATATGGACAAAATAACGAAGTAGGAAAAAATCTCCAGTTCAGCTAGATTGAGATATTTTCAACTCAGCTACTTTGGCATTAAGTTTAAAATTCCCTCTTTCAATTGCCTCTTTCATGAAGGAAGCCCCATATATTAATCAGCTAAATACTACAAGTTCTATCTGAGTCACATACAGATTAAAAAAGAGATACAAATAAAAAACTATGGATGCTATAAGCTAAAAGTGAGATGCAGATGAGTTGAGATGAACATTTCCTCTCATCAACTGAGCTCTGCATTGTGAAGGGACAAACCTGGCGAGCTTTTCCTGTAATAACAAAAAATGTCCTACCCCTCTGTGTGCATAGTTAAATATTCAGAGGTTTATTATTCATTTTGAAGGGCCAGCTGAGCTCTTGTAGCAGGAGAAACTCACCAGGTTTGTCCTTGCACAATGCATAGTTAATTTAGTGAAATGAAATGATTATCTCACCTCAACTCACCAGCAACTCATCTCAGTTTTAGTCCATAGCTCCCTAAAAATATTTCTATACAGCACTGTGTTCAAACATCCACACACTCCGACAATGCTCAGCTTTTTGAGTTCATAGAGCCATGTTCTAGGTTTTGTGGAATCAAGCACTGAGGTACATGCTCTGCTCAATCTAGATATGTGATGAGCAAAATGTTAGAAATTTCTTTTATTTAAAGTACATATTTAGTGTACAGATTGTAGTCAAACTAAAGGGGAAGTTGTCTTTTTTTTGGATAACAGGTCCTCTTCAAAATGTACAATCATTGGTATTGGTATGTTGGTGAATGAAAAATAATAATGTTGATATGGCAAAGGGACAAAAACTATTGAATAAAACTGTCACTAACCAGTTGAGTTGGGATTCAAGGCCATAATTACCTGCCATAAGATGTCCCTGTCTGTTTGCCTGTGTTTTACCTGCTGTGTGTGACCAACATTTGGTCTTTCTGCTTGTCTTTGCATGCTTCCATCTGTTCTACCACTCCCAGCCTCCATCTAACTTTGAAATGAGATGGAAGGAGAAAGAGACAATCTGGTCTGTTTACAGAGAACTACAGCTGTATCTGTCAAAATTCCAATGGTGGTTTCACAGAGCTGAATGAACAACTCCTGTGATCTTCAAAATGCAGCTCCATAGTCAGTATTGATTGCCTTTCTGCATAGAAACTACTCAATTTCCCTCAGTAAAATAACATATATATGTATATAAATCTTGTATACATTTTTTTTATGCTTAAAGTCAAACTTCTTTATAAACTACTGGAGCACCTGTGAATAATTCCAAACCAGTTCCTGACTTATGGTGATCTTTTTCTACACTTATTTTGTCACTGAATTCTGCCAAACATGGCAATTTATTCCATTTTACAAAAACAATTTTAAAATTCTCACAAGCCACGCAAGTGATTTACTCACTACCATTAGCTTACATAGCTTTCATTGTAAAAAAGAAAAGATATCTAATTCTATTCCAATAATTCTATACACTTTTTCTTGGCAACATGCCTGGTATTTCCCATAAGCCGGTTCCCTCCCATACACTATATGGACATATGGATTGGGAAACCTGACCATTCACCAACAGGGACTTTTCTGACATCACATTCTAAATACATAGACATCAATATGTAGTTGGTCCCCTTCGTTTAGCTATAACAGCTTCCACTCTTCTAGGAGGGCTTTCCACGAGAATGTGGAGTGTTGCTGTGGGATTTTTTTGCAAATTCATCCAGTAGAGTGTTTGTGAGGTCAGGCACTGACCAGTCATAATACTAATCAACATTAAGTTACAAAAGGTACATTTGTAATATACTTGCATAATTTGTCCATGTTGCTATTAAGCTTACATTATGAACACCTTTTGTCCTTACAGAAGTAATAATATAAATTTAAAATGTCAAACAATTTTCATTTTATGTATTAGGTTAATTCAAAGACAACAAATAAACCTTACATTTTATTACATATTGATAAAAAAAAGTGAATGACACAATATTGCTTTCCTTGAAAATCTGTAAATTAATTTGTTGATAATTGTACATGTGCTATACTCTACAAGCGAGGGTGGACAGATTTTTAAAAATGAAAGTATTCTCCAAGACACAAACAAAATAATGAACATAAATAAAGTGTGGAGCCAGAAAGAAATATATTGTTTTCAAGTATGTCTTGGAGAGCATGTGCAGTATATATATATATATATATATATATATATACACATGTATATCTATCTGTCTATCTATCTATCTATCTATCTATCTATCTATCTATCTATCTATCTATCTATCTGTCTGTCTGTCTGTCTGTCTGTCTGTCTGTCTGTCTGTCTGTCTATCTATCTATCTATCTATCTATCTATCTATCTATCTATCTATCTATCTATCTATCTGTAAACAAAATATATATTGAATGAGATAAGAATGTATGTTTGTCTGTGAGTTTTTGAGTTGTGGACTGATGGCCTGGCACTCTACTTTGGTTGTATGTGTTTTATTTCTAGTCACTGGACTGGGACTGACAAATGTTTTAGTTATTGGCCAACAATGCCATATAAAAATAGATAATCAACACTGATTAGGGGACAGTTTGACATTTAGGATGGGGACAAAGGTCTCAATCTGGGGAATGTCCCCAGAAACCAGACATATCTTTTTACCCTATTATTATCACGATATCTAGCCTCTTAAGGCATAAAAGAGATAGCATAGAACATAATGATAAAACAGATGGCTACTGGCTTTTGTATTACTATGTAGATTCATTTTCGTATAAAACCTGTCTGCCAGGTAATCCCGCATTTACAAAACAATGGGATGTGGGAGAATATAATCTGAATTACAAAAAGACATTGAAAGCTGGGTTGGAAAAATACTCATGGAAATGTGGAAATCAATAAAACAATTTATAAGTAAATGCTTTAAATATTTCCTTTATTATTCAACTGTAAATGGAATATGATATATTGGAAAAATGAACTCCTGAATACTACATTCAATATGGCTAGACTTACAGATTTTTTAAATTAAATCTGTGAAACTTCTATTAGATGCTATTCGGGAAGAACCTTTTTCACTTGATATGTGGAAACAGAGTCTTGTTAAGGCATAGTTGTGCCCTGGTCAGAGCTTTCCACACCTCTCAGTTCCACCAATAATTACAAAAATGTCAAACCTTTATAAATAAACTAATAACCCTCCATACAGTTACTCTCCCCACTCCAAAGTCCCTCTAAATGTTTTGTTTTTCATGCTTCCTAGCTAGTTTCATGTTCCCAAGGTGCACCATTCAAAACATGGGTGCTTCTGTCTGAAAAAAAAAGTTTGTTGTGGGGGTTTAGTCTATCTCTCAAACATGATGTACAAAGCTAAGAGCATGAAAGTAATCTTAAAAACACTGAAAGTTATCCCTTGGAACCCTCAAAAGGGTCCCAGTTGGTCTCACAGGATCACTGCTTGTGTAACACTAGTAACTGATTATTTCAGCCCCATGACACCAATATCAAAATTAATTCAACAGGTTTCTTTTACTAGCATCCATTTCTAAGCAAATGCCATTAGTTACATGATTACGCAGTGGAAATGAGATTCCTGACATACTAAACTGAGACTTATCTGATAACATATTCCTTGGATAGTCTGAATTTTATCACCTGTGAAATCATTTTTATTGCAGTCTATTGGGAAGTTAGTAAACAATAAACCAGCCATCTGTAGTCGAAGAGGAACTCTAAATTCCATGGATTGGCTAGACCTAAAGGTAGCATTTACATTTCAATTTCTCCAAGATCCCATTCTTTTGTGAACGAGGGACTACCTGGGTGACAGGTTTCTTTAGAAGCTGAATCTGTAATTAGCTTCTAACTCAAACCATTGTGGGACAGTTTTACATGCTTTGAATGGACAACCTAAAGTGTTCAACTGAAATCTCCCATTATAAATTGTAAATATTTTATATTTTTCTCATACTTCAGGCGTATGAATGGTATTGCTTAAATAAATGAATAATAACAATAATTAATACATGGCGGCTCATATGTAGTTATGGGTAAGTCTTGAGAAGGACCTGGGGCTTACATGCTGTGATGTGACCCAGAAACAGGAAATATCCCACATGCATGAAGTGAGCAGAAAGCAGCAGGTCAATTGATTAATTATTATTGCTACCAGTATTGTCATCTATTCTTCACATTATGTTTTCTACTTACATATTATAGCTTATCATTTATTATATTTACTTTAGGATGTCGTTATGTACACAGTCAAGGAAATTAGTGATTCTTTTTAAATATAATTTCTTTTGGAGTTATGATGCAAAGCATTAATTTACTTGAATAACTTTTTCATCTAGCAACCTCGTGGCTGATATGGCTCAAAAGGTACTATCACTGAAAAGTGTTTTAAGTGGGAATAGAGCACATTAGGTGATTTCATTTCGGCTGAAATGCATGCAAAAGAAAAATGGATTCCACTCGTATGCACTGTCCCCTGTTTATGAGATCACTCAGTGGGACCACAGGCAAAATGAACTGTCCTCCATTTTGTTTTTCATTTGCATATGGTGCCTCTGGGTGACTGTATAAACTGTAGATAGCACAAAGTGTGATATTGAAAACAATATTTCAGGTTCCCTTCAAGGCATTTGATTTTTGTGTAAGTCAGGGATAGTCAACAAGTTCGTCTTGGATAGTTGGTATAACTGTTACATGATTCTAACAAGGCTTTAAGTTAACCAAAAGCTTTATGGGAGCATGGTAGGTGTTGTTCAAGAACTTCTGGTTAACTATCTGTTGTCTTACTCTTATACAGGGTATACAGAATAATTACTCAGTAAAGTAAGAACTGGTTAGATACGCTGAGAACAACTTAAGGCATTTTAATCATCTCATCTAGCAGTGGTGAGCAATGGTGTGTACATTTTGTAGAATCGTATAGTCAGTGCCATTCCATTCATATTTCAGTTTTTAAATGATCTCCCTCCCAATGCACTGCAAAGAAACCGAGACAAAATTATTAATAGTCTAATTTATAAATGTATTTTTGATCAAATTAAAATGACAATGCTGAGAACCACTAATATCTGTGTTAAAATGTTAATTTCTGTATAACTGCCACCTCCAAATTAGATATGGACAAGAACAAAACCAAGATAAAAATAATTTTCGTCTTATGATTGCTGGATTGTTAACAACTGTACAGGTCATTAAGAAGATATCCTTTATTACTGAACTCCCAGACAATTAAAAACAAAGGGTAAGGAGGACCACCTATCTCAGTGCTGAGAGCAAAACCTACATCAAAAGGGGCTTCCTCTGTGATTTGAGGTCTATTCTTAAATTAATAATCTGCAGCTGAATCACTTCACAGTAGTCACAAACAGTAATCTTGCATTTAATGTACCACCTTATTAAATGTCACATGTACAATGTGTTTTGCCAAAACAGGGCTTCCTCAAGGTGCGAAACATGTCATACAGAATGGACGTGTCACACTCTTATGTGTCCATTCAGGCTGACATAGCTTTTGACAGGTTTAAGGATTAATGTCAAAATGGCTGAAACTTTATGAATGGCAGCCGAATGTAAACCAAAAGTAGAAACAGACTTAATTTGTAAATTTTGTAAATTTGTAAAATGACAGTAGAATGCATTTTAAAGGGGTCTTTGCAGTCTCCTGTTCTAATATGCCGGAAAGTGACATCATAAACTGGAGATAGTGCACAACTTCTTGGAATTCTGTGGTTTTACATATAAGGAAATAATAACAATCATCTTTTCTTTACTAGATCTTAAAATTAGATACCTAGAACCTCAAATTAACAACAACACATGCCATATTACACTGTGTCTTGATTTATTTAACAAAAATAAAGCCAAAATGGAGAAGCCATGAGTGAAAAACCACGTACACCACGTACACCATTACTGCTTCCATCCATAGGATTTAAGAGGCTACATACCAGATAGGTGCTGCTAATCAAATGCCCTTGATTAATTGATATTCATCAAGTGCAACCACCTCTATAAAATTCTGGTATGTGTGGTATTCAGGTGTGTGTTCACACAATGCCAAGGTGGAAAGACATCAGCAATGATCTTAGAGAAGCAATTGTTTCTGACCATCATACTGGGAAGTGTTAAAAGGCAATTTCCAAACAATTTAAAGTCCATCATTCCATAGTGAGAAAGATTATTCAAAAGTGGAAAACATTCAATCCTTCCAGGAGTGGACATCCCAGCAAATTCACCCCAGATCAGACTGTGTAATGCCCAGAAAAATTGCAAAAAACCCAAGAGTTACATCTCACCCTCTACAGGCCTCAGTTAGCATGTTAAATGTTAAATGACAGCAAAATTAGAAAATCACTTAACAAGTGAGGTTGGTTTGGAAGGGTTGCCAGGAGAAAGCTTCTTCTCTCTATAAAGAACATGGGAGTACAGATTAGGTTTGCAAAGGTGCATCAAAACAAACTACAAGACTTCTGGAACAATGTCCTTTGGACAGGATGGATCAAAGTGGAGATGTTTGGCTATAATGCACAGCACCCCATTTTTCAAAAACAACATATCAATATAAACACATCATACCAACTGTCAAGCATGGTGGTAGAGGAGTGATGATTTGGGGTTGCTTTGCAGCTACAGGGCCTGGGAACCTTGAAGTTATTGAGTCGACAATGAACTTCTCTGTATATCAACATGTGTAGCCATCTGTCCGACAGCTAAAGCTTGGTTGAAATTGGTTCATGCAACACGACAATGGCAAAAAAGAAAAGAATCAAAGTGTTGCAATGGCCCAGTCAATGTCCAGACCTGAACCCGATTGAAATGCTGTGGCAGGACCTTGAGAGAGCTGATGAACTGAAGCAATTTTGTAAAGAAGAGTGGGTCATAATCCCTCCACAATGATGTGAAAGACTGATAAAGTCATAGAGAAAACCATTACGTCAAGTTTTTGCTGCTAAATGTGGTACTACTAGGTATTGAAACATAAGGTGTACTTAGTTTTTTACACATGGCTTTTCCATTTTGTATTTATTTTTGCTAAATGAATCATGGCATGGTATAATTTGTCATGTGTTGTTATTCTTCAGATGTTGTATTTACCTAATTTTAAGACCTGCTAAGGAACAGATGAATGTTATTATGTCCTGATATGTAAAACCATAGCATTCAGAGAGGAGGTACTTTCTTTTTCCCATGACTGCATTTGCTTATAATTGAACTGTAAAATTATAAAACATTTTAAGCTTTATATCCACACTGTAAATGCTTTTTGATTGACAGATTCCCCTTAAAGGACATTTAGTAGTGTTTCATTTTTGTCACTTTTTTTCTAATTTAGGATCCAACACAAAATGTTCTGTGGGCATAGCATGACAATAAAATGGCATCGACTGGCGGCCTTTATGTTTTTCTGTGAAGCATACAAGCTGATCCAGCTGCCGATTGGCTCTCTTTGCTACTGCAGTGAAATACTTTTACATACGACCAGTAAAAATAATTTAAAAATAGAGATTTATTTGTTTAAATACCAGCTTGTCTGCGGGTAAAATTCCAGCTGGGTGACAACCCTAAAAGGAATCTAAATAGGTAAATAACATACAAGGATCGATTCTATTTTACCTTGGAAAATCGGATCTGACCCAAATCAGATCACTTCAATGATACGAACTGCCCCCTAATTTGGACTAGTCGGAGATCACTAAAATAATCCTGAATCAGCATGATAATGCTGAAATTTCGGCAGTAGAATTCCTCTAGAGTTCGCCCAACCAAAATGTTAGCTTCTATCCTCCCTATAGATTTATATGGGGCGGATAGAAGCTCATTTTGGTTTAATTTTAGGAGAACTTATAGCTATAGCGGAATGTATTAATGTTATATATCATGTTATAATATATAACATTAATATATTATAATTGGATATAATTATGTTTTATGTTACAGACGTTTAATATTATTTATGACTTTTACATTTTATATATTCCATCCATTTTCTGCAATTTGACTACAAGCCCCAATCTGGCCATTTTGGACCAAATTAGGCAATTTTGAGTGCACCCTTTAATCTACTGATCATTTTTAAACACAATCCATGGTTGGCCACTCCGATTGGATGAGTGTGGACGACCACAGTGCATATCAGTACTGCCTCAGAAAAACCCCTGGTGGAATCCTGCAAAAGGTTTTCGATAAAAAGAACTAATACAAGTTTATTTATTTTTAAATGTCTTTTGTAACATTTTTTTTAGAACTTTACCTGACAGAGCATCAGTCAGTACAGTTTTAACAGAGGTGTAATACCTTTCTAACAGAGGTGTACATGTCATTCGTACAAAAGATGTCAGAGAGTCATTGTTATGTGCAAATTTTAAATCCCTACATTTTACAATATCTACAATATCTACAAACATTTTACAATATCCCTACATTGTATCTGGGACAATTTCTAAAAGGGGCACATAGAGAGATAGTACCTACTAGTGGTGTCATCTCAATGACAACCTAAATTATAAATCACTAACTGCAATGTTCCCAAACCTTCTGTTGGCTCCAGGGCTCTTAGCATGGCTACAACACAAGTATAAAAAATGGGCCTGAAATTGTGCTAAAAAGTCAAATTTTAGGCAATAAATATGTTGGGATCTATAAAAATATGCAATCATGGTGTGACAAAAGAACTCAGCAGTTACACCTTACTTTTCTTTCACAGCATTTTAGCAGCCTCTGGTTTAATCCATCCTCCCAGTAGGATGACCACATCTGCCTTTTATTCAGTTACACTCATGATAACTGTATACACCAGAGCTGTGATCAGTAAAATAGAGCAGTCTGCTGACTTTATTTTACATGTGCAGTCGTAAAGCATGTATTTTTCATAAGCATCTGATCCCTGAATAAAAAAAATGATTGTGGTCACCCAACCTCCCACCTGGGTGGCACTCCTGCCACAACTTCAATCCAGTAGAGGGTTAAATATAAACCACTAAAGTCGTTTAAACCATCCTATTTTATTTAGATCGAATTTGGCTTCTGTGATTTTAGGGCATTGTTCTAATAGTGCAGCAATCAGCAGGAACATTGCGTTGGCTTCTATTCTGAATGCTCCACTTTTCGAACGTACTTTGTTGGATCCGATGTGAACCTAAACATATAGCAGGTATCATCAGTCTCACTCTTACTATATTAATTAATAGCACGGACACATCTCTGAATGGGAGAGTTCAGAACTATAAACTCCCCAGTAACATTAACATGCTTAACCGTTTGTCTGTATTTCCACAGCACTGTCCCTTTTAACACTCAGTTTTCAGCTAGTCCGTGCTTTAGTTTCCTCTCTGTACATCTGATTAGCCACAGTACTAGAAATGTAAAGGAAATTGCCTTATTGCTTCAATTAATTGTTTCTTATCAGCTGCCTCTATATTACAAGGACTTGCATTGAAGCAACACAAAGAACTAGCAAGTCATGGCATGTTGCCAAATAAAAGAGTAATGGTCCTGTGAATTCTCCCTAAATAAATTTACTCATTCTAGAAAAAAAAAAGTAAGAAAGTGGGAGGTAAACCCTTTGACCAATAAATCTGTTCTGCATGTGAAACCCTTATCTTGTCCCCTCCAATATATAGCACACTAGGAAGTCATCCTCATTGGCTGTGGTTTGTTATTTGGAAGCCTTGATCTTGTGCACTTGGTGTCCTAAATATGGATAATTAGCATCAGTTTATCACTTCTCTGCATATTTCCTCTGCTCTCCAAACATGCTTGCTTGTATTGGCTGCCATTCTGTCACAGGAGATTATGGAGACAGATTGCAAAGAATGAATGTGCTGGATGAGATTAGACAGGAGTAGGAAGGGAAAGTTGGCCAATATATTCCTCATGAGAGCCTTATCATACAATTACACGTTGACTTTTTTTTTTTCACTCTCTCCCAGCCTCTTAATCCAGCACCCCACCACGAATAAAAACATTCACTAATTTCTGAATTACTGCATATCCATAAAGACTTGTCAGTGACAATATTGGAAAAACGGTTAATACTGTCATAAATACCAAAAGGCACACAGAATTTGGTCAGCGCACTTATACAGCCTCTGTGTGCTTTGCGATCAACATAAAGTTATTCCTTTAGCTACTTAAAAGGGACCCTATCACACAAATAACGTGAATGTTTTAAAAAAAATTGTTAGCAGAATACAAATCAAATTATATATAGGTTTTAGATTTACCGGGTCTTTTTAATTTTAATTAATGTTTTCTCTTTGGGAAACCATATGCAAAGGAGCTACTACACTATTTGCATATGGTGCCATAATGTGATGTTATTAACATTTTTAATCTATACATTTGCTCAGCATTCTGCACAGCACGATGTATAAACAATGGGTATGCTTATGTAAAGAATGGGCGTGCGCTGGTTAATGCAAATACTGCATAGGAGAATGAATATTTAGCTCTAAATGTGTTCTAAGCATAAAAACTAGAGCAATGTTATTTTGTATTGCAAAGAATCATAATGAAATTGGTATTACTATTTCAGTGATTACCTCTGCAAGTTTAAAAAAACCTCCACCCGGCACTTAAAAAAGAGTCAAATACTCAAATGACAGGAGTGAATATAAAAAATACAGAACCACTATACAACTTATTTTTCACTATTTTAATTAAATTGCACTTTAAAACGATACTTCAGTTTTATATGCCAGATATATTACTTTTAGCATATATATAGATTCCTCAGCCAGCCTATTCGTGTTATTATTTGGTCATTAGCTTTGATTATAACAACGACATGTAGGGTTTAACGAATTAATGAATATTATGAGAGCAAACATTGTTGGTATTTTTTTCATTTTAGTTATAGGATCTTACTTTATAAAAGGGCCAGTTGATTATCACCTGAATCAAATCTGATTTGTATGAAGATTGTTTGGAAGCAAAATTCCAAAACTGGAGCAATCACCATGGAAACCACAAAAATGTTCCTGCGAATTGGTCTACATTTAGAATTGCCACAGAACATATATTATATCAGACTTATATTAATAACTAGCAGATTGCAGATGAGCATGTCTTATTTGTAACTTCCTTTTTAAGCTTCTGTACATTATATAACATTATAATCACCCCGGTTCCTTTAAACACATCTCTTTCCGGTGAAGACTTCCATTGGACACTAGGGTGCTACCCCGTTATTCTGCATTAGGGAACGACCATTAATATGGGAACCAAGTGCTAAGCTCAGAGACTGGTATTTTAGCATTTCTTTTCTAACTGTTGTGAGTGAGGGGAGGCAGTGCAGCTTGTGTGGAGTGATTGTAAGGGGCTCTGCTGGAATTTGGCAGGCCAGAAGCTTGGAGAGCAGCCCCATGCTGACTCCTATTCACAGGGCAGGTTCAGTGTGAGCTTTGCAAGTTTCACTCAGCCGTGCACTCAATGGCCTCACAAAGCTGATTACAAGCTTCAGCGAATTCCTGAAGGAGCCAAAACCAGGTGCAACCGAGCAGAGGGAGCCCCTGATCCCAGTGACAGAATGAGACAAGCTGGGAAAGACTTGGACCACACAAATCCAAGCTACTGCTCACCAGGCAGTAGCAAACCCTGGGAACTTGGGGTCATTATCCTTCCATTCACAGGGAAGCAAGCACTGAGTAGCTAATCTCTCACTGAGAGCAATACTGACTCAAAATCCAGAGCACCAACAGCATCCAGCCTTCTGATGGGTGGAAAGAGTCCTGCACATTAATATTGCAGCCAATCCACATGGGTCATGGGCCATAGCTGCTGCTTAGGACTGGCTGAGAGCACAGGAACTATTTGTTTAAATCAAAACTTGTTTACTTGGTCTTAGCATAACACCTGATCACAAGCAGTTCCACATACTCTCCTTTGTAAAGCAGTGGGATATTTCGGATGTAGAGGGTTCATATTTAACTTTGCAATGGCAGTCACCTTTCTGGAAATGTAATTGTTTCTTTGATTTTTAAGTTCGTGTGACATTCTCTTTCATATATCTTGTAGTGTTACTTTAATTGCATTTGAATAATTTCCATTTGAATAAAACTAGCATTTTATACCTGCTTATACTCAAGTGATTGTACATATGGTGGTATATTATTTGTTTGGTGACCCAAGGATGGTAACGTTTGGCAAGCGAATAGTTAAGAATGCTTATGTTTTTTACCTGTCTGTGATCAGGTGTTATGCTGGGACCAAGTTAATATGGATTTGATTTAAAACGAGTTCACGTGCTCTGGAATTCAGTCCAAAAGCTAAGGTTTATAGATTATAAATTCACCTAAAATTAGATACATAATGTACAGTGTTTGGCATAATTACATCCAAGTGGCAAACACAAACTCTTACACATATGTCCAATTTACAGAGTTCTAGAAAGCTTTATGAACATTTGCATTATCTGTAACTGTTATTCCCATGGGACAGCACATCCCATACAAAGCAATCGTGTTGATGGATATTTTGGGCGTTGTGAACATTGTACCCCATTGTTCAGTACTGAATTGCTACAGATCCCAATTTATAACCAGCACTGTCTTTCTTTCTCGATCCTCTCTTTAGAGTGCACACTGCCACTAGCCTGTTTGTCAATAAGGATTACTATGCTTTTTGCCCCAGTTGTTCCATTGTTGCTTCCTAGGGATTTACTCTTCTCCTTGGTGATTAACTGTGGGTGAGGGGGTAAGGGGCAGTTTTACCTTTATCTGCCCTCTACCAGTCTCTCGGCTATTTTATTTCAGGACTACCCCGCGATTAAATTAACCAGTAGAGTGCCAAAGAGGTTTGCAACTGGAATTATGAATCCTAAATACTCATAGGTTGCCAAACATTTTTTTATTTTAAAATATGTGAGGGGACAGTAAATAAACTTAAATGCTTGAACTAGATATGGATAACTAAAGAAATCTCTACTAACTAAACTGCAGATGTTTTTGAACTAAATATCCTATGATGCTCTGTCATCCTTGTGAATCTTGCAGTGCCAAGGTTAGCCATCACTGACTTAGGGTTGCTATAATACATTTTTCCTTCACAATACTGTCCCTTTAAATTAAAAGAAGTACTGTAAAGGGTAACTCTAGTGACTCAGTAATTGTCCAATATACACTGAGTATTTTATACTCTCCTTTCCTTTTAACAGATACAAATACTGATAATATTAATAAAAATGAATGACACACACTCACTTATGTTTTTCATTTAATACTCATTCTCAACCCTACATACCGGATAAACCTCTACTCGATTTTCATAAAATACCTACCAGTATTTATAGTAGGGATTATATACAAATATTTACTGGGACAGTGTTATTATTGAATCTTATCTTTTCTAATCTCAGGTAATATAACATTCATAATAGCATCATTTCATTTTTATTTAATTGCCATTATTCCCTTTGAAATACACACCTGGTAGCACCCCTCACCTAAAATACTGAAATGTGAATTAGGTACTATACAGATCAATGCTCTACTCCAGGTTAAGATGGTATTCCATCTCCTGAGGTGCACTGAGTAATATATAACGATACATTCCTATCTCTGAGGATTGCGGAGTATAATCAAGTAGTTCTTAATTATATGCAAATCATATGCAATGTTAGTGGTTTCAGCAGCTTGTGAGATCCTCCCAGATTTGCTGGTAAAATAAGGTGTAATTAATAATGAATACAATCCTTGCCTGTTTACCTTAGTAGATGACACTCTGCTTTAATCAGTCAGAGTACTGAATATAAAACAAACATTGTTTTATTTATTGTCATCTTACTATGACTGTTATATGATTACACATTTTTAATCGTTGTGTATTGTTTTAGTAAACACGGGTTTACAGTGTTATCATACTGAAATTACATTTTTAAATTATAATATTGGTACACGGTTTGTGTAAGTTTTTATATTAAAGGAATTCTGTCAACCTAAACATTGATTTTACTGTGAATGTAGAAATGTAAAATTATCTATAAATTGTGTTAGCAAAATTGCATACCAATGCATAGATTAAGAGAAACTTGTATTTTAAATGTACAGAAGGTGAGCTGTGTTCACAAATCCATAGCAACAGAATGTAAAAAAAGTGAAATCACACGTGAAACAGACAATATACTTATGTGGCTCTTCAGATAGTGTCTCTCTTGTACATAAAAACATACAACAGAATAAAAATATATAGTGAAGTATATTAGATATATATACAGATGAACACACTGGTGAATTGGAATTGTACTCACATGTGGAATATAAAAAATACTTGCTCATGTAAAAGATGCTCCTTCCTTGTATATGAAGCCCACAAGGCTCCTCCAGAGAAATATGCTGGGAACAGATGCAGTAAGAACAAATACCATCAGCAGATATCCAAAATAACAATTTTAATGGAGAAATAGTATCTTTTTTTAATTCAATTTTTTAAAAATTATTTCCAAATATAAATCACAAAACATTAGTCTGTTCCAATTAATTCCATCATCATATCCCATTTAGATTGTTTTCAATTCAGACTTTATACAATTATATCTGAAATATAGAGAAAAAGACAAAACATAACTTAAACATACATTAATGTGAGCACTACCAGGGAAAAAAGGAAGGGGGGGGGGGGTCGGGGGGGAGACAATCGTAGTCCTCAGCAGCATATTACCATAATACAATATAATATATTCTTCAATAAAGTCAATAAAGTCAGTCTCTGGCCAATTTGGCATTTCGGTACACTTTAGTATTCATCCATCCCAATCCTTGTTCCATGCGTAAATGGAATAGGACCTGCTGCCACCAGAAGGTTAAGCCGGTCCTACCCCAGTTGCAATATTCATCTTTGTAGCCACAAAGAGATGCAAAGCTGGAAAGGATGGAATCCTAGTCATGCTTGGTCATTTCAGGTGAAGAAGTGCCATTAAGGGACTCATTTCTATCCTTACATTTCCCAACGTAACTAATCTTGCAAAAACATATAACCATAGATCTTTAATTCCATCACATTGCCACCATCTGTGTAAGTAATCTCCCACTTTCCTCGCACATCGCCAACATTTATTACTATTATTTGACAAACATTTAGCTAATCGTGTGGGAACTAAATCCCAGAGGTTTGCAACTTTGAACTGATTTTCGAGAATAGTTATACAATGGATTGAGTCGTTAAGAAATTTCCATGGAGCCAACCATTCCTCCTGTGACATCTCTATGCTTAAAATTTTTGACGACTTTTCCCTAGCCGAAATGTCATCACCCTGTTCCAATATCAAAAGTTTATTTGATTTTGCCATGACTTGTGTCACATATAGCTAATTAAATATTCCCATAAGAGCCTTAACAATCTGTTTGTTATTCTGAATTAACGTTGATTCTAGATTATGTTTTACTCAGAGATGAGTAAAAAGTTGCTTAGTTGGCAAATTCAATTCTTGGCTCAATGTGGGGAAGGCTTTAACTTTTGTTTCTGAAATTAGACAGCTAATTGTTTCCATGCCCTTATTTCTCCAACTACTAAGAGAAAGGTTATAAACATTGAATTCAATTATAACTAACTTCAGGGATTCAATAATGTATTCCAAGTTTTTTTTCTTGATTTGGCCCCATTCCTACATCAGGTTCTTTAATACATAATTCCCTATATCTAGCATTTTGTAATTATAGAGGTATTCCAAATAATTAAGCTCAGTTTCCCCATATTTGAAAATCTTTTCGCGATCTGATACCATTTTTCATTTTCAATCCCTGGTGTCTGCATTAAGTAAATATGTCCAATCATATTGACCTGGTAATAGTCTTTAATAAGTGGGAATCCCAAAACACCCTTTAGTAGAGGGAAGGGCAATATATTTTACAGCAATTATGGGTTTCTTATCAAACCATATAAATTTGCTAAAACTTGAATCAGATCAAGCCAACTATGTGAGATTTCTAGTGGGAGATGGTGAAAAATATATAGCCATTGAGGTAATGTGAAGGCTTTTATTGCGTTTATCCTGCCAACCCAAGACAGCATCATATTCCTCCAACCTTTCAGAGGATAGTAAGTTTCTCTCACCATAGCCATTACATTTGCGCCCAATTCTGGTCGTAATTCCAATACCTAAGTAGGTAATTTCTTTCTCCGACCACTCAAATTTATATCTTTCCTTTAAGGCCTGACAAGTCTGTTGCTGAACATTAATGGGCATTATCGTAAATTTATTTATGTTTATTTTGTAATTAGCTATGTTTGAGTATTCCTCTATAAGGTCCAGCAAAGCAACTAAGGAGATCATTGGGTTGCATAATGTCAGCGTAATGTCATCTGCATATATGCAGAACTTGTGTTCCTCTTGGGCAATGGGAAAGCCTCTTATATGATCACATGCTCTTATTTTTAATGCCATGATCTCCAAAGATGTAATATATAATAAGGGTGATAGTGGACAGCCTTGGCGCGTCCGTTGCTCAATTGGAACCAGTCTGCACGTATATTTTGTCCCACAGTTCTGGCAGATGGGTTACTATATAGGGCCCCAATAGCACTCAGAAAGAAATCATTAAATCCGAAAGGTTTTAAAGACTCCAGCATATATATCCAGTTGATGTGGTCAAAAGTTTTTTCCGTGTCAACCGACAGAATGACGCATCAATGATGTTAATTAGCCTTCTTATATGAGATGTTGAACTTTGGCCTGGAACAAACCCAATCTGATCTTAATGGATAAATAGTATCTAAATCTAGTCTATTGGGCAGACTAGATGGACCGAATGGTTCTTATCTGCCGGCACATTCTATGTTTCTATGTTTCTATGTTTAAATACAATGAAGGCAGTTGCTAGAATCCCAGAGCAGATACACACAATGCGTTTCGCTCATAGATAGCTTCCAATTTACAGTGTAAGATACTACTTATCTCTTAAAATTGTTATTTTGGATATTTGCTGATAGTATTTGTTCTTTCCCTATCTGTTCCCAGCATCTTTCTCTGGAAGAGCCCTTTGTGTCATTCCTTGTGGGATTCAAGGAAGGGACCTCTTTTTTCATGAGCAAGTATTTTTGCTCTTCCACATGTGAATGCAATTCCAATTATCACCAGTCTGTTCATCTCTATATTTATCTAATATACTAAACTATATATATTTTTTTCTGTTATATGTTTTTATGTACATGAGAGACATCACTATATGAAGAACAATTTGAGTATATTGCCTGTTTCACGTGTGATTTCACTTTTTTTCTGTTGCTATGGATTTGTGAACACATTGCACTTTCTGTATTGATTTTGGAGGGGTTAGGAGGTGAGCCCCATTTTCTAGGTGGAGCTGTTCACTCTATCCACCAGAGTGTTTTAATCCCCCCCCCCAGTATTATGTATTTTAAATATGTCTGTAGTGTCTCCTGATTATCAACCTTTGAGTTGATATGCCAACGAACTCATTTTCTAAGAGAAATACCGGATTTATCGGCGTATAACACGCACTTTTTCTCCCTGAAAATAGGGAGAAAATGGTGTGTGCGTGTTATACGCCGAAAAAAAAAAAAATGTAAAACTTACCTCGTTCCTGCTCTGTCCCCCGGTGCTCTGAAGCTGCCTGGCTGTGAGGGAAGCGTTGTGAGCTTCCCTCCAGCCGCGCGGTCAATAAAGTGTGTTTTTTTTAAAACAAACTTTATTGACCGCGCGACCGGAGGGAAGCTCACAACGCTTCCCTCACAGCCACGCAGCTTCAGAGCACCGGGGGACAGAGCAGAAACGAGGTAAGTGCTGGGGTCTGGGGGAGGAGGGTGGCATAACGAGCATAGTAAGGGGCAATATCCTGGCATATTGGGGGCAATATCCTGCATAGTAAATGGCATATTGGGGCAATATCTGGCAAATTAAATGGCATATTGGGGGCAATATCCTGCATATTAAATGGCATATTGGGGGCAATATCTGGCATATTAAAATGGCATATTAGGGGCAAAATCCTGCATATTAAATGGCATATTGGGGGCAATATCCTGCATATTAAATGGCATATTGGGGGCAATATCCTGCATATTAAATGGCATATTGGGGGCAATATCTGGCATATTAAAGGCAATATCCTGCATATTAAATGGCATATTGGGGGCAATATCCTGCATATTAAATGGCATATTGGGGGCAATATCCTGCATATTAAATGGCATATTGGGGGCAATATCCTGCATATTAAATGGCATATTGGGGGCAATATCCTGGCATATTAAAATGGCATATTGGGCTTCAAAGTTCTTAATTTAAGTTCTTAAGTTTTTTTCCCTGAAATTTCCTTCTTAAAATTAGGTGCGTGTTATACGCCGGCGCGTGTTATACGCCGATAAATACGGTATGTTATTTAGATATCAAGCCACAAGGTGATGTCATGAGCAAGTGACACCATAGGTACATTTAAAACATATATTTGCCTTATTTCATCAATTTGCATGCAATTTTGCAAACACACGTTATCTATAATGTTTCAATATTTTTTTAAGCATTTCTCTACACATTATATAAGCAAGAATTAGGTTGACCATGGCCCTTTATGTCTTTTTTGTGGCGCTAGACAAATAATTTGACAAATTGGTACCTCTGACAGAGACTTTTATATTTGAAATACAGTCATTAATGTGATCTGTTATTGACAGGTCACTACACATTTTATGTCTGCTAAAGTGCATAACTGCATTGAAAAAATGAAGTGTCACATGTCAGTTTCACGCTCAAACAAAGAGGACAGACCACCATGGATACATTACTATGGACAGCCAAATCCCAATCATTGATTCATTCTTGTTAGGAACCTCTTTTTAGCTCTCTTTTGCAGCTAAATTCCAGCCAGGAAGTTTGGATAATTTTGGTTCCCTTTGACAACTGGCCTCATGGTTTTCACATTTCCTCTCCTTTCTGACCATCAGACAAGAGGGTTCACAATGTGACAACTGTGATTTCTGCCCCTGTACTGATACACCAACTCCATACTTGCCATACTTGCTCCTGAGACAAAAGGAAGCAGAGCCTAAAAACTTCAGCGTTACGCAAAACTATGTGACATCACACAGTGTTGTTGACTCCCATGCCTACCTCAAAACAAACAAGCTAAATCAATAGTTAAAAGGTAGATGGCAGCTAAATGGCCTCAGTCACTACCTCCTCAGTCACTACCTCCTGGAAAATAAATGCAAACCAAATATATGTCATTAAAAGCACATACTAATAAATCACTATGTTTCCTGTTATCAGAATTCTTGCTCTATCGTAGATTGAGGTCTATATCCTCTCCGCTTCTTCCTTTGCTTAGCTGATGGAAGGCCACTTATTTAATCTGTGTATAGTCATAATGTTTATAGACATGGGGGCTACTCAATATAGACCAAATTCTGGGCCAAAATTGAAACCGGAATGATTTAGGACACATCAAGGACAAAAAAAGGGAGCAGAATTTCTAGCTGAACAATATGCCCCATTTTTACCACGAATGGCAGCGCAGTTCATGCCAGTAGCTTCTGAAACCAAAAATCAGCAGAAACACACCGAACGAAAAATATCTCTATCATCTCCATAGACTTCTATGGGATGAAAGAGACACATTTCTGGATGAATTTAGCTATTATGAAAATAGGCAAATTCCTCCCAAAATGAAAACAAAAACAAAAAAACAAATGAAAAAAATAAAAAATGATTGGGGAGAGTGGTTGTGGGTCAGGGGGTCCTGACTTCCAAACATTTTTTGGGGGGACAAGGGCTATTTCTTGTGTTTGTGGGTCAAGGGGAGGTTTAATTTATTTAATTTTTTTTTATTCCAGTTCTCCTGTTCAGAATAGAAGTTGAAAATTGGCAAAATGCAGCAATTATTCCTAATTGTATTCAGAGGTGATCATCGCATACTGGGTAGCCAAAATGGAATGGTTTTATGGCAAAAATGTCCTCATCTAAGGGCTTCCAGTGCTCTGGTTACCGAATGGCCAAACGGCCAAATTCATGTATATTGTGTAACTGTGTTTCAGGGATTCGTTCGATATGTCTATTTTGCCCGATCCGATTCCAATTCAGAACAATTTGGTGTATATTGAGTAGACCCCATAGATATTTGTTGCTAAAATGTATTCTGTAGGATGGTATTACAATTATTGCTGACCTACATGATGCATATTTTATTCTCTTTTAAAAAGCTATTCATCCTTGTATACAGTGATCTTTACTATGTTATAAGTCACTACACATGTCCTACATAAAAATGTAAAAAAGTATAGAAATCAGCAGGGCTTTTTTTTCTATAACTGTAAAAAATTATTTTGGAGAATGCAGATTTTACTATGTGGCAGTCATAGACAAGGATCATGAAATTATTATTACAAGTCTGATGCTCTTCACTGAACCACACTGTTTAGTTATTTGGTGTTTGTGGTGAGTTCATGGAGTAAGCTGGGCCTATGTGTAATCCTACATATGTAAGATCGGGAAGTTCAAGTATACAGCTATCCTTGTGGCCATCTTCTCCTTTCTCTTCTTACTTCCTCCCAAGTTTACTCACCTCAGTATTGGATATTTTTGCTCATTGACAAACCTCTCTATAGAAAACAATAGATGTGTTAGAAGTATTATGTTATTGTGGATGTTGAAATTCGGAAACCGCTCAGTAATATAATGTACAAAATATGAAGGGATTTGTTACTCCACCAAGGTCTTCAGTTTGCTTCCACATGTTTTTAAACACTGTGAATGTATGTTTCTTATAAGAAATTCATCTAAGAAGTTGCATTACATATTTTCTGAAGCATAAAATTCTGTGCACCAGATGCATTAAGACTTCAGGGTTGACCCAACATGCTCCAATATTTGGATTCGAAATGGCACCTTCGAAGTCTGGATGTATTCAGATCACATTGTTGGCATGAATTTCAAGATACTCGGGAAGCCTCGATGTGTAAACATGAACAATTGAAAGATGGCACTCAGGTCTGTGCTGCAAATTGCTAGTTAAGCAACTTTTGGAACTTACGGCACCTGTCTTGCAGGGATTGAGATATTACTAGAAGCCTGCCTAGCCACTGTTGAAGCACAAAAACTTTTACTAGCTTGAATGTGCCTCCAAATCCGTTCTGCAATATACATATCATGGTATCTCCTGACACCGAAAATCATCAGAAATGCACTGAAACAAAGTGGTAGCATTGCTTTCCACCATAGAGTTCTATGGGGAGGGCTTCTTATTTCGGGTGGATACTGGGAGTACCTCAGCTATTACGAATATTGCTGAGTTCCTCCCGTAAAAGTCAATGGGATGAATTTAGCTATAACCGAAATAGCTGAAGTCATCCCGAAATGGCCCGATGTGTAATTAAATAAAAATCATAAAAAAAATAAAAATACCATGATACATTAATTAAATCCATAAAATCCACAAAAATATTACAATACTACAATATATAGCATTAATATATTATATTTGTATATAAATATTTTTGTGTTTAAAATATGTTTACTTTAATTCTTCTACAATTTTCTACATTAAAATCTGAAAAATTAACATGGGCAAATTTTGTTTGTTTCACAAATTTGGAGCATGTTTGAGGGTGATCTGTGTTTATTGGTTAGTTGAAAATCTATGGTTTTCATAGAGAAATTGTCCTGATCCGAATACTTCCGATGCTTCAGTTTCTGAGCGGTTGATTCGGACTAGAATTCAAGAATACTGAGTAGCCGGATTTCGGAGATTTCCTAAATTCAGCTACCTCGCCTGATCCAAATCCATTTCAGGTCAGAGTGGACTATAATGGGTAGACCCTTACGTGTTACTTTATGCATTTAAAATACAAAATATACATTCCATATAATATAATATACTATATATTATACTTCAACTGCAACACCCATGAGCAATAACCTTATTTTTCCAAACCTGGAATAGGGATTTGTTCTCTGCATTATGCTTGTTACAGACAATTTCCCCCCACCCTCTATCTTGTGATCACATTGTTTTTGTTTCATTTATTTATTTTTAAAAGCCATGGTAAAATCACTTTATGATCGTAAAATCTACAGTAAGTTTTGTTTGTTTCTTAAGGCCTATTATATTTATTCTTCCTAAGAGTGAATAGAGGTTTCTCAGATTTATGCGATCGAATCTCCAGTTCCCTGTTCTCTACTGCATCATTAATTGCTACAGGGATTTGGGGAGAGAGGATGATGGAATGAATTTCTCTGTATATCCTCTGATCTACCTGTGCTGGCACAGCTGTAACCATTGCCAGGAGTGCCACAGGTTCTGCCCCTGGAAAAGGCATTCGTTTATTTCTACTAACTTTCTTTTCAAATGTTAATTTCCTTTTTTTTCCCCTCTCTTTTAACAACTTTAGGACATTTTGAAGACTGTTTAAGTATTTGGTCACTGATGAGATGTATTCTGTTTGTTGTGCTTAGTGATATTTTTTATAGGAAGGATAATTACAGGATTAATGTTTGGTTGTCATACTTCTTCATCTAACCAGGAAAGAGACATTTTAACATAACTTGTTTGTTATCACATATAAATAAACCCAGACCAAAATGCAGTAGATGTGGATGTGGAATTACAATAAGCATATATAATTTGTTTCTAGCACTGCCACGTTTATAGATTACTTAGTCCATATAGTAGATGCCATTCATAAGCAGTCTTTGGGATATATAATCTGTAGGAATCTTCAGGATGTTACCAAAACATGAAGTCTTGGCATATTCCCATGATTGTAACGTTATTAGGGTTAAACATGCACCTGCAACCACAAGAAATATAGGGGCTTCATTCATGAAAGGGGGAATTACAGGGACTTCAGAAGGGAATAGCAAACAAAGGCCAAAGTAGCTTAATTGGAAAAATTCTTCTATTCAGCTATACTTCAAACTCTGCTATCTTGGCCTTAAGTTTGCAATTCCCTTCTCAATTCCGTGCAATTTTCTCTTTCATGAATAAAGCCCTAAATCATCTCTTCCTTGATTATTGGCTTTGTGTGGCACAATTGCACACACTAATGATGGTCACCGTAATGATTTTCACTGCCCACCTCCCTGGCACCCAGAGGGTGATTTCTTCTACAGGTGAGTCATCCTTCCTACCTGGACAAGGTCAAGGTGGGGGGTAGATGGGGTAGTGAGCAGCTCCAGACCCCACAGAGGGAATATTATTTTATTTATTAATGGGATCTGGGGAAGTGGCTACAATTTCATTTATTTTATTTGGTGTCCGGGCAGTGGGCAGCCCAGACCCCCGGGGGGCGGGGAATATTTTTTTATTAATTAATGACCCATGTGGGGGAGAATTTATTTGTTTTGGGGTCTGGATTAATTTTACCAGCCTACGGACACCAGTGGGGATTAATTTATTGTATGCTCTGTCCCTCCCAGCCCCGGTACTAGTTAGGGGGGTCCGGGCTGTTATCCTGGTCCCCCAATTTATTTTGTAGGGGGCTGGAAGCACTTGTACAACTCGCAGACCCAATTCTAATAGAGGGGGAGCCAGGGCTATTTGCCCTGGCCCCAATGCACATTTTAGTGGCTGGGAACCCTGGGCTGGGCTGCTAGCCCTGCCCCTCCTCATTTTTTCTTATTGTTTTATTTATTATGTTTTTTTAAATTTCAAGACTCTATAGTTTATCTGAATGTGTCTCTCTCTCACATACCACTCTTGTCTGTCTCTCACCCTAATCCCCCTTGTCTATCATCTCATCCCAATCACCTTGGTGCCACCTGCCTAGAATAAATCTGTTGCAGGTTCATACTGGTTTATTTATGGATTCTGATGCATGTCCACAGTGTCTTATCAAGGTCTATCGGCGCTGACCTTGATTTTTTTTTTAGGGAAGCATCATGGCTGACCTTAAAAAGTACATGCCAGTTTATCCTCATATTAGGGCTGCTCATATTTTCACATGCTTTTATGCTAGCATAACGGACCATCTACCAGACGTAGTAGACCCTCTGTCCGTTGTGTGAAATCACCTCCTTAGTCCCCGATTACAGCTCAGCATTCAACCAGCAAGTCTTTCCTGGACCCTTGCTCTTTGTACCCAAATAGCAGACAGGAGACCACTAGCAGTTAGGTACAGCAAGAATGAACAACTTCTTTAGTTGTGTAACAACAGACTTATAAAAAGACATAAACATGACACCACAGACATTAGTATACAATGGGGGGATAGAACTAAGCATAGTTCTCCAACTAACTGGGGCTAGGAATACATTATACTTTCAGACTGCAAACCAAATAGGAATTAACATAGTGAGTAGACCTAATTTGAAAACACACAGTAAGACACACAATGAACACAACATAATCAGTTTACCAGTTAATCCAGTTAATACAGAACAATGTATGTTGGATTAAACTATCAATTCTAGTCACTGACACATTATAAGCCTCCACAGTGGTCTACTCATAGAATTATACATTACACATAAACCAATATACTAACAGAATAAAATGAACTAACAATATTAACGTATAGAGTTATGGCACATAAGCCAGGGCCCATAATCTACAGGGAGGTGTCTGGTCCTCTGGCCCCTCCAAGAACCACAGTCAGGCAGGCTGTCAGAATTCACTTTGTGACAGCTAGAAAGATTAAAAATGAGTTTGATATAGTATGGGTATAGAACTGAAAACAGTGGATATGTTTTTGGTTGCAGTGCAGATATGAATCCCTGCTGTGCACTTTATTTTCTATAAATCTCAGATAGATCTTTGGTTGACTGTTCACAACAGCTACGTGCGTGCAAAGGTTAGCCAATAGAGTTGAGCGGACACCTGGATGTTCGGGTTCGGCAGGTTCGGCCGAACTTCAAAAAAATGTCCGGGACCATGCTCGAACTTGACCCCGAACTCGAACCCCATTGAAGTCAATGGGGACACGAAATTTTCGCCACTAAAATGCCTCTAAAAAAGTCCTGGAAGGGCTGCAAAATGAAGTAAAATGTGGGTAAGAGTGTCCCCATTCATACGAATAGGTCAATTGACCTATTCGTATGAATGGGGACTCTATTTCGGTTTATAGAAAGCCAATAGCTATGTACCCAGGTGATTGCGCTCCAGCCTTCTCCCGGTGCAGATACTAGGTGTCTGAAGCTCAAGTCTCCTTCATTAGCATGTGCATGTCTGTACATTAAAATACAATGCTGCCTGTGCACTGTGCAATGCACTGTTGCTAAGGCAGTATTAATACAATTTGACTAGATAGGACAACGAAAAACATGATTGTCCTGACAAATTCATGACTGTTGGCAATTATGCTTATGTTCAGTAAGTGCAAAAATGCATGTTCTAATGAAAAAATTATATATACAGGGAGTGCAGAATTATTAGGCAAGTTGTATTTTTGAGGATTAATTTTATTATTGAACAACAATCATGTTCTCAATGAACCCAAAAAACTCATTAATATCAAAGCTGAATATTTTTGGAAGTAGACCAATATAGCCACCCTTCTTTGCAAGGACACTCAAAAGCCTGCCATCCATGGATTCTGTCAGTCTTTTGATCTGTTCACCATCAACATTGCGTGCAGCAGCAACCACAGCCTCCCAGACACTGTTCAGAGAGGTGTACTGTTTTCCCTCCTTGTAAATCTCACATTTGATGATGGACCACAGGTTCTCAATGGGGTTCAGATCAGGTGAACAAGGAGGCCATGCCATTAGATTTTCTTCTTTTATACCCTTTCTTGCCAGCCACGCTGTGGAGTACTTGGACGCGTGTGATGGAGCATTGTCCTGCATGAAAATCATGTTTGAATCTTGAAGGATGCAGACTTCTTCCTGTACCACTGCTTGAAGAAGGTGTCTTCCAGGAACTGGCAGTAGGACTGGGAGTTGAGCTTGACTCCATCCTCAACCAGAAAAGGCCCCACAAGCTCATCTTTGATGATACCAGCCCAAACCAGTACTCCACCTTCACCTTGCTGGCGTCTGAGTCGGACTGGAGCTCTCTGCCCTTTACCAATCCAGCCACGGGCCCATCCATCTGGCCCATCAAGACTCACTCTCATTTCATCAGTCTATAAAACCTTAGAAAAATCAGTCTTGAGATATTTCTTGGCCCAGTCTTGACGTTTCAGCTTGTGTGTCGTCTTTCAGCCTTTCTTACCTTGGCCATGTCTCTGAGTATTGCACACCTTGTGCTTTTGGGCACTCCAGTGATATTGCAGCTCTGAAATATGGCCAAACTGGTGGCAAGTGGCATCGTGGAAAGCTGCACGCTTGACTTTTCTCAGTTCATGGGCAGTTATTTTGCGCCTTGGTTTTTCCACACGCTTCTTGCGACCCTGTTGACTATTTTGAATGAAACGCTTGATTGTTCGATGATCAAGCTTCAGAAGCTTTGCAATTTTAAGAGTGCTGCATCCCTCTGCAAGATATCTAACTATTTTTGACTTTTCTGAGCCTGTCAAGTCCTTCTTTTGACCCATTTTGCCAAAGGAAAGGAAGTTGCCTAATAATTATGCACACCTGATATAGGGTGTTGATGTCATTAGACCACACCCCTTCTCATTACAGAGATGCACATAACCTAATATGCTTAATTGGTAGTAGGCTTTCGAGCCTATACAGCTTGGAGTAAGACAACATGCATAAAGAGGATGATGTGGTCAAAATACTCATTTGCCTAATAATTCTGCACTCCCTGTATTGGAGAATGCAAAAATATTTTCCATGCTTTATGCAGTATGCACCAACAAATACATATATCCAATATTTAGTTCTTTAAGTCTTTTAACTGGGTATAACAAGATGCAGCAGTGTATCTATATTAATTATCAGACATATTTACACCAGTCAGCGCCCAGGAATCCCCCAGTGTGTGCACAATTTACCTCAGAGATAACAGACATTCTCATTTCACTCACTATTAGGTGAGAAATGTTTCAAATTGTCTTGGATCATCTCAAGGGAAGAAATAGTACAAATAAAGATTTGACTTATCATGAATTCCAGTCAATCGAGTCAAAACAGCATCAGGAACCTATTTCTGAGATATGCTGAATTGTTAGATTGTAATTTTGCTTCACAGTCTAAATAAAAAGAAATTTGATTAAAAAGAAAACACCCTCCCTCCCCACTACCCTCCTAGGCCTTTAGGGTACTTTGTTCAATCCATGTTAAATAACACGCATTCGCTCAACCAGAATTAATACACCCACGATCTTAACACTACATGCATTTACTAGACCGACAGTCCCTCTTTCACACCACACAAAATTAAGGGAATTTGTTCAGAAATAAACAGGCTAAGTGCCACTTTTTGCTCAAAAGCTGCAAAGCTAAATATGGGGAGGTTTTTTTTGACCTGCCATTAAAATGCAAATGTTCTGTACAATGTCTTTAGAGGGAATTATTTAAATAGTTTAAATTGCAGAATAAAACATTTTAGGTGGGTGTGCAGTATACATTGCTGACCAAATAGTTGTCCACAAAATGGTTTCCTGTGGACATATTACATGTGTAATAAATACATCAGCACAACTCCACTGATTACACTAGTGCTTCCATTGTTATCAGACAGTTAACTCTTTAGCCCCTATTATTCTAACATTCCCCTAAACTCCAGTCTTTGAGTAATTAGAGATGCAGTATAACAACAGCTACCTCTTGGTTACTCATGGGGGTCTATTCATTAAAACTGATTATCAAGTAACCTGCAAATGAATGAAAAATCAGCTGAGTTGATAACATTTTCAAATTTCCAATAAGTGGAAATTTTTTAGTGACCGGGCTAGCTTCTCCATGATCCGCTTTGGCTGCGAACATCTAGTCTGGTGGTTATACTTGGAAGCTTTGAAATGTTTTGTTTTTTAATATTATCTAATAGTTTTTTTTTTTTATCTTTAGACGAGTACTTGATATATATACAACGTTTGGGTGGCACACAATGCTCATACGTTTTACTATGTCGCTTTTTATGGCACAGCTTGTGCAGTCTTTGCTACATACACTTTGATTTGAATATATTGGTGTACCAATGAGACCCAATACCCCAACTGGCACAGAGAGACCTTTGAAACAGCAGTTTTTAGGGTCATCAGTTCTGGAGGGCTAAGTAAATGTTGCGCATGCTTCAGTCTGGGTGGAGAAACAATTGTTCTTTTCCAGTGTAGACATTAAACGTGTATTAATTGGCTTAGTTTATAATTTTTATTGACATTTTTTTAAAATGTTGGAGTCACCTTAATATCAGGATTGCAGTATATTGAAGCAAATACTGCAGGTAATGAAAAGTAGAGAGATAAATTGAAATTTGGAGTTGAGACTGAAAAAAGGAGAAGACTGATAACTTTTTAACACTTACCACACTGCAGTCAACTTTAATCTGACTGTTGTACTAACATACTGACAAAAGACAAGAACTACAAAGATAAATAATGCATATAGTAGTCAAAATAACTGTTTTTCATGAAAACAAAACTGAACTTGTGGCATGACGTATACCAATGTATCAGTGCACGTTCAATGGGCACAATAATTGTTTACTATGGTATACTTTCCTTAAACAAAACCAATGTATAACATGCTCAGGGCACAAAACTACATAATAGTGTCTATGGAAGAGTTAAAGCTGACTAAATACAAATTATATGTACTTTAGGGATTCTGCAAGAAGACTGATTTGTACAAGATGATCCTCATGGTGTCTGAAGTTCCCATAATTTTTTTCATTTATGACTAGTTAGGCAGAACCACCCCACTTCATCTCTCACCTGAGTCTTGTCATCCCTGCCATCTATAAGTGATCAGAAGACAATAGCTGTCCCATAGACAGACCAGGCTGGGCATTCAGGCAGAACAGACTATGCAAATGGATAGAGAGGCAAAGCCATTGAGAACACTGATTTCCATTGTCCTGGGGATTTCAAAGGGAAGCCCAGCTGCAGCAGCACTGATGTCTTGGACCCCACAAATGTCACCATGGCAAAATATAGCATGTCAGAACGTTTACTACCAGATTTTATTCATTCACACTCCTTTCAAGACTCTTAAGCTTAAAGCACTTTTTTTTCTTCTCTTTTTCTTATGCTGTCAACTCTTGTTGTTCAGCTCTATGGCATTTAACTCATTCCTAACACTTAGTGGGTTAACTCTTCATCAGAGCAGTATTGTAATACAATGAGAGCTAATATTTATTGTTTTGATTGTTGTCTAGCTTTGAGTAAGCTGTTCATCCGTTTGTAGTTTTAGCCACTCCGTCACTACAATATATGTGTGTATTAATATAAAATATATTATAGACTGATCAAATATTGGGCAACATTGACGATGGGCTATTTAAGAGTCTACTCAATATGCACTGATCCATCCCGAATTGGACCAGGCATAATAGCCAAATTCCACAAATCCCCAAAATGCAGCTATTCAATATCTCTCAATTTGGCTCTAAATCCTCTATTTGGGAAGTTTGGAAATCTGAGGCGTTAAGATTGGGACATTTTTGCCAGGAAAAACATAGGTTTTCAGCCTACAAATATGCCCCGTTTATCCCCGAACACGCTCCGAATTCTGCTAAAATAGCTGCATTTTAGGCATTTCAATTAAAACTTTAAAGAGCAGCAGAAAATTGAATTCACCAGCCCCGTGGAGCCACTGGCCCCATAAATATTAAAAAAAACTCCAGTACCCCAATTACGGTATTTGCTCTGATATGAGACAAGGTTTGTCTTACATTCGAGCCCGTCTTAAAATCAGACCTCAAATCGAGGTCTGATTATAAGACTGGGATCCAGATGGGGGGATGCATTGGCTAAGTCTGGGGCTGATGGCTGTGTGGGGAGGCAATATTGGCTAAGTCTGATGGGCAGATGGCTGTATGGGGGATGCATTGACTAAGTCTGGGGGTCAAATTGAATGAAATAAAAACAAGAAATGCATTTTTTTCTATCATAATTTTATTAAGTATGCAAAAAAATCCTTACATTTGAATGTTTACAAGTAAAACGCCTTTTTTTTAAGGGTAGTCTTATATTCAGACCCTTTCTTTTTATCCTAAATGAATATCCAAAGTTTTGGGGGTCATCTTATAATCAGGGTCATCTTATATTTGAGCAAATATCGTAAAATTAGGGGGAGGGGGGGGGGCAGGTTTAGTAGTCCTGCCCCCAGTAATAAAGGGGATTGGAATAGAAAAGTGGCCGCATTTCTGGCATTCCAAATCTCCAGGTCTGATCTGGAGAATTGAAATTAAAATGTAAAAAAACAATAGAACATTTACATGTCTTTCGGTTTATAGACTGAATAGACGAATGTCTTTCGGTTTATTGACTTTCAGTTTATGGAATACATGTAATGCTATTGGCTTTCTATAAACCAAAATAGAGTTCCCATTCATAAGAAATTCTTATGAATGGGGACTGTATTTTGGTTTATAGAAAGCCAATAGCATTACATCCAATGTAATCGCCGAACTCCAACACGAACATACAGTGGAATGTCCGTGTTCGGGTCCGGGGTCCAAAAACTGCAATGTTCGGTACGAACCCGAACAGTGTGGTTCGGGTTCGCTCAACACTAGTGACTTATAGTTTAAATTCAATCCATACTTCTGTACTGAGAAATATTTTATTATGTCTTGTAACTTCGAAACCCTCAACTTCAAAATATCACACATTCAAACAAACGTATACAAAACATTATTCAAAACCTCACTCTTCTTGGTGTGGGACTTAATAGGGGGTATTAAAAATAGGGGGGGTAAGGGGGGAGGGGAGGAAAAGGGGTCCAATCTGTCTATTTGTCTGTTTTGCCAAGGGGTATGTGACTTAAGTGTACCAATATATAAAGAAAAGTACATTTTTATGTCCAACTTCCAAGTTTGTCCATGGTAACCAGATTTTTGTGTGTAAGTCTCGTTGTCCCGAACGGATGTAAACACCTAATTCCACAGATTTTTTATATTCTATTTGAGCTATGATTGTTGGCCAACTTGGTGTTATAGAGTTTCTCCAGTTTCTAGCAAGACAAAGCTTAGTTGCCATCAGGATGTGTATGGTAAGTTTTTTTTTTAATTGAATCGAGATTATCCAGTGCTATATTAAACAGAAAATTTACTGGAGAAATATCACCAAACATGGGTAAAAGTCGGGCGAGTATTGTTTTAAGTTTAATCTTCAGGGTCTGCAGACCACTACACTCCCACCACACGTGGTACATGGTACCAGGCCGATCCATGCACCGCCAACACATATTAGAATTTACCGAGGCTATTTTGTGTAATCGGACTGGCACCATGTACCAGCGATACATAATCTTAAAATGAGTCTCTACCAGCGATACACTATGAACCGCACTCTGGACCAATTTAAATATATCTTTGATGCTGCCACAAAGAGAAAAAACTATTTGGTTTTGAAATGTTATTACAGCTATGGGCTTTTTTTTAATAGCAAAGTTTATATATTATTCTCTTATAATGTCAGGTAGATTTTGTTCCTAACCAGTCTTTAATTGCTTTTAATATTTACATCCAATGTGTTTCATATGCATTATCCTTCTGAAAGAGGCTAATGCCATCAGGGAATACTGTTTCCATGAAAGTGTGTACATAGTCTGCAACAATGTTCAGATAGGTACTTGCCATAGTAACAGACACATGAATGGCAGGAACCAATGTTTCCCAACATTGACCAGAAAATCCAACTACCTCCGCCGGTTATGTTATTGCTGATCGGTGTATGTGTGATATGCATTTTGCTGTTGTTTGTGTTGGCTAATATCATTGGGTACAGGAAGTTTGCTCATGTGTTCTTGTGTGAATTCAGTGTTTGAGCAGATTGCATGTGTGCATTGGTGTGTTTGTTGATTAGGATCCAGTTGACAGCCTATGTGGTGGTTGTGAGAATAAGGGCACATTTAGTACATACAATATTATGCTGTTTATAAATTCCCAATATTTAAACAGTCTATTCTTATATATATCTTTTTTCCAGATGATTTAACTCCAATTGAAAAATTGCAGACTTTGTTTACATTTTTAAGAAGGACTAAAAACAAAACGCTGGTGGTGTTGCTGCAATGCATAGATGTCAAAGCATTAAGCAACACCAAAATTCCCTGCGGAAGGCGCCCACGCACAATATTTTAGAGCAACATGTGCCTCCAATAATAATAATCTGCTCTCATGATAGGGTGTCCCACCTCCCTGACATCGGCTCTATTCATTCGTCTACCTTCAACAATGTTTTCATTTGTAAGGCATTGAAATATTGCTGTGGTGGTGCTAGGTTCCTGCAGGTTGCATGTATTTTGTGAGGTGGTACAGGTAGAAATATTGCTGCAATGGTGCTAGTATCCTGCAGGCAGGGTCGCTTTAACCAATGGGCAAACTGAGCACTTGCCCAGGGCCCACTGGTTAAGGGTGACACCTGTGGTACCGGCATCTGCCTTGCAGTGAATCACGCTGCTCAGCTTTTTTTTTTTGGTGGAAAAAAATAAAGTTTGAAAAACAAAACAATATGTTGACACTGGATATGACATCACGCCATATCCGGTGACTGCATTTCCCTCCTCCGTGCAGTCTTCCCTCCTGCACGACCAGGAACACGGAGCAATCAGAAGGTGAGTACAGTGGAATGGGGGGGGGGGGGGGTGGGCATATTATTGGGCAAATTAACTGTGGCTTATTAATGGCAAAATAATATCTGCATATTATTGGGATAATTATCTGTGGCTTATTAATGGCAAATTAGTAATCCAGATGATTTAACTCCAATTGAAAAATTGCAGACTTTGTTTACATTTTTAAGAAGGACTAAAAACAAAACGCTGGTGGTGTTGCTGCAATGCAGTCTTCCCTCCTGCACGACCAGGAACACGGAGCAATCAGGAGGTGAGTACAGTGGAAGGGGGGGTGGGCATATTATTGGGCAAATTAACTGTGGCTTATTAATGGCAAAATAATATCTGCATATTATTGGGATAATTATCTGTGGCTTATTAATGGCAAATTAATACTGGCATATTATTGGGCAAAATAACACTGGCATATTAATGGCAAAAGTAATACTGTCATATTAAAGGCAAAATAATACTGGCATATTAATGGGCAAATTGTGAGGTGGCACAGGTATCTGCATTCAGAAACATTTGTGCTCAAGTACAAATATTTTCATGTAATAATGCTGATTGACCTGATTTTTATTTATTGGTTATTTAGAACGTGCTTTACCATATTTTGCTTGTTAATAGCAATATGTCAATATTGTGATGTGATATTGTATGCATATTCATTTACCTAGAAACATAGTTATGCATATTAATTTATATAAAATGAGGACCTTCCTTGTGTACTTGTACAGGGTATAGGGTAAAAACATTTTTTTCTGCCATTCAGTCACACATTTTATATTATATTAATTATTAGGAAGCTTTGGGAACCATGTAGGTTTCAGATGTAATAATATATTTATAGTAAACATGCACCTACTAGCAGACATGATCTCTATTAGAAGATGTATCTGCAGTTTCAGAGAATTGACCCCTTCATTAGCAGACAGATAGTTTCAGAGATTTAACCCCTCTATTAGAAGATAGGTAGTTCCAGAAAATGAACCCTTCTTTTTGCAGACAGGCAGTTTAAAAGAACTAGCTCCTTTATTAGCAAGCAGGGAGTTTCAGATAATTAACCCCCCAATTAGCAGACAGGTAGTTACAGTGATGTAACCCCTCTTTTAGCAGACAGACAGTTTCAGATCCTTAACCCCTCTATTAGCAAACAGGGACAGTTTAAGAGAATTACTATTAGCAGACAAAGGTAATTTCAGAAAAATAACCCCTCTTTTAGCAGACAGATGCAGTTCCATATAATTTAACCCCTCTATTAGCAGATAAGCAGTATTAGAGAATTACCCCTCTATTAGGGACAGTTTCAAAGATCTACCCACTCTATCAGCAGACAGGCAGTTTCAAAGAAATAACTCCTCTATTATCAGGCAGTTTCAGATAATTAAACCTCTATCAGCAGATAGGTAGTTTCAGAGAACTGACCCCCCCCCCCTTTTTTTTTTCTTTTTTTAGCAAACAGGCAGACAGCGTCTGTTTCAGAGAGGTACCGTCTCTATTAGCAGGCAGAGACAGTTTCAAAGACCCACCCAGTCTATCAGCAGACAGGAAGTGTCAGAGAACTAATCCCTTTATTAGCAAACAGGAGCACTTTCAGAGAATTACCCCCTCTATTAGCAGACAGAGGCAGTTTCAAAGAACTAGCCACCCTATTAGCAGACAGTCAGTTTCAAAGAAATAATTATTTTATTATCAGACAGTTTCATTAGCAGACAGAGACTTTTTCAGAGATGTACCCCCTCTATTAGCAGACAGGCAACTTCAGAGAATTAACACCTCTATTAGCAGATAGACAGTTTCAGACATGTATTTCTTGATTACTATCTATTCCACATACACAGATGGTTGAAGTGAGATTAGGTGAGGTGAGATGAACATTTCATCTCACCAGTTTAGCTATATATCATGCAGGGACAATACTGGTTAGTTTTCCAAGCGAAGGAAAAGTTGAAGCAACTTACACTGTGCTTCATTTGAAGGAATGACTGAGCCAATCAGGAGAGGCTCCTTTACTCTCAGCCATCCAACAGCTGAGAGATCTTAGCTCATCTCGACCATCAACCTCAAACAAACTCATCCCCTTTTCCAATGCGCTCATCTCAACCTCGCAAAATGGTATCCACTAACAATTTTTGTAAGGTAGAGATTAGGTGACATGGGATGACCTGGGGTTCCGAGGAGGACGAGAATAAGTCAAACTTGATCTCCGATTATAGCCTATGGTAGGCGAATTGTTGAAACTAGCAGTTTTTTTTTTATAATCATAGGTTGAATTTGACTTTAAAAAAAAAGTTGGAGTTCCCTGATGAAAAATGGTTACAAGAGACTCCTCAAATTGGCCCAGGACCCCCAGTACATAAGGCATGTTAGGGTAAGTGGCTTTGGCTACCTGTTATTATAATTATTATTAATAATAAATATTACTGGGGTTGGGATCTTGTTAAATGGCTTCCAGCCACCCCATCGATACAACTGGGACTGGTAGCCTTTTAAATGGCTTCCAACCACCCCATCGATACAACTGGGACTGGGAGCCTGCTAAATGGCTCAGAACGTAACAAAAATAAATGGGCAATGGACCTACCTAGGGTCTCTAGCCAGTTAAAATATAACCTTCCACAGTGATGGAGGTTATAATTATACTACCATACACTGTTATGAAAAATAGGGGGGGCTTGCTCAAGGCACCCAACAAATAATACTTGGGGGCTTGCAAAGCAGTTTTTTCTCTTCCATGTATCTGCGCTCCCTTGTATTTTGTATTGCTCTTTGAGAGTATCTGAGGAGCACTTTTTGGGAAGCTGCATCATTACTGGGGAGTATTTACATATGGAGGGGGATTTCACTATTGTGATATTTGAACCCCAAAATGTGGCTACTTAATATGGGAGCCATTTGGAGACCGGAGCATTGGTGGCATTTTAATCAGAACATTTTCACTTTGAAAACCGTTGGTATAAAGGGACACAACCACTTACAAAAGATGTAACTAGATTATCTGTGCATTTAAAACAAACACATAAATAAATCGTATGCCACTGTTTTTTTGATTAATGTTTGAATTAATTGCATATAACTGTAAAAATAAAATTAGGTGTCTGTCTCCAGCATCCATTTTGAGAATCTTGCCCATGATGCAACAGTCTTCAAAACTGTTCTAGCAAGTCTCACTTACAACTGTGGCCAAAGCCTGCATGATGATGTGATAAGATACACTCCTGCTCTCTTACTGGCTCCTGTGAATCACTAGTGGGCATGACTAGGTGGCTGTGTACAACCAGTTTTACCTGCCTTCCAACACAAAGAGACGAGATTGACCTGATCAATCCCCCTGGGATGTAATATTTACATTACCCTTCCATTCAATGCAAGTCTACGATCAAAATTCTGACTTATAGTCTGCATTCTGTGTCCCCAGCCCCAAAGTGAGCAACTAGTGCTGTAAAGTCCCTTGGGGTTGGTGCTCAAAAACACTATATTTCACAAAATGGCCATGCCCTGTCGCACTTGTTTAGTAAAATATTTCATAAAATAAACTTTTTTTTTAAATATAATTTGGATTTGGGTATTATAGCTGCATTACAACCATTTCAATTCTCAAAATCTGATCTGAAGAATTGGAAATAAAAGTTTAAATTTTTTAAGCTAATAACCCTGGCCCCCTAAAATTAAATGGGGCTGGGAACAAACAAAATGGTTTCCAGTCCCTAAAATAATCATGGTGGTCAGGGAAAGTAGCCCTGACCCCCCCCCCCCCCCTGTTAAAAATGGGGGACAAATGTATAATTAGCGTAGAACTGATGCATAATGAAATCCCTGTTCTGGGAGCAGGGATTTAATTTTAGGAAAAATGGCTTCTGATTGACTGACTGTCAGTGGGGAAGCTGGGATTGAAGGCATCTCATTAGGTGACACAGTCAATAAAGTGGACCTAGTGTTTGACCTTTTTAACAGCATTCTGTGAAGAAATACTAGAAATAATTGCAATTCTAATTTACCTCTACTCTAGATAATAATATTATCAGGATATCCGAGTATACAACAGTATAGGGGTTGTATAATCAGTTTTGTTTTTAATACATTATTTTGACACAACTTGCACTTGATGCACTGATTTTGTTATGTGTCTATTATAACTGAGTTTATTAAAAACTAACTTTTAAATAATTTTGAGACTTTACAACACATGTAATAGTCTTGAAATGAGACCGCCCAAGTTGACCTCCTCGCACTATTTTAAACATTTACTAAATAGAGCCCAGAGAAAGGGATGATTACAACATTTTAATCCGTGCCTGCTCAACTACCAGAATATCCTGTCCAAGAATAAAATCAATCTATTTTTTAGGTAGATTTGTTTGAAAAGCTATTAAGCACGTCTTTAAAATGTTCCTCCTTCTCTACTGAATATGGAAGCTGTATGTAGAGTTGTGAACATGCTTTATGTTAGTTATATTTTGAAATAGCCATTCCTTGACTAGATAATAATATCTTAAGGCTAATCACGAAAAACAAATAATAACAAATAATAACTTACTGGTCGTAAGGCTTTATTGCTTGTGGGCAAAGCAGTGTTCTGCGTTATATTAAAATGATATCACGTGATATCAAATTGAAACATTTATCTCAGGCTTCTACATCTTGTAGTAGCAGTCCTTGACTATGTAGTAACTATGCCACCTCGCAGCTGAACCAAAGAGAATAATAACATATGATATACATTTCAGTCTAGCTTACAAATATAGACATCTAATTTCATATCATCAAAGTATTAGTCAACATAAACTTTGTTGAAATATAACTTCTCATAAATATGTCATTTCTTAACCCCTTTGTGACATGCCATTTGTGACAGTTGACGTGCCTGGCATGTCATTTGGTGAAACAAGCATAGAAAACAATCAAAAGTCACTTCCTATGCTCAGTGAGTGTTGCTACAGTGCCTCAAAATCAAAGCATCCAGCAACAACCAAATTTCCACAGAGTGATAACAAACTCCATATTGGAATGGCATGCAATGTTGATTGAAGGGGTTCGCTTAGTTATTGACATGCAACTTGCAAAAAAATTGAAAAACATGTAAAGAAAGGTTATTTCTAAACTCAGGAAAAATATGAGAATCTATTTAGCTTTTTATTTCATTAGCATTTGTAGATGTGTAAAAGATTTTTCATGTAAAATTTAGAAAATGTTTTTTTTAAATTACATATTTTTTTCTAGTAAATTATAATGTAATCTAAAGAAAGCCATTCCTGATAAAACAATATATAGTTTATACTACTTTCCTAAGGAATAGGAAACCCAAATATAAACAAAAGCACAATATGATAATTACTATTATTACTGTATTTGCTTGAATATAAGACAAGGTTTGGAATATATAGAAGTTAAACTTTTTTTTCCCCTGTAGGGTAGTCTTATATTCAGGCTTTAAGTTTTTTTTACTAAAGGAATATCCAAAGTTTAGGGGGTCGTCTTATAATCAGGGTCAACTTATATTCGAGCAAATACGGTAATTTATTAATAACCAAAATATTTCACAGAGCTGCACAAAGTGAAATCCAAAATATATCTGATTTTTGCACATTCTGAACCATATAATATGGAGAGGTATGTAGCACATATAAAGGGTATAAGAGTCTCATCAGTGTTAGCGGATTATTTGAGTATTTGAAAACAAAAGTAGGAAAGGAAATGGGTATTTAAAATAGTCTCAGTGTAGTTTAGTCAATCTGTCATAACGGTGTGGTATAATAAACTATTATGGAAATGAGTCTTTGTAATGCTAACAGAGTTGCAATATGGTAGTCCCCCTGTAGCTGAAACAATTATATATGGTTTATGACAGGTAGTGAAACCTATAGGTAAGAAGATGAGCCTGTGGTTGTAAAACAAGAAAGGTGGTGGGATTTATTGCTTTAGGAGAGCAGCAAGATTAAGGACATAGAAAGGAACGGATAAACAATGTGCTGAAAAACTGAAAAGTAATGAAATACCAGACAAAAAACTAAACTTCAACCACAAAAAAAACATATTTTTTTTCACTGTACCCTTTACATCATACTTTTAGAATTGTTAGCATTTCTTGCTTTTAGTCGGAATTAATATTTCCATGTCCCCTCCTACGGTCTTTATCCAAGCATTCAGCTGTAAGATTAGTCATTTTTTAAGGTTCTTATTTTTAGGTAGGTTCATGTTCCTTTAAAAAGTAACTTTTATTATTATGTAAAATTTTTGTAGGTATATAATGTTTTCCTGATACCACATATAAGAGTCTTTCAATATGTTTTGATTTTTGTATATAAAATCATGCCTCCGAAGTCCAGATTTATTCAGATGTGATTGGTGGAATGGAATGTCATTGTCAGGTTTGTATTTGGGAGCGTAGAGCAGGGTGTAGACCAGTCATGTCCAAAGTCCGGCCCGCGGGCCAGTTGCGGCCCGTCCTTTACTTCCATACGGCCCCAGAGACACGGCTGATCAATGTCTCTCTCTGAAAAAAAAAAAAAGCTTGCAGGCAGAGACGGAGGTGAGAAGGGATCGGAAGATCCCCCCCCACCATCGCTCTGCCTGCCAGGCAGAGACGGAGGTGAGAAGGGATCGGAAGATCCCCCCCACCATCGCTCTGCCTGCCAGGCTGCACGGGGAGCCGAACAGGCAGCACGGAGAAACCTCCGTGCTGCCTGTTCGGCTCCCCGTGCAGTGTGCCGACACGGAAGTGCCGACAGGTCACGTGACCGGCGCGCTGACGTCATACGCGCGCCGGGTCACGTGACCTATCGGCACAACCACCTGTGAGACGAACAGGCAGCATGGAGAAGACCATGCTGACCTGCCACTAGCCACCAGGGAAAGGTAAGTGCTGGGGACTGGGGAGATTGGGGGAAAGTACTGGGGAAAGAGGCAGGGGCTTATTAATGATAAGGTAACACTGACATATTATTGGGCAAATTAGCTGGGGAATATTAATGGCAACTAACACTGGTATATTACTGGGCAAATTGGCTGGGGCATATAAAATGGCAAATAACTGGCATATTACTGGGCAAATTGGCAGGGGCATATAAAATGGCAAATAACTGGCATACTACTGGGCAAATTGGCAGGGGATATTAAATGGCAAATAACTGGCATATTACTGGGCAAATTGGCAGGGGATATTAAATGGCAAATAACTGGTATATTACTGGGCAAATTGGCAGGGGATATTAAATGGCAAATAACTGGTATATTACTGGGCAAATTGGCTGGGGCATATAAAATGGCAAATAACACTGGCATATTACTGGGCAAATTGGCAGGAGCATATTAAATAGCAAATAACACTGGCATATTACTGGGAAAATTGGCAGGGGCATATTAAATGGCAAATAACATTGGCATATTATTGGGAATATTGGCAGGGGCAAATTAAATGGCAAAAAACACTGGCATATTACTGGGAAAATTGGCAGGGGCATATTAAATGGCAAATAACATTGGCATATTATTGGGAAAATTGGCAGGGACATATTAAATGGCAAATAACACTGGCATATTACTGGGAAAATTGGTAGGGGCATATTAAATGGCAAATAACACTGGAATATTATTGGGCAAATTGGCTGGGGCATATTAAATGGCATATAACACTGGCATATTATTGGGCAAATTGGCCGAGAGAACCATGCATGGGAAGGGAGAAGAGAGAGACATAAATGGAATGGTAGAGGAGAGACAGACAGACATGGGTTCGCAGAGGAGAGACAGACAAATATGGGATGGCAGAGGAGAGACAGACAAACATTGGATGGCAGAGGAGAGACAGACAGATATGGGATGGCAGTGGAGAGACAGACAGATATGGGAAGGGTTAGTTGTGTTCCTGACATATATTTCAGCATCTTGTGTTGTTGTTTTTTTTCATCTGGCCTTCAGATATGAAAGGCAGAGTGATTTTACTACTGTTTAGAATTGTCATTCAAATCGTTTGCAATAAAGTTTGCATAAAATAGTTCATTTGTACTTAATTTTAACTGTCAGGCAAAATGGTCGGCCCTCACGCATGTTCACTTCATCAAGTCTGGCCCTCTTTGAAAAAAGTTTGGACACCACTGGTGTAGACAAACAAGTCACAAGAATGGTACAGACAAGCAAGGGTTCAATGCAGGCAGCGGAGGTGCTAAACGGGATACAAGCCAAAGTCGGGGAAGGTAGTGCAGGGTCAAAATGATTAGCTAGCCGGGTCAGGATTGTAGAATTCATAGAATTGGGAACTAAGCAGGGAGAACAAACTTAGCAGCTCAATATTCAAGCAAAGAATGAAGTGTGTGAGGATATTTTTTTTATAGAGCTGTCATTCATGGGCGTCCTCAGGGGGGGGGGCAAGGGGGGGCAAGGAGGGGGGCAAGGGGGGCGCTTTGATTTTTGAGAAAAAAAAAGTGCCCCCCGCCGCTGCCCATATGACTGTCTCACATGGAGACAGTCATGCGGACAGCATCCGGCAGTCCACATCCTCTGGATGCGGCTGCCGAAAAAAATTAAGTTAAAAAAAAATTAAATGGCTAAATCCAGGGATATTGAGGGGTTAAATCCTGGCATATTAACATCCCTTGCACTCAGCATCCAACAACAATCATGCTTCAACATACTATATAGTACGGTATCTGGGGAGGACTTCGGCACACCGGATATGGGATTTCCATGTAGTCCTAGGGTTATTACTATGTCTATCATGGTTAACCTGAAGATGTGTTCCCAACGCGCGAATTTGTTTTCTTGCTCTTTTTCTCTTTCCCACTCATTCCTCTTTCGTCTATGGTTCCCTCTTCCTTCAGCTAACTAAGATTTAAAGAATTCCAACGGGACCAGACCTTATTATATCTTTCGCTCCCTAGTTCATTTTGACCAAAATAGTGTTTTTATGAAGACGCCTGAAATTCAATTTGTGCCCTCACCTCGCCCCACGGTGGAACCTCAGCCGATCTCCAGTACCTAGAGAGGCATATGGTATTGTGCTAAATAGATATACAAGCTTGGGAAGGATATATGATTTTAATACGTCAATACAGTCCATCCAAGATATTACTATTTTGGACCATCTAGCGGTGATCTCTGGTAGATCTTTTAGAAGTGTAGCGTAGTTTTTATCCCCAGGTAGTCAATAATATCATGTCCCCCAGTCTTCTCTTCCATGCTTGCCAGAGCTACTTTTTGTTCCTGAGATAAATATAATGGAATGACTTGGGTTTTTGATAAGTTCAGGCTGTAATTTGAGTCAGCAGGTCCACAAGGGCCGGAATTGATGTTTCTGGAGTTGACAAAGTTAACATCATCGGCGTAGAGAGTTATATGGTGCATTTGGCATCCTATTTCTATCCCATTTATCAAGCGAGATTGCCGAAGCATCTCTGCCATTGGCTCCATTAAAAATAGCATAAAGCAGAGGGGCGAGTGGGCACCCCTGTCGAGTGCCGTTATGTATCGAGAATAATTCGGAAGCCAGCGAAGGACCCTTGATCCTGGCACGTGGAGATATATACAGTGCCATCACCAATTTTAGAAATAAGCCTGTAAACTCAAAAGACCGCAGAGTTGCCTCCAAAAACCTCTAATCCACTCGAAGGCTTTTTCTGCATCCAAAGCCAAGATCACAGCTGGTGACTTTATTTGGTGGACAATATCTAGGATACCCAGAACCCTTCGAACATTATTTGTACCAGTTCTATTTGGCATAAATCCTGCTTGGTCAGGGTTCACTAGATTTGTTATCACGTGTTTCAATCTTAAAGTTAGGATTTTAGAATATATCTTCATGTCTACGTTTATGAGGGAAATGGGTCTATAGTTAGTAATGAGGACCGGGTCCTTCCCTGGCTTCAGTATTGGGGAAATAGAGGCCTCCATCATTTCTGGAGGAAACCCTGAAGGACCTGCTGCTGCCTTAAATGTTCTAGTCATGATTGGAACTATAACAGGATTTAATATTTGGTAGAAAAGAGCAGTGTATCCATAGGGGCCTGGAGATTTGCCTTTCTTTAAGTTTTTAATTGCGTTACATACTTCTTTGCTGGATACTGGCATATTGAGGGCCAATTGTTGGTCTTCTGACAATTTTAGTAGACCTAGAGAGTCTAGAAAATCTGCCAGATCTCTGTCTGAGATTTTTGTTTGCGGTAGGTTATATAGAGCTTCATAATATTTTTTAAATGCATCAGCAATCTGAGTAGGCGAAACACAGACTTTGTCGTTCGATATAATTTTTTTGATTCTATTTGAGTAGTTCTGTGCTTTCAGTCTTTTTGTCAATTCTTTACCTGTCTTATTATTGTTGTAGTACCATTTTGATTTAAGTCGATTTAAATCTAATATTCTGCTCTATTAATTCCTGAATCTTCTTGATTTCTCTACTTCCTTCTCTGGACGGGTTTATCTTGTTCTGTCTTTCCAATCTTGCCAATATTGGATATAGTTCTGATAATCCCTTACCTCTATTTTTCATTATCCAAGCTGCTTTTTTTGATCAGGTGGCCCCTCTGTACACACTTCAAGGCACACCATAACGTCTGATCCGAGACCTCTTTGTTATCATTCAGGTCTAGAAAGGTGGTCACTCGATATCTGTCAACTCCTATTTATCTCTGTCTGTATTGACAGTACTCTCATTAAATTTCCAGCTGTTATGTTTTCTATATGCAGGATTATCCGACAATTCTACATACACGGGAGCATGATCTGACCACTCAATGCTTCCCATTCGGGATTTCTCACACCTCTGTAACGTGTTACCCTGCATAAGGAAATAATCAATTCTTGAGTATGAGGAGTGTACTCCAGAGAGGATCGTATAGTCCCTCTCCCTAGGATGTTGCACCCTCCATACATTGTACAGATTATGTCGAAACAGACATGATGAGAACTTATCAGCCCTTTTCTTAATTTTTGCATCACTCTTATTAGTACCTGCTGCCTTTCTATCTAGGTCATAATTTGCAATAGCATTCAAATCCCCTCCGATTACTAGTATGCCTCTTGAGATATTCTCTTTATCTTCCATAACTGCGTTAATAAATCTAATAATTCCGTCAGATGGTGCATATAGATTTACCAACGTGTATAGCACGTCGTTGATTTCACAGAATAGAATTTTTTTTTTCATTTTTTTTTTTCAAATGTAAAAAGACAATACATAACATACATATAATTAACATTAACATTAACTCAATCAGAGTGGGAAATCTAAGGCGATAGTACAGTGGGAGACTGACATGGGGCAATCTCTCACACATGAAAGCTGGTGTACCGCCTGGAAAGAAGTTAGAAAGGCGTCCCATTGCATTAACATACAGGAGCAATATTATAAATTATTAAATAGGTGGTACTTGGTCCCGGCTCGCCTGGTAAAATACATGCCAGGAGAGAACGATTTATGCTGGAGGTGCCTATAGAAACAGGGCTCGCAAATTCACATTTGGTGGGAGTGTAGAGCTCTTAAAAACTATAAAGAAAAGCTGGCCTCCTTACTTGATATTCTGTTTGACCATAAAAAAGCTCTAACACCACAACTTTTTCTTTTCCACCTGGAGTTACCAAAGGGGGACCAATTTGCTAGGATTCTTTGTATTAATGTCTTGTCTGCATTTAAAATTTGCCTGGCAAGGTATTGGAGGAAAGTAGAGATTCCCACCTGGAATGAAGTTAAAGCCCAAATAGAATTTCAAGAATCCTCAGAAAAATATTTTTATAAGAACATCTCTAAAGCACTGATAAAATATGAACGTATCTGGCAAGAATGGACAAAAATGAACACAACTCATAACAGTTAATTAATATGGCAACACCGTAACATTCTAAACATTCTAAACATGTATGGTAATGATTAAAAGAAAGCGGAAGAGATAGGAGAGAGGGGAAAGGTGAAGAGGAGAAAGAAAGGGGAAAAATAGGGTAGAAAGTAAGGTAAAGGGAAAAGGGAAAGGAGAGAGAGATGAGTGGGGCAGGGGAAAAAAAAGGATGGAAGGAGGGAGGAGAGGAAGGATAGGAAGGAATGGAGGAGAAGAAGAGAAGAAGAAGAGAAAAAGGAGATAATAAGGTAATATAACTTTCCACAAAACCCCTGGGTATTGATCTAGGTTGGTGCAATAAGTAGATCCCTCGGGGCCCCCTGGCCTCCTCCCCCACCCGGCTCCCCCCCTCTGCCCCTGTTGAGATTGGTATGTGTGTATGAATGAAGTGTAAGCCCCCCTGTTGGAGTGCTATGGAGTTGCCCATTTCTAACAAATCTGAGGAACAAGATTGTCCAGCACTGTAAATAATCTGTAGGAAGAAGAAGTACATAAGGTGTCAGAAGGCTCCTATAGTAAGGAAAGGAAATGGAGAGAGGGGAGTGGGAGGAATAGAGGAAAGTATGGAAATTAGGAATGGAGTCATTTACTTACTTTGTGGAGAGGGAGGAGATGAGGTAATACGTACCTATTTCTTCTGTTCTTTCCCAATTCCTTAAGGGAAAATTCTGATACCTACTTCTTGCAATATGTTTGGCACTTTAAATGTATGTATGTCATTTTTATACTTCAAAAATGTAATAAAATATCTTTAAAAACATAATTAACAAACAATACAATATAATACAAAACCATTCTTGGGCATTATATGACAATGGGAAGGGTAAAGATAGGGCTCAGGATATATATAATCACAGAAAGTGAATAAATAGATAAGTAGATAAAAAAGCTTGTGTACGTCAAGTGGAAACCTATATTATATTACAATAAATTGAAAAGTGTGCTATTTACTTCTAATGTGAATCTCCTCAGCTCAATTATTTTACTTTACTCTGTATTTCGCTTGCTTTCCTTTCTTTTTTCCATCTTTCTCCTTTCCCTTTTTCCCCTTTTCCCTCTTCCTTTCCGTGAGAGAATCGCCCATGCTTTTACATCTTCTTAAATAATTATTTAATTTGATTGCCAGTCAGGGACGAGGGGGAGGGTATGGTATTATGACCATTTGAACTGTCTTATATCTAAGGATATGTAAACATGTGTCAGGGGTTAAAAGTCAAACTGCCTAATTCTTTCCCCCAAGATTCACATATTTTTTCATAGTATGTTGGGCCCAGCTAATCTCCTTTTCCATTTGGACTTGAAAAAGGAGTTGAGTCATAACCACTCCCCAACTGATTTTACCCTGTTTCCTCCAGTTACGTGCAATGGAGATCTTGACTGCCATGTATATATGTGTTATAATCAATCGCTCTGCTAAACGCATTTTCGGCCAGTTAAGATGCATTAGGGCCACACTAGAGTTTTTTGGCATGTTTATCTTTGTAAGAGATTCAATTATGGTAAACGCTTTGAGCCACACGTCTTGTATGTCTCTACAACTCCACCATATGTGCGAGTGAGAGCCCGTTTCTTGGAAACATCTCCAACAGACTGACAAGGTAGAGGGAAACATTTTGGATACAGATGTTGGGACTAGATACCATCTATTGGTAATTTTATATTGTGTTTCAACTAAACTCAAACATTTGACATCTTGTGAGGCTCTAACAAATGCGTCATACCATTCCCTAGGATCTATTTTGATCCTTAGCTCCTTTTCCCAAGCCAGTATAGCTGAAGGAATTATTATTTGTTTCTGTGTTCTTAATAATTTTGAAGCTTTCGTCAATACCTTATGTGTTTCCATACCGTCAAAAAATCGATTTATAATATTTATATAATATAAGTATTACTATCCTTAATCAAGTTATTATTTATAACATTTTTGATCCTCAGGTAGCTAAATATCTCTCTATCTGAGAGGGCAAATTGTTCCTTAATATGGACAAATGAGTCTATTTTCTCTGCTATTAATAGTTGTATATAATTAATTTCGCAAGATTTTCATACTCAAGTTTAAGTTGTCCATTTGAGATTCTAAATAATCCAGACTTAGATTGGAAGGCATATTATCCCTAGCTATTTTTAACAATTTCTTTATCTTAGTCCATTCCGGTATTAACTGTTTATGGACCAATGATGGAGCTTCAATTATTTTATCACGTGTCAAATTAAACTATTTAAGTCCTTTAGGTCACATGCAGCGGCCTCCAAGGCGTACCATCCTTCCTTTCTATCTTTCTTTACTTGGGTCGAGTGTATGTGACATAATATAGTGGCTTGATAAAGCTTCTTAATATCTGGAGACCCCAGACCTCCCTTCTCAAGCCTTTGAGAGAGCAGTTTATTTCTTATCCTTGTTTTTTTCCCTCTCCATATAAAATTACTTATACTACTCTGAAGCATATCTAGCCACGCTTGGGGAACACTAAGAGGGACCATTCTAGTAGGTCATATAACTATGATCTTTTATGGGGGGTGTTTAATCCGTGTGCGTTGATGGTCATCAGTTTAAGAGATACCCATATTGTATCGCGTCTACCCCAGTCCGTATGCCAAAATCCTCACCACACACCGCCCTCCATTCAGAATACCATTCACCTCTAACCATACATTCCAACACACAACCAAATATCCATTGTCCACCTGTGGTGAGACTGTCGTTTCAATCATCTGAGGACTCGAAAAAGAAAAAAACTTAATTACCTGTGTCACCAGGGAAAGAGCATACTGGGCCCAGTACGAACAGTGCACAACCCGATTATTCTGCTTGTCAACACAAAGCATCTAATAAATTTAAAATAAAAACAATCATGCTATCCATATCTCAATTTGATCCGAAATCAGGGATCAGGGGGAGGTCTGCCCGAATATCCGAATATAACAGGATACGGGCAATATTTTATAACTCAATCAATTTTCCTCAAGTTCTTCTTCTCTCAGCCTGATCTACCCAATCTAGTATTTCTAGGTCTCTTATTCTATTCTGTTCTCTCTTCTATCAAGCCATCCCCCTTCCTAGAGGCCATCAGTCCCCCCATTCTACTTCCTCCTGTTTTTTCGTGTAAACCTAGATTCACCCCTTGATTCCTGATCGCTTACCAATATATTACAATTTCAGCCAGTTGTTATCTCATTATATACATCTAACCCCGCAGGACGTTTCCCTCTTTTGACCACAAAAAAAAAAAACAACTTACCCCAACTGTGTTCATACTACAAACCATGTGCTTTTACTCTCATATATTTTATCCTTTAATATTCTTGGCTATTCCTTACGTTTGACTCATACTTTATCTAACTCCTAAACAATATCAATTTCTATCCATAAGGTAGATAACTATTCACTTTATCTAATAATCCGTGTAGTCTCTCTACAAGTATTGACCCAAGTACTATTCAAATTTGTGAGTCACAAATTAAATATGCGTGTGAATCTGCATCAATTGTCTGTGTCTCTAGTGAGTGTATTTAATTTTATGCAATCAACAAGTGATTCAATTCAAATTATTCCATTACATAATGAGAGGAAGAGAACGCCTCCCCCTCCCATCCTCCCCTACTCCCTTTCTTTCTTCCTCTCTTAAACAAATTATCCCACTATTGAGAGAAAGAAAAAAAAGGAACCCCCTTAACCTATTCCATCCCATAAGTGTTTTCACAGTGTATAACACCAATCATAAACTTTTTGCACTATTACCAAGAATAAACCCCGTTTAAATCCCTCCCCCACCTTAAGTCCCGTCCCCTCCCTCTCTTGCCACCATCTGAAGTGAAAAATCCTTCTGTTGTGTTAGTCCCGTTTTACAGTAATAAGTGCAACCAACAACAGAGGAAAAAAGGAAGAGAATAAAAAAAAAAAGGGGGGGCTAGATAGTTTTGTTTTGCGATCAATTCATGGGACTAGAGGATGGTCAAAAAAGGCCACACTGAGTAAGTTTGTCTCTTGCGGACTGTCTATCCTGACAGTTATGGATCGTGTCTTTATAGCTTCTACATAATTTTGTTGGGGAGAAGTCCCAAACATACATGATATTGTTCTTCCTTAAACAAGATGTTGAATCAGAGAATTCTCTCCTAGACAATCTTGTAGCCCACGAAAGGTCTGGAAAGACCAGTAGATCAGAGAATTTTTCTGATTTTGAGGCATTTTTCCTAATTTCCTTAACGAGGATATTCTTAATTTGGAAGCTGCCAAAGCATATTATCACGTGGCGGGGCTTATTCAGATGGATAGAATTAGTTGGTTTTGGTAGTCTATGGGCTCTTTCTATTGGAATCATACCAAGTATGTTTGGGTCTATATAGGTGGTTAACAGTTCCAACAGATATTTATCCAAGTCGTTTACCTCTTCGGGGATACCTCTAATTTTTAAATTCTCACGCCGGGATCTATCCTCGAGGTCTGTGATTTTGTTTTCCATTCTAAGGATTGTAGTATTGGCTACTATATTCAGTTGTTGCAAGTCTTTAAACTGTACCTGGAGTGAAGCAATCTCGTTAGTGTGAACAGTTAAGGTACTAGAAATCTGGGGTATTTCTTCCTCATAATCTTGAAGATTTATATCCAGATCCACCTTGATTCTGCTATACAATGAGTCTTGTGCATTCATCAGTGCTAGCTGAGTTATATGGTTACCAGGTTCGAGGATGCTCGAGTCTATAGACTGCTCCATTAAAGATTTCTCCATTACCACTGGAGTGTTCGTGTGGGTCTTGGGAGAATAATATGCATTAATAGATTGAGGGTTGCCTGATTTGTTCTTTGTCTTCTCCGTTTTATCAGTTTTGTCCTGTTTATCTCCTTTAGGCGCCATGCTGTCATATAATGAGCCCACCAAGGATAGACAATAGAGAATAGGAGCAAACCACAAGTCCCCCATTAAAATCCAAGGAATCCGCAGTAAAGGCTATCAGCCACTTATATAACAATGCACTGATATATCTATACAAATTCACAGTGAACTGTGAATTTGTATATATAAATTCTGGCATATTAAATGGCTAAATCCTGGCATATTAAATGGCTAAATCCTGGCATATAATGACAGTAAAATATGCCCCCCGTAAAAAATTCTGTGGATGCCCATGCTGTCAGTACAGGCTCCAGCCCTCAGCTCAGGTAGCACCTTCCACTCTCCATAGGTCTCCATGGAACACTTTAGAGAAGTGTCAGCCCCCTCTCCCACTTCCCCTGCATCCACCAATGCAAGAACATTGTAAGGCACTGAGACACGATCCCCAGCAAGTGTAATGAGGAAGCACGTGTTACTCATGGGATGTGGCCTACCCCACGACGGCGAGATTGCATGACGGGATGCAGGAGTGGCGAGGGACCCTGGAGATGGTGAGTGCCCCCAGGGCAGTGAGTGAGGGTCCTGACAGTCATGCTACTCAAGTAGCTCTGCTGGACCTCTGAATATAGCCACAATTTTCAAATCACCGAAATCAGACAAAATACACTCACAAAAGTGGTAGACTCAGTCTTCTCCATAGACTTCTATGGGAAGGATTACATTGTCTTATTTTGGGGACTTTTTGGAAGTACCGTGGCTATTATAAATAGAGCCGAATTCCTCCCATAGAAGTCTATGGGAGGACTTTGGCTATAGCCGAAATAGCCGAAGTCCTCCTGATATAGCCCAAAGTGTAATAAAATAAAAACCATAAAAAATATTAAAATAAAATAGCATGATACATTAATTAAATGCATAAAAATAAAGTTAATAAACATGACCAATTGACCTATTCTTATGAATGGGGACTCTATTTCGGTTTATAGAAAAGCAATAGCATTACATGTATTCCATAAACCGAAAGTCAATGAACCGAAAGACATTCGGTTTATAGACTTTCGTTTTATAGATTACATGTAATGCTATTGCTATTCTGTAAACCGAAAGTCTATAAACCGAATGTCTTTCGGTTTATAGACTTTCGGTTTATAGCCGAACCCCGAACTCCAACCCGAACATACAGTGAAATGTTCGGGTTCGGGGTCCGAATACCGTAATGTTCGGTACGAACCCGAACAGTGCGGTTCGGGTTCGCTCAACACTAATAATGTATAAATGAAATGTGTTCAGAAGGAAATCAATTGACTAATCAAGGTAGGTCCAATGGTATCCCCTCCTTGATAAATCAAAGACAACTAAACTACTTAAGGTCTCCTGTGTTAAAACACAGGCCGCTCTTTGTGCAAGCAGAGAGAGACTGTCAGTGACAGGCTCAGCTACAGCACTGATGCTTCCTTTGGCTGACAGTCAAAGGATAAACTGGCATTAAAAAGTACATGCCAGTTTATCTTCATACTAGGCTACTCACTTTTCTCTATTAGAAGCACAAGTGAAAAAAGTTTAGTGCCACCTTAATTGGTTCTCCCTATATATTCAACATTCTTCAGGGGAGTATGTAAAAGATATATTTGTTTAGCAAAAAACTTCCCTGGCAGCCTTAGACGTACACACTATGAAAAAAAAATGCTGCATACAGGCTCCTGAGCAATATATGTACGAAGATAATGTGAAAAGATAGTTACCATTTAGGATACTTCTTTTTTTTTTTTAAACAGTTTAAATGTTACTTTTTTGTCCAAATGCTGGAAAGCTTAGTGTGAGGTTTAGTAGATTATAGTAATCCTGAGTAAATTATCCATATTTAAAATAGAGATATTTAAATATTAAAGTGTCACTATACTTTTTTTCTCTTGTGCCTCTAATAAAGATACTTATTTTTTTCTTTTTTTTTTTTTCTTTCATGACACTCAGACTAAATATTCAAGAATACACCTTGCTTTAAGTACAATGGTGTTTCTTTCACTATTTGTGGATATAGTTTATCATCTTTTCCTTTTTGTCCCTTGTCCCTTCATTCCCTTTCTTCTCTTTATGTCGTTTCCAGTGTGCTCTAATCCTCTATGTGAGTCATCCTTGTGTCATTTGCCAAGTGTTATTTCATTTACTGATTACACAGTGACCCTTTCCTTCTCCTTTAGGAATTGCTGATAAATTACCTTTTATTCAATACTGGTATTAAAATTCGATCTGTGTATCCACCAGGGAACTCCACCATACAAACAGGACCCACAACAACTACTAACAAACAACACGAATGTGCAAACCTGGCCATTCCCTAAATCTATTCTACAAGGCTTGTGTGATATATTTATTGCGTCCACTTTAAAATTCCCCCTTTACATACTTTCTCTTCTTCTTATCATTAACCTTAGCGTCAGCCTTTTTTATGTGGAAGGGTCATGTGAGTCCAAAGGGAAGCGGTCCAGCCACTGGCGCCACATGTAATTAAACTTTCCTACTTTATAGTGCGCGAGATAATATCCTCTTTCCATTAGACAAAAATGGTTAGTAAGGTTAAGAACCCTTGACCAAGTTAGATCTTCAGAGCTTCTCCAACTCTTGGCTATCACCAATTTCGCTGCCATAAATAAATGTAAAACAAAGGTTTTACTTTTATCTGGTATCCCCTCCATATTGTAGTGTAACAGAGCCTGTTCTGGCGCGGGCGTTACGGACCCGCCGGATATGTCCGCAATCAATTTGTATATTTTGTCCCATGCCTCCGCTACCTTTTCACAAGCCCACCATATATGCAGGAAGGAGCCCGGCAGTTTGCCACACTGCCAACATTTTTCAGAGTTAGAATTATTTATTTTATGCATTTTTAACGGCACCATGTACCAACGATGTGCAAGCTTATAGAACTGTTCCTGCAAGTTCAAACAATGGGTACTTCTAGCCAGCTGAGACCATGTTTTGCACCATTTCTCAGGCTGAATAGAAAGACCCAGTTCTTTCTCCCAACATATTAAGGCGGGGGGAAGATCTAGCGGAGTCAAATGGTCCATCCCATTTCGGATCTTCCCCACTATTCCAGATTGCTTACTAGTATCAAACAGTCTATAAATCAGTCCAGCACCCTTGGACTCTGACCCTCTAGACAAGGAGACCTTCAAGTAATGTTTAATTCTGTAATAGGAGAACCTTTCTAAGTCGGTTATACCAAACTCCCCCATCAATGATCCCATAGATTTTATTTGACCGTTAGTAAGGATGTCGCCAATTCTTTTCCCTGTTATATCGCCCCATCTCCTTAGGTTTAGGTCCGATATGTTCAGCCCTAAGACTTCCAGGGGGGAGGAGGGGAGTACCTTATTCCCCATCAGGGCATCTCTTTTAAATTTTAACCAAACTGGAATGATGTTCTGTAGTGAGTTGAGTCCAGATCTTTCTATCCTCTCCCTGGCCTTCTTTTGAGGCAACCATAATAGGTGTTCCAAACTATCCAGTGATGCTGTGTACTGCTCTATTTTATACCAATCTTCCTCATTATTCCCCCTACTCTGGATCGCATGTGCATGGGCCAGCATGTTAGCTTGTACATAATTCTTAACGTTGGGCAAACCGACCCCTCCAGTGGATCTATTTCTGAATAACACCTTCCTGGAAATTCTGGGCCTCTTATTAGCCCATACAAATCTATTGAAGGTTCCCTGAAACTTATCGACCAGGGGGGGGGGGGAGGTTAACCGGCAACAGTCTCAGCCGATATAGCAATTTTAACACCCTCCTCACGGAAACCTCAGGCTCCTGTACCGTGAGAAGGATGTCGTCCGCACATAATCCGATCTTACATTCTAGTTCTCCTATTCCAACCCCTTTAATTTCCGGCTGTTGCCTTATACTTGCAGCAAGTGGTTCCAGTGACATAATATACAGCAAAGGGGCGAGGGGACAACCCTGCCTAGTACCGTTCCGAATCCGGAACCATCCGGAGCAGAAGCCCTGACCTGTTATTTGGGCTGATGGTGATGCATATAAGGCCATGACAGAGTCGATCAGCTTCATCCCCAGATTAAACTCTCTAAGAGTCTCCTCTAGGAACCCCCAATCGACCCTGTCAAAAGCCTTTTCCGCGTCCAATGAAACCAGAACCGCTGACTGATTTTTATTAGACAAGTAATCCAGCAAATTGATGGTCTTCCTTACATTACTTGAGGATTGCCTTCCCCCGACAAATCCCATTTGATCTTTGTGGATTATGGAATGTATTATTGGTTTTAACCTTTCAGCTATTATGGAAGCATAGATTTTTGTGTCTGAATTTATTAGCGATATAGGACGGTAATTGGACACATGAGTAGGGTCCTTCCCGGGCTTGGGGATGGGGGTAATCGAGGCCTGCAGCATCTCATCTGGAAAGGCTCTTGATGCTCTGATTGAATTAAACGTGTTAACTAAGTAAGGGGCTATAATATTCCTCAATCTCTTATAAAAGTAATTGGAGTAGCCAATTAGCCTGGGGCTTTGTTCGTTTTCAGCCTGTCGATTGCTCTTGTAACTTCGGCTATGGTTATGTCCCCTTCTAATGAGTCTTTCAAGTCCTGGGGGATCCTTGGCAGGCCTACACTTTTTAAGTACTCTATCATGCCTTCCCTTTTCCTACCTGAGGCGGGGGAGATATTATAGAGAGAAGAATAGTATTGTTTAAATGCATCACCTATCTGTACTGGGCTAATACGTATCTCTGATTCCGTCACTATCCTCTGTATCCTTGCCCTTACATTATTGCGCTTAAGTTGGTTGGTCATTAATTTATTTATTCTATTCCCCTGGTAATACCACTTTTGTTTTGACCGTCCAATAATTTTATTAGCTCTCTCCAGGAGAAATTCTTGGATTTGTTTCTGCACCTTTTTAATCGCTTCTGTTGTGTCGGGTTGTATATTTATCTTATTAGCTTGTGATAAGTCATTTAATTTAATATAAAGCTGAGAAAGGCTGTGTTCCCCGTTTCTTTTTGCCCTTTTCTCAAGTTTAATCAGATGACCACGTACTACACACTTATAAGTGCACCAAATTATTGGAATTTCCGTTTCTCCGAGATAATTCTCCTCAAAGAATTGTTGAGACACTAATTGGATGTGCTCCAGGTTCTCTTTTTTAAATAATAAGGAGTTTTTCATTCTCCATGCTGGGGCGCAGCCCTGAGTGTCTTCTCTGAAATCCAGGAAGACCGGGTCATGATCTGACCATGCAACTGTCCCAATATTAATCTTTATACAATCCTTCACGTGGGATGCTTTTGTCAGAATCATATCCAACCGTGAATAGGATCTATGGGTGTTAGAGAAATAGGTGAACTCCACGTCTGTTGGCCTAATTGTACGCCAGATGTCATAGAGTTTAAATTTACAGAGAGTCTCCGTGAATGCCCTGGCCAGCCCCCTCACAGTCCCTCTTGTCCATGAGCGTGTCCGCTACGCAACTGAAATCCCCAAAACACAAGAAGGTGCCCTGTATAAGATCCCACACCTTGTCCAGTGTTCTATTCAAAAAATGTATCTGCTTCTTGTTAGGAGCATATACATTTAACAAAGAGAAGATCCTATCGTTTAGTCTACATATCAAAAACACATATCTGCCCCTATCATCCGTCAGCAGGTAGATCTGTTCGAACTTAAGTCTGCTCGAAATTACAATGGCCACCCCACTTTTCTTCTGCAACGGTAAGGAAGAGTGAAAGACCAACGGGAAACTCCTCCTTTTCAATCTTAGAGCATCCTCCCCTCGCCAATGTGTCTCTTGCAGACATCCCACATCGACTTTATTCTTACAAAGCGTATTTACTAACATGATTCTTTTTTGTGGGGAGTTCAATCCCTGGGAATTTAGGGACGCAAATCTCACACTACCCATTTATTTTAAAATAATTCCTTAGATCAGGGAGGCCAGCTTTTGCAACACACACTACACGTATCAACATAAAACATATATCCCGAAAACCGGTTCTAAATAAAACCCCGGTAACATATTTCCTTCCCCTTACCCCATCTGGGGGGAGGAGCTCCCTCAACCTCATCGCGTCATAAGACGAGAGGATAGTCAGGAAAAAATGTCCAAGGAGCCTCCTTAGAGAGAACTCCGTAAGGGGAGGCACGCGAGCAGAACCTCTCCGTAATGTAATAAGTTAATTAGAAAGGTCTTGCAGAGACCAGAGACTAAGAGACCTAAGGCGAGTAGGAAGGGAAGGAGTATATCTGTCTATATGTAAATTAGGATATAAGTATATAAGAGGGGAAAGAGAAGCAGAAGAGAAAAAAAACAAAACAAAAAAAAACAAACACAATAATTGCTGAAAATTCATTCCCCCAGTACAGCATCCTTCCCCACCCCCCCCCCCAAAAAAAAAAAAAAAAAAAAAGGGGAGGATCCATCCTGCTAACCCGTGCATTCAACAATATAAAGATACTGTGCTATAGATACTCCATATCCATTGTGGGAATTAAGACTAAATAGCTTTACTATCCTATTATCAACTTCCCCTCCTAATCTGTGAGGGGTTCACCCCCAAAATAAAAATAAACTTATTAGATCTTCCCTTTTTTACCCCCTATAACTTCCCTTCACCTCATGAGTGCCAATCAAGTGCACAAAACCGGGTTAAGTGCAGGCAACCCTTTCCTTGTCTTAAGCCATTGTTCAAGTGCGGTAAAAACGAGGGAATAATGTGCATTAAGTGCTCAATTACTCAGCGGTCACTATTATTAGCTCCCTTAATCTCAAAAAGGGCTTCGTGGTTTAAGTGACCTTTATCAGTCTCCCCATTCAACTCAATGGTGACCTATGAAAAATCATCCAGAAAAACGTGCAATTTAAGAAGGGAAAAAAAAAAATAACAAATAACAAATAAAAATAAAAAAGAATGACTTGAATGTCCTAATATCCTTATTCAGTCCTTTGGTTTAACATGAGGGTTCCCGAATACTAAACGAGTCTTGAATTATTATTAATGAAGTACCGGCCTGGTGCCCCAATCCGGGCTAATACGGGCGGCCCCTTCCAACCTTCTGCCCCTAATCTCAAGCTATCAGCGGGGAGGGAATGCTATACATAGATTAATCAGGTGTTCATCCATTGCTCTAGTGAGTTAATATGTAGGCTAAGTTGCTTAGGTAATTCGGCCATCCTTACAGAAATTATAATACCTAAATGAAGAGTCTCAAAAAAAAAAAAATCAAATTACAAAAATGCTCCCTAAACTCCATTCCCTTTCTTCACTGATTCTAGAGATAATTAACATCTTCTTCTCTCTCCCTCTCAGACCTTCTTCCTTCCACCTTTACTCCCTTTTGCTTGTATCTAACCCGGATGTGAGACCAGCCAGTCTTTTGCCTTAATGGCTGAATCAATCACAAAGGAGGATTCCTGAAGTTTGAAATGTAATTTAGTAGGGAAACCCCACGTATAAGGAATCTTTCTCTCTCTCAAAGCTTCTGTAAAAAACCTCAGAATCCGTCTTTTCTGTATGGTAAATCCAGACAAGTCCTGAAAGAGTTTAAGATCGGCGTATGGTCTTTCCAGTGTCTGTGCATATCTTATAGTCGTCATAAGCTTTTGACGAAAATTAAATGTGACAAATCTCACAATGACATCTCTGGGTATATCCTCCTTTATATTTTTTGGCTTAAATGTTCTATGCACTCTCTCGATTATTTCGGAGGGTTGGTCTGCCATTATGCCTAGGGAATGAAAAAACTCTATCAGATAATCCTTTAATTTGGAATGTGTCACTGACTCCGGTATCCCTCGGATACGCAGATTTTTTCCTTCTTGCTCTATCCTCAGAGTCGGCCATTTTTTCCTCCAGGGCTTTTAATTTACCTTCCAAATCCTGTATATTAGTTTTTGACTCAGCCAGGTCAAATTCCAATGCCTCTACTCTTTGTGTGTTTTGAGTTATTACCTCTTTTAAACCTCTTAACTCTGCTCCAAATTCATGGAATTGTAATTTTAATTCTTCTTTAAATTGGTTTAATTGGTTATTTAAACACAATTGAAGGTGGGAATTGGTGACAAACTGATCTCTGCCAGGTGACAGACATTCCCTTATGCCGGTGGTCTGATCTAAATCAGTCAAGGCTGACGAGTCATTGTTAGTGGGGAGATCGGGTTTCTTTAGGGATTGTGGGGAGAAAAAAGGAGGAAGTTTCTTATCCTTTTTGTCATCCGTTATTTTTTTCCTATCCCGTTTCTCCTTATCTCTTTGGTCTGAACTTTTTTTACTCGCCATTTCAATGCTTTGCTTTTAGATTTATGACTGTATGATAAGTACGTGTTAAGGTTTAGTATGCTGAGTCCTGGGCACTCTCAATGCGGTAGGTACCCTCTTTGTATATAAGATGTTATTTTTAAATTAAAATATACTGAATGGAATGTGTAAGCAACAGGATGTAGAAGTGAGCAAGTGCTTTCCGATCTTGAGGACCTCCGTTCAATTATGCCTGCTTACTCACCAGCCGTTTGAGTCCCCGGCACCCTCAGCACCCTCAGCACCAGGCGTCCAACCTTCCTTCTGGGAGCGCGTAGAGACCATCTACTGGGCTGAATACAATTAGCCTCCTCCCACTCCGTCAACTTCTTGGCAGCTTCGTTCGTTTCCCCTCCAGTGGTCCGGGAGTGTGCGTCCGTCTCTGTCTCAGCCGATCCTCTCTTGCTGCACGTGTCCTGCTCGCCTACCTCCGGGACGCTACGCCCACCTCAGCGTCCTACGTCATCACTGTTCGCCACTCTCTTAGATACTTATTTTTTATTACTTTAAGGTTATTGATTTATTAAGAAATACAAAAATATAGAAAATTTAATATAGGATATATCAGCAGTCTATAGTGTAGTGAACATATTAAGAAAAAGAATCTGCAATGTCCAGCAATGAGACCATATCTTAATAAACTTACTTTATGTTAGATAGAGGAAAGAAAAAGAGAAGGTGGGTGGTTGAAGTAGAAGAAGAGGAAGGAAGGGAGATACTTAGAGTTGTTAAGAGCCTGGATGTATCACGGATTACGTTGACTCTTCAATATAAATCCAGGTGGCGCAGGGCAGTAAACTGAATCATAGTGCGTGTCCCAAGGTTTCCAAATTGGATAGAAGGTGTGGATGACATTTGTTGCTTTCATATGACCCTGTTGTTGTAAGTCAATAAAATAACTTTGTGTAGTGGAGGAGGAAGGGAGCGTTGAAAGTGTTTTCAAAAATGGCAGAGGAAGGATTGACATCCGAGCTTGCCTCCCCATGTCACTAGAAGCCATCTGCCTGATTCACACTGAGAAGAGGAACTCTGCATCTGTAAAGATTGTTGTATTTTTGGCTTACTGACACCTGGATCTTATACTCTGACAAAGTCTCGGAAAAAGCGCTACAGCACTCATTGGGTGAGACAGTTGCCATTTTTTTCTTAAATTGTTTTTTTTCTTTTTACACTTTTTTTTAACATTTTTCCTTTTTTGGTAGTTTTTCCATTATATTTTTTACCATTGTGATCTATCATTATTTGTGAGAATTTGTTTACTTCTATTCTCTGTTTGATGCAGAACCCTCCTAAATTACAGATGGTTATTTTTGCAAGAAGCACCTTTTTGTTCTTTTTTGTTTTGTATTTTGGATATTTTTTTTAAAACCTTGTACTTCAAGTTTGATTGGGACATTGTTGTAAATTTATTTTGACTGTTATTTAATTGATGAAGATCCCTATGCAACCACACTGTTTGTGTTTTCTGTGGATTATTTGCATGTTATGTGCTTTTTTCCCCTTTGCCTTCATTCCTTTGTTTTCACTTGTGATACTATTTTTTGCCCTTGTTATTTTTTCATTATTTACTGTCATTTCTTTTTGTTACCTCCCTTTTTGACTTCTTTTTTGGTTTTTTTCACTCTGACTTTTTGCAAATTTTTTCTCTTCATCCTCTTTTTTTGCTTAAATCTATACATATTTATTTATATTTTTGTGTTGCTTTTTGTAACAAACTCTGGCGGTTTTTTTAAATATTTACAAATAACTTTTCAGTGTGCATGTCTGCTTTTGCTATATAGTTTGGATTTTCAAAGATCTTGGACAGCATATGAAGTACCAAATACCATATGGAGATAACCTTCCTGCTGGTTTCGAAGTGAGAAATGCTTTTGGACACTCTTTGAATTTTTGTTAATGCCTGGTACCAAGTGTCGATATCAAAAGTAGTTCCCGGTTCTCTTTCCCATACACTAAGGAATGTTAGTGTAAAATCTTTAGATGGGCTCAGTTATGAGGAATAGCAGGTGGAGATAGCTTTGGGCAGAAGGAAAGCTTGTGAGCATAAGATAAATATTTCTGGAGTATTGTGAAAGATGTAGATTGTAATTCAGAAGCTATTGAATTTATAGTTAGTTATTGAATTCAGTTTGAGATAGGGTAAATATCCATTTGAGATCTAGAAAAGAGAACAATTTTTTGTAAAGTTGGTCTATTTTAGTCAGACTTCCAAGTATTTAGTAATATGTTTGGTATGTAGTAATGAAGGGTGTGGCATTGATAAATGGCAGTGGAAATTTAAGTTGTGATCTATATTTGTATGTGAATAGATAACGTGGTGATGGGTAATAAGTGTAGCAGGATTGGTTGTTTGTTTAGAGTGATCAATATCAGATCTTGTAGAGGATACATTTGTGAATAGAGACAATCTAGGTCTACCCATGCAATTGAGTTTAATTTAGAAATAAAAGGAGTGATTGTGCCAACTTAGCAACAACGTAGTAGTTTTTTTTATATTCCGAACATCTAATGTAAATGCTACTGTAAGTTTTTTTTAACACTAATACTAACGGGAACACCCGGCGCCAGAACAAAATGTTCACACCCAAATTGAAAATCAAAAGCACGCCAGCTGAGGTACTTTAATACTCCTCCATAAATTACAGAGAAAAAGCAGGTCAGGAGCTCAGCTCAATAATTTACTGCAAAAAAATAAAAACATTTAAAATGTGTGTAAAATAGCTTGAATGGCATAGCATGCCAGGAACTCATGCATTTTGCGAATAGAGGCGCTTAATCAAATGACTTTCTTATTTTACCAAATACATTTTAAAAGAAGACTTGGATCAATTGAAGGAAGGAGGAAAGGATCAACATTAGCATATACTTTTTAAGGTACATGCCAGTCTAGTCTCTGAATGGCAGCTATGACGCTTCCATTGGAAGTATCAGTGCTTTGGTTATCACCGGCAGTCTCTCACTGCTAGCGCAATAAGAAACCTCCATTTTCCCATGACACCAACAGAGGGGACTCCCAACTAGGTCCCCTCTGTTTGTGGCATGTTAAAATGAAGGTATCTCTTTTCTCAACTCACAGTGAGTTCAGATTAAACCGGTGAGTATCTCAGAGTAGTGGCACTCATTTTTTAACTTTAGGAGATAAAACAAAGAAATGGTCAGCTTCATAACACTGCTGTTGGTCCCTGCCCCTAGAGGGACATTAGCAGTACCACACAGATGAGGCCTATGATAGGCCAAAATGTTCGTCTGTGGTTGCTTTGTTCCTTGTGTAGAGGATGCTTGCCACCCTCATCTGGCAGTTATTTTTTTTAATCACTCAGTTTCCAGCCCTTCACAAAATCTTAAAATATTCCAGGCTTCTGGAAGTCAGACTCACAAGTTTTTATATATTAAAAATACTCGGAGAATACATAACTAGTACATTTTTTGGCCTCTTATATGACCAGATAGACAGAGCCAGATTTGAGGTGTTCAGGTGCCCTATGTGTGCCACACCTGTGTCAACCCACCAAAGCACACGTTACTTAAACATTAACAAAAAAATAGGACAAAAATCCTTGTAACAAATAAATTATAAATAGCACATGCAAAAGCACCATAGCAGATGTAGAACAGCTGCATATCAAATGTTCTAGTTTTATCGAAGAGTTAATAAACAACATATTTAAACACAGCATTGCATGTATAAATCATGTATTTGCTGGACTTTTTAGCCAAGAACTCATTTTGAACTTTTGCTGAGCTTTACACACACAGGGCTGCAGGCTGGGCTGTGCAGGCTATAATGAGCAGCAGCTCACCTAGCATGCATAGGATCATGTGACATGGAGGGATGTTGAATTTCCTTGGACAATATCTGGCTTGATGGGCTTGATGGGACTGTCCCGGCAAAAGAGGATATTTGGCAGCCATGCCAGGCCATCTCCCCCAAGATGTGGTCATCGTACATGTCCTCTCCCCCCCATATATACAAACTTCATCACATCTTCCCATGTAATCTCCCCCAGTGCATACAGTCCCTATTCCCATGACATCCCCCTGGTACATACATACCCCATTCCCATGACCTCTCCCCCCGGTATATAGAGACCCCATGCCATCTTCCCCTGGTATAAATGTCTATCCCAATAGCATGAGAATTAAAACAATCCAACCTAAGCAGGCATACAGAACTTACCTAGAGAACAAGAGTGTCTGACTGCATAGTTCTCCTGTATCACATTTTGTGATTATCATCCAGTTTACTTGATCTTGGCCTGCTCACCTCTTGTTAAATCTGAGTAATCATAGTACAAAGCAAAATACAGGATGTACATGTACGTTCTGTGTCACAAAAGATTTCATGGAGCTGGGGCCTGGCACAGTGGCCCTACCCACCTTATTATTAGAGTACTATTTAAGTAGGTGTTTTACAGATAGCCAACTACATTTAACATAAAACATGTGGTATACATGTGTATCTACCTTGGGTAGTAGACAATAGGGCTTGCACATAAGTAGCCAACCGTTGATGATAGAGATGTTAACCAATAGATTGTGTTGATACCCCTGTTGGTGATTTTTAAAAAATGCCTTGTTAATGTTGACAGATGGTACCAGAACATTTGACAGTGACATTTTCATTGTAATTGTTTGCCAGATGCAGGTGAAAAGGAGGGTGAGACCAAGGCCAGCAGAGCCACCCGACCTAGTGACGTCTGAGGAGGATCTGTTTTTTGGCCTCTCTAGGTCACAGGGCCTTGTCATCTGATGTTGCTTGGGGTTGAAGGGCCATGTTACCAGATATATAAGTAAAGTGAGAGAGCAGTGTCAGTACATAGCAGTTGACATACATAACACATCAGTGGATGTTAAATACTTATGACCATGATAGTTTCAGTCCACAAGACCTGGAGAAGCTCTTCCTCAAAGTCCAGCAGGTCACTGTCATTGGCTGCCTTGGCCAACTTCCTCTTCACCTTGGCCACCTTCCTCTTGGAGTGTGTCTTGGTTGATCCTTGCACATTTTACATGGGCCACAATTAAAAAAAAAGTTTTTGCAAGAACAGAAATCTCATGAGGGGCACCAATACACAGGAGGAGGCAAGGCCACAATGAATTTGGGGGCATAGCTACACAGAGCTGAGAGGTTGGACCGCAGGGTGCTTGGGATGACCAAAGCTAGGAGGCAAATTGGTAGCCATGAAATGTGTAGCAATTGTTTCTAAATGAAAATATAACTAAAAATTTTGTATGGGTTTGTTTTTGTAAAAATGGCACAGCTTATTATTTATTTCAGAGATGGCATGACAGTTGCCATTAAAATGTATTTTGGTACAAGTGAAACAACGATAAACAATTTGTTATATTTCCTTTACTAACTTAGAATGGGATAGTAGGTGTCCATTGCTTTAAAAAACCCCATCTGTGTTCTGAATTCTTTACAATTCTTTACATTATTTTTTTTACATTGACCTCTGTTAGTCAGACATTCCTATTGAAGAAGAACTATTTTTTGTTAACAATACTGAAGTAAGATAAAGACTTATTAAGTTTATTTAGAATGAAAACATGATAGGAAAGAATTATAAATAAACACAAGTATACAATATTTTAAAACACTGTATTACATAAAATTTAGCAATGGTATAGGCAGTTTACAAATTATTAATATTAGTAATAAAGATTTATATTATTAAAGGGACAGTCTAGGCCCAAAACTCACTTTGAATCAAGATGAAGATTACTGCTTGTATAGTGCACAGGCTTTTTTCTACTGTGATGCGATGCAGACATTCTGCATAATTCAAACACTTGACTCAAGTCCTCCCCAGTGATTACTCTGCATGTTTACTGCGGGTGCAGCAGCACTGATTCTATAGACACCGAGAATATAATGTTTTGTTTCATTTAGTCACTTCCTGTGCCCTGCAAACGGATTGCATTGTGTGGCCTCTGAGTGACCAGGCCCTTGTACAAAGCAGAATCTCTTAACAGTGAAACACATTGTCTGATGACATCACTAGAGAGACAGGATTTTCCATTAATTTGAATGAAATTATTCTCATTGGTTCCTGCAGTAAAAATAAAAGGAAATTACTTTTACTCAGCTAGTGTGGGCAGTCCTGGCTTCTTGAAAACTGCTGTAATTTCAAAATTTCATCTAGTATTTTATATTTTAAGCAATGAAAAATGTAAAACATACTTTGGAAGCACATTAATATGCATTCATAATCGGAAGATGTATTTTGGACACTAGACAGTCCCTTTAATATTTGTACCTTATTAGGGACAGTCTGCCCTTTTTTCCAACCTTGATTTACCCTTACAGCTTAAAAGTGCTAGCAATCAGGCAGATTTACCACAAATCACACAAAGGAAGAATAAGGAGTTTTAGAGAATTAATATAGACCTTATGTCAAATATTTGTAGACTTTAGGAGCCAAGCAGACTAATTCAGGATCCAGCTTAGCTATTTTAGGAGCCAAGGGGATGGTGCGTTCAAAGAGCTCTATGTAAAAAAGATAGGAGTCATCAGGTCAATTTGTAGGAACCGTAAGTAAAAACTTGTATGTCTCAGCAGTATTTAAAACACAGAGCAAAGGCAGTTTATAAGTTAAGAAGACAAAATCTTTAAAAGGTGACAGGACCGCCTATTATTATTAATGTCAAGCTGTCAAGGCTATAAAATATATAAAGTTTAGTAACCCAATTTCCTATTTTCTCTATTCTTTTCATTGCAGGACAATACTTCCTTGTGATATGAATAAATCTAAGATGTAATAGCACATCAATCAACAGGAAAGTCATATGATCGATCAATATAAAACCTCTATGGAAAAACATGGGCAAACAGGTGTATAACTACAGTAACAAGGCTAGTTAGCTAGTAGTGTTGAGTTCAATGTTACAACCAGTGTAATAAAACAGGTTATATACAACCTTAAAAATTATGCTGATGTATCCAGATGTACTGGAAAAGGTCACTCGTACATGTAATGAAAAGGTGAAAATAATAAAAAACACATATGTGTAATACTATTAACAAAAGTGAGGAAAGCACTCCCTTCTTTAGTTATGCACTCACAAATATTACATATGGAGTATAGGCACTTCAATAAATAATTATTGCCCCAAGAAGTTGCAGACAAATCTGGAGGCTCAAACAGCATAAAAGCAAACCACAGGTCAGTAGCTAGTAAGAAAATGCAGAATTTATTCAATAATATATCTTACACTTAGATCTTGTCCAAAACATCAACCAAGATATCAGTAGTGGAAACAGTAAAAGCATGACAATGGTATATCCTGGTCCAAAATATTGCTCACACGTGCAACGCATTTTTCCCTGTGGGGCATCAACCAGAGCGTAGCATTACCTGTAAAACATAATATTACATATGGTGTGAATCTTCTTCATTATTGCTCATCATTTCTGGATCCTGCAGTCAAAGACCCGCTTCTGTATTACATTCTCACGATTGAGAGCTCATCAATGTTAAAGTCCCACTCATGGGACATCTTGCGTTGCTGAAATATGTTTGTTTTCTACAGTAAATTCGTCAATCGCTATCTGTGGAGTACATCAGTCTACATTTTAAGAGCGCAGATCATCTTTTCAATATCCAAACTTTTATTATTTTTGACAAAAGGGAAAAGATAACATAATAAAGACTTACAGTACTGTGACAAAATACAGAGTTAAGTCGTAATATCACAGGGGACAATAACTCAAAACAACAATTAAAATACACCAAATATAATAATCAAAATCGGGTAGGCCGGCAGGACTAACCCTTCTTACAGAGGAGGGGGCGCGGGGATGGAGTTCGATATATGGTCATAAAGACTATTCTCAGAACACCTAATTTCGTACGTCAACTTAATACCCCTCTAGGGATATTAAATTGATCCATTCATCACACAGTTAATACTTTTATGGGGAAGATGACTGGTGCCTTAAAATCCCCTTCTCCATTCTTAACTGGTGGAGTAATTGGTTCCTTATTTGTCCCCAACTTGGGGAAAGTGTTAAGCTCCAGTTTCTTGTCACTGAAATTTTAACAGCCATCAACAGATGGATAACAAAATCGGTTTTCGTTCTGCTCATATTTGGAACAATTAGATGCAGGAGGAAAACCTTGGGATTGAATGGCAACTCAACTACAGTGTCGGGCTCATGAAGGGAGCTACTTAGCAAGGTGGCTAACTGGGGCCCAAAGGAAAAAGGAACACACAGCTCAGAGTCTGAGTAGGTAAAGTAAGGGAAAACCTTTATAAAATCCAGAGTCAGGGCAGGCAGCGTAAAGGCAAAAATGGTATAACAATCAAGAATCGGGGGAGGTAGCATAAAGGAAAATGGTATAACAATCCAGATTTGGGGCAGGCAGTGTAAAGGCAAAACAGTATAACAATCCAGAGTCGGGTCAAAGGTACAAGCATGGAAATCTGTAGACAAAGCCAGGAAAATCAGTATAATCAATATGGATATCTACAAGTGGGTAACCAGGACTGAGCAGATCAGAGCTATGAACAGCTTGGCAACCAAGCTCCCATTGAAGGCATTGCTGGGTTCATATAGGGCTGGAGGACCAAAACCCCAGTTTAGAGTGACACCTTACCGCATCCTACTTGCTGGTACTCTATTAAGAAAGTTTCCAGCCTTCTCCCCCACCTCTCCCCCATCCACCAATGCGATTGCGGCAGTCGGCACTAAACCACACTCCCTCGACAGCCGCAACACACAGGCACCCGTGATTTGCGGTGCCTGTGATACTAGAGGCCGGGGATATGGCCTAGTGCATTGTGGAGCGCTCACCCAGTGGGCAGAGGAGGACTGGGGAGGTGAAGGACCAGGTAAGGGCCCCCTGGCTGGCAGCAGAGTGGGCCTCAGACTCTGACATCCAGTCATTTGCTTAATTTTAAATGCTATTAACTTTCAGAGGTTCTGCATTAGTTCACAAGACCACCATATATGAAGCATGTCACAGATTTGGGATTCACAGCTCCGGCATATATTAGTCTGGTCTGAATGCATTTTACTGAGAAAGCTAGGAACGAAGTATGAACAGTTTATAAGTTTATACTGCAGCTCTACTAAATTTAAGCATTTCACTTGATGAACTTTTTGAAAGACCGCATGAAGAGCATAAATCATCTTATTGTGCAGTAACATCATCTTTTATATGGATCAGAAAGAGGTTCACATGCGTGGTAGAAAAAAAGAAAAAGAAAAAAAAAAGACTTCTACTAGCTGTAGATAGCCTGATAATTGTAGCAATGTCAGTTTTGGTCATAAAAATATTATAATGAGACTATAATCTGTAGGGTGTATTATGACTAAAATATGTCTAAATTTTATCGACTTATTTTTTTTCCATGTTTTGAGCGGATATTTACCAAGACAAATAGCTATAATTAAATATTTCTGGTTTTCCCCTTTTATGTTTATTTTTGGCAATCTCATTTAATGTTAATGAAATGTAAATTTGCATATTTGTCTTAGATGTTTCTGTAGTTCATTAACATATTAAATACGCTCAATATAGTTAAAAGAATAATTAATCAGTCTTTTGAAAGCAACACTCAAACCTTTTCTATACTTATTATTGGGACTATTTTCCAAAAGTCCCGACGGAAAAGAAAGGTTTTCTCTTTTTTTTCTCTCCTCTCTTCCGTTCTGTGTATTTGTAATGTTATATTAAGAAATTCAATGTATTTTTTCTATTTTCAGAATTTAAAAAAAAAATGATATATGTTAGAATTATGTAAATGTATTTCTTAATATTTCTAAATGATATTTGTAACAAATTGTGGATGTCACAATAAACACGTCTGTAATATTTGAAAAAAAAAAAAAAAAGAAAGAGGTTCACATGTATTTTTTATGAGAGAAATAACATATTAGCATTATTTTTATTATGTACACAATAATAAAACTTTTATATACATAGTTGGAAAAACAGATTCTCATTCTGCAGCAATAATGATATACAACAAAAATATTTATGTAAAACAATTATTTTGAAAAAAGTTAAAAACTTATAGTTTTCTCACAGAACCACATTGCTCTCAATGAACTATTTTGTTATCAAGAAAATGAAATAGGTTGAACTCTGAATTTAAACCTTCTTTTTGCAATGTTTCCCTATCTCTTTTATATATAACTTCCTCCCCTCCAGTGCTTAGACACTCCTAATGTGCAGATTCTGGGATCTACCATCCAAGGTAGATACACATGTAAACCACATGATTCATGTTAGATGTTAATGCAAATGTAATTACCAACTTGTAGAACATCATCTACTTACATACTAATGTACATTTATGTACACAGAGAGATAGGAATGTGTAACTCATCATGGGGTCAATTACATGATTAGCGAGCAATGCGTTTAGCATAGGCTTATGTTATGGAACCTTAAACTGACTGTGTAAATAGCTAGAATAAATGCAAAGACAAAGTTAGAATACTAAAAATGTGTTTAATTATTATTAGAATTGTAAATGTTCATTAATTCAGGATTCAGATAAAGCTGCATGTTAACTGTAAAAGAATGTGATTACCTTAATCTGTATTGCAAAGTCCTAATCATATTTTTTTTCTTACACATACAGCTGTTCAAGTGGAGGAGGAGAGCATCCTCTTCACGGTGGTGGATTCCAGCATGATACAATAGCCAATCAAATCAGGAGCCCATGCCGTTCTTCCAATGCCAGAAGTTGAGGCTGCTGTCTGTGGCCTGGTTGCTGGCACTTACCAGGATGTTGCCAACGTCAGTCAGCACCTGGCAATGATGGTGAGCAACTATGAGCGGTTACGTGGCTAGATCATGGAGAAGCAGAATCAGTAAGTTAGTTGGCTAGATGTGGGAGTTGCACATCTGGAGCAGATGACATACATGTACCACCAGGAGTGTGAGGCTAAAGCTGAACACCGCAACTGGATTTTGAGGCAAAAGAAGAATAAATTGGCCCTGGCACATCTGAGGTCAGAGCGTACTTCTGGTCTACAGGCAATTTCCATACCTAAAATTCCTCTATCTGCACAACTGGCTGAAAGTCAAGCTGGTGAGGAGGATGATGTGGACATG